>AP025074.1:29206079-29265096 GCA_036186865.1 Eustoma russellianum
TTTTTTTTTTTTTTTTTGTTTCCATATCACAAAAGAGAACTCAGTGACTCATCCTACTTTTTGTTTTGTTTTATTTAAGACATCTTGGTCATATTCTATACCATAAGGAGTCGATTTTGCTACATACTTTTTTCCTTGGGACTCTTTTGCTACATTAACATCATCTAGGTAGGCTAAGCTCTTTTTCCAAAAGAGGTTGGTTTGACCTTCTTGCTTCAGATTATCTTACAACCAAAGAATAGACCATTCTCATTTGGTAGATTTGTGGGTGGTTTCACTTATTAGCTTTATAAAGAACATAGCTTGTACATACATATAGACGTAGTACATAAACATTTCAAAACTTAAAACACTATATTTAAAATGCTTAAACATCATTTAGTATGGAAGCAATATCACAGGGAGACCGAACAATGACATTGAACATTTGGTGTGACGCCGAACTTTCGGATATGAGTTCAGTTTCACATTCTGATCATTCTGGACTACTACATAGAATGTCACCCTTTGGGTTTGGTTTAGTAGGGGCCCCGAGCGTTTAGATTGACCTTTTTAGAGTCCGATCTAATAAGTAGACCGAACGTTCGATATAGATTATTTAGGGTTCGGTCTCCTCGGACTAAAAACCCAGAATTTACGATTTGCATCCCTGAAACACTTGGAATCCAATCTTAACATACCCTATCAGATCGAATGTTCTATATGGCTTATTTAGGGTTCGGACTTCCAGACGAAAAACCTAGAATTCGCGATTTTCATTCCCAAAACACTTGGAATCCAATATTAACATACCCAACCACACAGTAAACAATTCATACTTGAATTTATGCTTTGACAAGAATGATCCTTCATCAATCAATCGACAAACCCTAACAAATACATTGTAACTTATGCAATTTCATCCATCAATTCCTATCCATACATGTCCATGGCAAAAAAATAAAACAAAAAAATCGTTATCCCTAACCAATAATAGTTCCTCCGTAAAGACTCTTCCACAACAAAGCCAAAAAGATCTTCTTCAAGATCACAAGTCCTAAAGTTGACAATACGGTAAAGTTTATTTATATTAGATCATTTTTTCGATCTCTATATTTAACCATCGAAGATAAGATGTTGTTACGTTACATTCAGTGTGATTTCATAATGGTTCCAAATCAGATCTTCGGTCGAAGGAACCGTTAGATCGCCGAAAATCGCTTTTGGAAGAAAGTTGGTCTTCTTTTTTCTTCCTGCATTGATGTCTAACTTCAATTTGGAGGAGAAGGGTCGACTTAATTTCTATCATTTTTCTCCTCACTTATTTAAGTGTAAGATAATAAATTAATTAGAATTACGTGTTCTGTTTTCTTTATAAGTACTTTTTCTCAATAAATGACGGTTCATGATGTGAAATGTGATAAACTTTTAATTATATCAACATGTTTGAGAAAAAAGAAAAAAAGAAAGTTTTAATCAACACTTTTTAGTTATATCATTTAAAAAATAGTTAATTGTACACGTGACAGCGCGTGATTGGAGACCTCATATTTTGTCTTACTTTTTACCTCTTGTGATCCCAACCGGTTTCAAATACCAAAAATACCGCAAATAATGGAGAAGATGAACCATGTTGACAACTGAGAATTGGGAGTGAAGCTGGTTCTTTCCAAGATTGGAGAGGAAAAATGAGAAATATAGAAAGAGAATTAGGAGAGGAAAAAATCAAGGAGTAATTCATTAAATATTGAAGTTTATAGCTTGAAGGTCAAATTTGTCTTTTCGTCAAACATTGATCTGCCTAGTATCATAACCGTTCTGCCTTTATCACTAGCCTAAAGAATTTGATTCTCAATTGGTTGTGTATATACATTTTCACCTAAGGATATACATTTGTTTATACTTACAAAAATCTTTTACGTATTTTCAGTATCGTATATTTATTCTCTTTTATTTTTTTGTATATACAAAATTCTGGTATGACTTCCATTTTATCATGTATTACTCGACCAAAACGACCAAACATAAATCTGAACAAATTCCTACTGATGTGAATTTGTCAGTTTAGGTCCAGTTGGTTTGTGTTAAAAAAACTCCAGTTGGTCACAAAATCTTAAAATATAAAACATTAAAAAGAAAAAAAGAGATCAATTAATCCAGTGTAAATGCGAACAATTATCCACTTGCTTTGAGCGTATTAGCAAAGGTGAGACAAACTATGATTTACAATCACGTATTACTACGTATACAAAAACATTTTTTTAAAGAAGGAGATGCTGCCTTTTTAATTAAAAAAACACGTAGAGACGCGTGATTTAAAATCTCATATTTTGTCTCAACTTTAACCTCTCCATATCAGAACCGATTAACAAACTATGCAGTTGCTTTCTCACTCACGAACGTTAACTACCATGCATCCTATAATATTGATTTACTTAAAAATTTACCTTTTAACTGCAAGTAAATAAATAGTTCATGGAGAGGTGTTTGCGATTTTGATTTATTTTGCGAGGAATTTTGCAAATACCTCTTGCAAAAAAATTGTTTAACTTATCTACATTTGTACCTTATAGCCTATAAAATTACACATAGATACACATCTTTCTTTCCCCTTCTTGATCCTCTTGCTATTTATTTTTCTAAGATAAACATGTTTTGAATTTGAGTTATCTACTCAATGAAATTGATTCCTAATCTTGAAGAATGAATGTCGCTTTCTAGAACAATTTCAAAATTGTTATAACGTTTTATTAATTTATACCTTCTTTTCCTATGTTCCAAATATAAAGGTAGTCTTCTAGTTCTCAAAAAAAAAAAAAAAAAGGTAGCAGTCTAGAAGAATTTCAAAATTACGGTCTTAATAATTTATCGCTTGGTTAAATATCCTAAGTTTAATGTATGAAGATAGCCTTCTAGAAGAAGTTCAAAATCTCAATACTGTTTTACTAATTTATCCCTGTTGCAGTCGAAACACATTGGTCACGCTCATTAACAGCTAAAATAGACATTTCTACCTCATAAAAAATATTTTAACTCTCATTTTAACGTAGAGTGTTATAAAGCTGAGGGTGTCACTAGAAACGAACTCTCTATCTCTTAGGATGGATGTATTGTTTGCATGTCTCTCAACTTCTTCAGACTATAGCGATAGCTTTTGCTGTCGTTTGGATATACTGGGTATGATCGTTGTTGTTATTTTAACTGAGGGTGTATATGACATTTGCATGAAATTTATGTAAGCATGATATTCCGCGAGGAGTCCCGTGTCATCAGCAGCATATATTGGCGCGCATCTTTGCATGACTAAAATCTCTCTCCTAGTATCCATAAAACTCACTCAGTCCTACATGGATAAATTTTACTAGTGTTACTGAATAAATGTTACTAATTATTCAACCATTCATCGAAAATATAATAATTTGACAGATGCTTGAGTTACATATTTATTATTACACATGTCAATTAATATTTTTATATAAATATTTTTATTTTTATCTTATTAATTCATACTCGGTAGTTATTCATTAATCTATCTACTTTTGTCGCATATCTATACAGCTCATCAGAGAAAGTATCCATTTGAACTCCTTGGCCAGTTAGTTTGCTCCAAAGCATGAATTAAATGCCTATCCTATTGGAACACGAAACTATAAATTCACACAGCGTGTATCTGCATTTTGTTTTGATCAGAGCAAAATCAGATTGACATTGTGCGGATCAATACCATGGCTGCTAGTCACAGCAGCGACTGGTTTGAATTCGAGGTGGAGTCACAGACCGGGAATTTTGCTAGTCCGTCGAATGCGGAATTCGTGGAGAACGACGAAGAGGAACTACTATGGGCGGCAGTGGAGAAGTTACCGTCACGGAAACAGTTGAACTTCGCGTTATTGAGACGGTCTCCGTCAAATACTGGCGGTGGCGAACCGGTGACTGAGGCGGTGGATGTGAGAAAGTTGAAAAAGTTTGATCGGGAACTCGTCGTGAGGAAAGCATTGGCTACATCTGAACAGGACAATTATCTCCTGCTCTTCGGCATCAAGGAACGTCTCGATAGGTAATGATCGCTGCTGCTTCAAAATACTAAATCACATGATTGTTTGGAGTAAAATATTTGTGTACTATTTCAAACATGGAAGAATGAGATAAAGCGTGGAAATTGTTAGACGTTATTTATCTATGTTTGTGTTTGTTTTTGTATATTTGTGTACGTATACATGCTTAGGATCATTTTTGGAACGCTGAATTTTTCAGTCGTGCATTTTTCTGCAATATCATATTAGTAGCTCCTTTACCTAAAAGAGATGGAACTTTAACTGCTGAATCCGATTTAGCGGCCATGGAAACCTCATAGCAATAGAACTTTAGGTATGCTTTCTAGTGCTCATTTGCATGTGTTTCGTTTGATTTCCTGGACAGCCTCATAGAAGGTGGTTCTTCTCCAACGTGTGGAATACGAAAGCCTTTTCACATTTATAACTTTTGATATTACCATATGAACATGTAATGTAGCTGAAAAAGTCAACTAAAGTTTACCAATGTTTTCCCTCTCTAAAGCAAGCATATTCATTTTGTTGGATTTATGTAAACATTTATCTAGTTATTGTTAAGCTAGTTAGAGTAACTAGTGTATTTATATATCAGGAATAGCATCTTTTATCATTGAAATAGGATGTGACGAATATTTTTGTAATTACTGGAGGATCTCTAGATTGTTCTATACCTTTGTGTGTATATATATATGTTGATACTCATAATGAATAAAATTGAACCATTGATTCAAATGTATTATGGTATCAAATCCCTTCCTCCTCCTCCTCCCGCAATCAACCAGTCTTCTGACTCTGCCACTTCTCTTATTGTTATGAAAACCTCCAACATTACCAAACTCATCTCTATCAATTACATCACATGGAGCCTCCAACTTAAAAGTCTCTTTGAAGCTATGATCTCTATCGATATATTGATGACACTCACACATGTCCTTCCTCCACTATTACTACTGACAAGAAGACATCTCACAACCCCGCACACTCTGTCCAAAATGCCAAGATTGCTTTCTCCTTAGTGCATTCTTGGTGCTCTCTCTCTTCCTCTTCAACCCTTGATTGCTTGTTGTCTCACCGCGAGTGATGCATGGCTCACTTTATCAAACACATACGGCGAACCCTCCTGTGAAAATGTTAAGCAAACTAAAGACAAACTCAAATATTGTATCAAGGGCACCAAAAACATCACCGACTACATGCACTTCATTAAACAAAAAGCGGCCGAACTTGCACTTCTTGGCAAATCCTTTGATGATGAGGATCTCATTGACATAATTCTTAATGGCCTTGGAGAAGAATACAAAGGCATCATCCATGTTGTCATGCTCAAGAGACCACTATATCACTTGATGAATTTTGCGAGAAACTACTCAATCAAGAAGCCACTTTCCAACATAAACGATCCACCCTCCCGTCTTTGCTAGCCACAGCCACCCCACCACCCAGCGTAAACCAACCTGGCGGCCCCAGAATCAACCACCTTCACTACCCACCCAAAACCGGCCTAACCTATGGTCTGACTGCCAGCCCCCACACCTATCTCGGCTTTTGCCAAGCCTGTGGAACCCAGAGATACACCGTCAAATGCTGTCCCGTGTTTTGCCTCATTCAAAATCAATCCCATAGTGCCCCCCCCCCCCCCCAAACTGCCCCCTCACCCCTTTGCAATCGCAGGCAAACTTCACCACGATCACACCATCCCCCACCCCAACTGGCTTTGATATATGGATGTCCCCAGTCTACTTCCATGATGGCTTCAAGTATTGTGTTATCTTTGGAGGCCATTTTTCACATTATATATGGTATTATCCTCTACTGAAAAAATATGACATTTATACTATTTTCACCCAATTTAAAACATTAGTTGAAAATTATTTTGATCATTATATTGGCACCCTTTATTCCGACAATGGTGGAGAATATCAAGCCATTTCAAATCATCTCACTCTTCGTGTCATCTCTCATCTCACCTCTCCTCCTCAAATTATCTCACTCTTCGTGTCATCTCTCATCTCACCTCTCCTCCAAACACTCCCGAATATAACGGTATGTCCGAACAAAGACATCGTTATATAGTTGAAATGGGTCTCGCCCTCCTCACACATGCCTCATTACCTCTCATGTATTGGCCATATGCATTTGCTACTGCCATTTATTTTGTAAATCGCTTGCCCATACCCACTCTATCCTTTTCCACTCCTTATGAATTTCTTTCAACCAGCTCCTAACTGCACCAAATTCCGTGTTTTAGGTCTTTATGTTATCCATGGCTCCCGCCCCTACAGTCATCACAAACTTGAAGTTCGCTCGATTTTGTGTGTCTTTGTTAGATAATCCCTCACTCAAAGTGTGTATCATTGTCTTGATCCCATTTCCTCCGAACTCTACACCTCTAGACATGTTAAATTTGCGGAGGATGTCTTCCCCTTTAAAATACTTCACCCTAATCTTTCCTGTCCCGCAAAGGACACCGCGTAAGTATCGTTCCCCATCATGATACAATCATCACCGCAGACATGGCACCATGTCCATTCTAGAGCCCCCTCGACTTCCCCGCCCGTGACCCTCTGACCCGCCCATCCTTTTCACCCCCTTAGCTGAAAACACCCTTTGACCCTGCCCCTTCCTCTACTCCCTAACCCCCCCCCCCCCTTCTCACCCGTCATCCCCACATCTAGCAGCCCCGCCACTCCACCACCCGCACCTACTGACGGCATGACCACCTGCTCCCGCAACAACATTTACAAACCAATTCAGAAATTAAATCTTCCCACCATCTTTAGATTTCCCACCCACACCGAAAAACAGACAGTGAACACTCATATCACTACCCTTTATATTCTTGTTTACGTTGATGACATTATTGTTACTAGTTGCGCCTCTATTGTGCAACAATTTAGTGACGCAACGCACTAGCTGCGAAAATCTCACCGAAAGACCTTGGTACCTCGGACTACTCTTTTGGTGTCGAAGTTGTTCCGATCTCTACTGGTCTCACTCTTTCTCAATGAAAATACATTGTTGATCTGTTCTCTCGCACCAACATGTTCGGTGTGCATCGGTTACCACCCGTTACGCTTGTTTGATTTGCATATCTTCAAGGTACGGCTCTTGATGATCCGTCGGAGTATCGCTTTGTCGTTGGCGTCGCCTGTATCTTTGCTTGACACGCCTTGATACTGCATATGCTGTTAACAAGCTGTTTCAGTTCATGGACCAGCCAACTACTGAACACTGGGTGGTTGTGAAACGTCTTCTTCACTATCTTGTGGGCACTATCGATATTGGCTTAGCTCTCCATCGCCATTCCCCTCTTGTTCTACATGCCTGCTCTGATGCTGATTGGACTGGGAACAAAAATGACTATACATCAACGAGTGTTTATGTGGTCTATCTCAGATGCAATCCTATCTCGTGGTCCTCCAAAAAAAACGTTAAGTTACTCGCTCCTCCCTTGAGGTCCAGTACCGTGTCGTTGCAGCCACCGTTGGTGAATTGCTGTCTCTTCTCTGAAATTGGTGGTCATTTATCTTCTGCTCCGGTTATTTATCTTGATAATGTGGGTTTTACATATCTTGGTGCCAATTCCGTGTTCCATTCACATATGAAACATGTTCCTATTGATTATCATTTTATGCGTAATCAAGTTTAGAGTGGTGCTTTATGTGTTTGTCGTGTATCTTTTGGTGATCAACTTGTGGATCTCTTCACTAAGCTACTTCCTCGCACACGCTTTCATCTTTTGAAGGACAAGATTGGACTCATACATCGAGTTCCATTTTAAGGGGCATGTTAGAGTAATTAGTGTATCGTGTATAAGAAATAGTATATTTCATTAGACATGACGAATATTTTGTAATTACTGTAGGATCTCTTTATTGTTCTATACTTCTGTAGATATATGTTGATACTCATGATGAATAAAGTTCAGCCACTCATTCAAATCTATTAAAGTTATATGCTTCCGTATCTAATTAGAAAAAAAAAACATATATATGCTTCCATATCTAGTTCTGCCATATCGTTTCTCTACTTGTAGTACAAGATGACTTTTTGTTATTTTACTGCTGCAATCTCATATGGTTATGCCATCTTCTACCAGCTAACAATGCCTTTGCAACTATATCTCTGTCTAGAATCGAGCTTTGTGCTGCTGAACTTTTTTCTGATGACATTTTATTTCAATTCTTAATGTTGAAAGAGTGGGAATTGATGTTCCAAAAGTTGAGGTGCGTTACCAGAACCTAAATATAACAGCTGATGTGCAACTAGGTTCTCGAGCTTTGCCAACTTTGGTGAATTCACCTCGTGATGTCATCGAAGTATGTATTCTTAGTTTTCTTTATTTAAACATACCGTTAATGTAATTTCTGAAGTATTCTAATCATTGTCCTTGGTTACTTGCAGCATTTGCTAACTCGGCTGAGGATATTTCGTGCCAAGAGACATTCCCTTACAATCCTGAACAACGTGAGCGGTGTAATAAAGCCTGGAAGGTTTCTTCTATTCCTTGACAGATTGAGTACATAAGTTTTTTAGTACCTAAAAATACATTTGTTTGTCTAACACAATCAATAGTTTTTTCTGTTGCTGGCCAATAATATTAACATTTGAATCTATTGGTGTTTGACTGTTTTATTTTTTTGGTCTATAGGATGACTCTTCTTTTGGGACCTCCAGGTTCTGGAAAGTCCACACTGCTCCGCGCACTTTCTGATAAACTCGATAACAACCTGAAGGTTAGCAATAAAGCTCTCTATCTATGCTATTTCTTTCAGAAAGGTAGAAAAAGAAATGCAAAGTTCTAGGAAGAACTCCTTCTCATTAGTATCTCTTTAAGAGAGTCCAGTCATTTTCTACTTTTCATTGTTATTATGATTATTAATGTCATCATCATCTTTATCACCATGATTATTACGTTTTAACTTGTTTTCACATCGTTTTTAAAACAAAGCTGCCGATGTTGTTGTAAGATTTGGCAATGTCCTTATTAAACTTATTTGTAAGGTTTTATTTGGAAATTATGAAAAGCTCTAGAAGTCTGTATTCCTTCTGATAGACACGTCCAAATATTCCAGTCATTAGTTTTCCAGGACACTCCAATAACTATTTTATTTCCGCTTAAATGAGTTGCTGTATCTTCCGTTGAGTACGTTCAGTAGTATTTCAAGTATGTCAGAGGTACTCCAGCTTGCTTGAGGCCTTTGCCTCCCTTATGTTACCAAAGAAAAAAAAAAAAAGCGTTGCTGCATCTTCTTCTTTCTCTAAAGAAATCAAATAATTAGCACTTCAAAAATGGCATGTGCATATACTTTACTTCTAATATTGCTATATGCCAATGCTTTCAGAAAACTGGGAATATCACATACAATGGTCATACATTTAACCAATTTTGCGTCGGAAGGGCTTCAGCTTATATTAGTCAGATGGATGATCACACTGCTGAGCTAACTGTGCGAGAAACACTAGATTTTGCAGCAAGATGCCAGGGCTCAAATGTATTTTTTGCTGGTTTGTCCCTTTTCTCTGTTTATCTTTTGTCTTCATCTTACTTGCTTCATTAATTTTAAGTGCATGGCTGGTTAGTCTGGCCTTTGTTCACAATGATACTTTTGCTTGTAAATGCATACTTGTTTGGAAGCTTGTGCACTGAATGGTTCTTTCTCAACTATACTGTTAGGAAACCTTCACCGGTAGTGTAGACCGTAACTATCAGTGTGTATTTTTGTACTTTGTTGCTATTTTAAGTATTCACAGAAAGTAAGGCAGGCATTTCATACCTTCCTGTTTCATGGATTGCCGTCAACATCAATTATCAACTGCACATTTCTTATAATTTCGCATCAGTTTGGTTTTTGTCTTTTCCCTGTATTAGGCAACTTTTTTTTTTTTTTTTTTGTCGATGTTGCTACAACCTGATTTGATCTTCGTTTCTGCTTTAGTTCAGCTAAGACACTATACTTATTTTTCTCCTTTCTTCATATCCCACTCTGTCCTTCATTTTTTGCGTCTTTTAGCTGCGAATGGTTAGCCAATGATGTAAGAGTAATTATGGCTTGAATATTAGTCTGAAGTATAACTGTTTCTACCCCTTTGGACCGCAATCTACTTTGTGAGCATATTAATCATATAAACAAAGGCAAGGGCAGTCAAGAATTCCCTGCATCAAGAGGTACTTAGGAGATCATTCAATTCAGTATATGATCATGACTATAGACCTCCTTTGTGGCTGTTCAAAGTTCTCTTATCCCTCAGGGATCTAGGAGTAACTCACTGAAAACATATTTTATCCATGCTATCTGGCCCTGAGGAGTGACAGTAAAGTTTTGTTGAATTTTGGTGCAAATCAAATTGCTTGCTGACCATCGTTTTTCTATGGAACTGCAAGCCAAAATGTTGATGCCACTTTTTATTTTTTGGTCGATGCTTTACTTTTCAGAATATTTGAAAGATCTTACTGATCGTGAGAGGGAAAGAAATATACGTCCAAAATCAGAGATTGACGCATATATGAAGGTTTACTTTGTAACTTTTTTGCTTAACTCGACCATTTCAATCATTTGTTTTGCGTCATTGACTTGCTAAACTGAATCTCCAGGCAGCTTCTGTTGGTGGAAAAGAGCACAACTTATCTACCGACTATTACCTGAAAATTCTTGGTCTAGATATATGTTCAGATACTGTTGTTGGAAATGAAATGCTAAGGGGAATTTCAGGTGGTCAAAGAAAGAGAGTTACCACAGGTATCTCTTCTCTAACTGTGACATTCCTTGAACACTGATGCAGAAGTCCAAGGTGGCATAGGATTTTGGACTTCAGAAAGTTTCCGCCAATGGCCTGTGCGTGTTAAGAACAATCCTACTTATATGATTATAAATATATAGTATTGATCTGTGTAATTTGATTCGGAATTTCGCTGTTATTGTAACCGATCCTGGTCATGGATATGCTTTCTTCTATATGGTTTAGTCCAGAGACCTTCATCTTTTTACTAGACCTTGATTAGGACGTAACATGCAACTTGTTTTGATAAGCGGATGTGATTGGATGCCTCTGTCTTGGCAGTTGAGCAATTTCCCCGCAAGAGGGAAATGTAGTTGAGTATTCCCAAAAAGAGAGAATAGAATAGCGACTAAATGTTTGCTACTGTAAAATTCACCTGTGATCTTAGTTAGAGGAAGTTTTGCTGACTACTTGAAGATATTCAGTGGTTAGAAGGAACAAAAAGGGGAGGGATGAGGTAATTTTGCAGGTGAATATCAGGGGTGAAGGGCAATGCTAGGTTCTGGATTATCTATGATGCATATGGCTTTGGTAATAGAAAACATTAAATCAACTAATGATTATTTCGTCCAAGTTGTCATTAAGATTGATTATTTCGTCTAAGTCGTCATAAGCTTTGCCTTCACTGATTTTTGTAGAAATATTGCACTCTTTAGTTAATGACCGTTACCTTGGTTACTGTGTAAATAATATTACCGTTAGAATAGGTTTTCTTCTTCTTAGGATCCTTGTATAAATACTCCATTATTTCACACTGTAAATTAAGGGAGAATATCTTCTCCAATTGATTCTACTATTTATAAACTTTGTTGATCACTTTTATGCAAACTATTCTACAATTTCTATATGGTATCAGAGCCAAGAGCTCAGAATCTGTTATCTCAACATTGTTCATATTCTGCTTGCAGAATTTTTTCCTTCATCTTCATTCGGAAGGAATTATTGTTTCCAGATTCTTTAGAGTACTGAATTAGCAACTGCAGATCTTTGCTCCAGATTTCTTTATGCTGCTAGTCTTTCTCATTTGTTGCAGAATAACAATTGCTTATAGTTGATATCCTCTTCTCATCGCATAAGGATTGTTCCTTCTAAGCAGAGGGGCAAAATTGTCAAAGAAAAAAAAAGGGCAACGTTCTCCAAGAAAGGAGACTACTTTCGGCAAAAGACAAAAAGACAAAATAAAGACTACTTTCTCAAGAAAAAGGACTACTTTCTCCAATAAAGGAGATTACTTTCGTCAAAATCGACGGCCAAATGTCCTGATGTCCTGCTGCATGTATGATTAAACGAAAGAAAAATCAACAATTCTCTTCATTCGAGGCCAGCTGGAAGTGCTTTTGAAGAAAGAAGTATTGTTTTATATTATTCCCACTACCATCCTTCTAGAAAAAGAAACAACGAAGTGTTTTTTTTTCAAAAGTGGGAAATGCCTGGCATATAAAAAAAAAATTGAAGCCAGCTGTCTTAGCATAAAATTGTTCAAAGTTATATTTGTTTTTTGAAATTTCCGTTTCTCAAGGTGGGAACCAGATCCCACTAAATCCTCCTTGTCCTGATCTCATTTAATTCTTTCTCCAAAAATTTTAGCTTCAGTCACTCTCATCATTACTCCTCGCACATCCATCCGGTACAACTCTTCTGTCTCCATCCAGTTTGCTTCTCGAGACATCTACCTATTTCTTCTTCAAATTTCTTCTTCACTTTTCCTCTGCAGGCGTACACTTCTTCTTGCTTCAAATTTCTTCGCCTCCATTGTGACTTAAAAGCCTTACTGTAAAACACAAAGCTTTCCCTTAGTCTTGAATACCTATGGCTGATCAAGGAAGTGAGGTCACACCTCTGCACCTCCGGCCGGTGACAAGTCATCTGGCTCTTCTTCTAACACAATATTTGATTCAATTCCTGTGACAATCACAAACCAGAAACTGCATGGTAACAACTATTTACCATGGAGTAGAGCTGTTGAATTGTTCATCACTGGAAGAGGTAAGAAGGAATACTTGTCCGGGAAGAAGGCTGTTCCGAGTGAAACTGATGAAAAATATCCCATCTGGGAAGCAGAAAACTCAATGATCATGTCATGGTTGCTAGGGTCCATGACCCCGGATGTAAGTAATATCTTCATGCTTTACTCTACTGCATCTGACATTTGGACTGCAGCTAGAGAAATGTTCTCTCAAAAAGACAATATCTCTGAGTTGTATGAACTAGAAATTCAACTTCGTGATATTAAACAAGGAGATCTGTCTGTTAGTAAATATTTTAGCAATTTATCTCAAATTTGGCAACAGATAGATTCTCTAGAAACTTATCGTTGGGAATGTTCTGCTGATGGTTTGCTTTATAAAAAGATTAAAGAAGAGAAGAGACTATTTTGTTTTTTATCTGGTCTTCATAAAGATTTAGATGCAGTGAGAGGAAGGGTTCTTAGCACAAAGCCCCTACCAACCATGAATGTGGCTTTCTCTGAGGTGAGGCAGGAGGAAAGCCGTCTGAAGGTGATGATGGGACCTGCTCCCACATCTACAGAGTCATCTGCATTACTGACTCAAGAAAATGAAGGCAACAAGGACGTCGGTCTGATGGTAAGGAAAAATGGATCTAAACACTATACTAAGAAATATTGCAGGTATTGTCAAAGAGATGGGCACACGTTTGAAGAATGCTACAGGAGGCCCGGATCAACTGTCAAACCTCCTCCTGGATTCTTCAAACAAAATTTTCAAAAGAATGGGGGTCGTGGGAGTAGATCTGACTCTGCCTCATGGAAATCTGATGGAGACTCATGGAAACCATCCAGAGCTGCCCTTGCAGAATCTGAAAACCACTCTGATTCATGGAGGTCACCCAGATCTGAACATGCAGACTCTGGTATAAGTACCAATGCTGTTTTCACACAAGCACATCTGGATGCTATGCTTAAAATTCTTGAGAGCCAAAGGAGTCATCCAACCAGTGTTCACAACAGAGAAGGTGAACAAGTCAGAGCTTCCATGGCCAGTACAGGTATAGGTGGTAAGTCATCATTATGGATTGTTGATTCTGGTGCTACAAATCACATGACGTTCAATAAGTCCTTACTAAGTGATTATAAGTCATTTACTGTTCCTAGGAAGGTTAGAGTTGCAAACGGGGATAACATTGCTATTCTAGGACATGGTAGCATTATAGTATCAGATAAGTTAAGACTCAAGCATGTGTTGTACGTCCCTAGTCTTGACTGCAATTTAGTGTCTGTAAAACAACTCATGTCTGATAATAATTGTTGGACAGTTTTTTCCCCTACTTAATGCTGGTTCCTATCTTCCTCTTCTTCATGCTTTCAGGAGAAAGCTGGGAAGGAGAAGACTACCAAGGTGATGATTGGCAGTGCTAATCATCAAGATGGGTTATATATTTTGGACACTGTCAGAACTGGAGACTCCAAAGACTACTCTAGTTTATATTCTTGTATGGACAGATCTGGTGTCCCTAGAATAGACCAGGCTAGAATAGATCTCATTTTGTTGTGGCATAAAAGGTTAGGTCATCCTAATTTTTTATACCTTAAAAAACTCAAACCAGCTCTGTTCAGTGGAATTTCTTTTGACTGTCTCAAATGTGAGACCTGTTTGTATGGGAGACAGGCTAGGTCTCAATATTCTCCAAAACAGTATTGTGGAAGTCAACCATTTAACTTAATTCATTCAGATATCTGGGGACCTTCAAGGGTCCTGAATGTGAATGGCAGCAGATGGTTTGTTGTGTTTGTGGATGATCACACTAGAGTAACTTGGATTTATTTGTTGAAGCATAAGTCTGATTTGTTACACACTTTTAAAATGTTTGTCTCTCTTGTTCAGAATCAGTTCAATGCAAATATCAAGAACTTCAGGACAGATAATGGTATTGAATACTTGGATAAAGAGATGAAAGCCTTTTTGGTTGAAAAAGGAATTCATCACCAAACATCAAATGTTTACACTCCTCAGCAAAATGGAGTTGCTGAGAGGAAGCATAGACATATATTATCTGTGGCTAGGTCTCTTATGTTCTCCATGGGAGTACCTAAATACTTATGGGGAGAGGCAGTACTAACTGCCACATATCTGGTAAACAGAATGCCCTCAAGGGTGTTAAACTTTGTGAGTCCCAGACAGAAATTGCTAGATCAGTATCCCCACTGTTTAATGTTGTCTGAACTTCCACTTAAAACTTTTGGGTGTGTAACTTATGTATATCAGCATGCTCAGTTTAGGGGAAAATTGGACAGAAGATCAATTAAGTGTGTCTTCATTGGGTACTCAGGATCTCAAAAGGGTTATAAATGCTTTTGTCCTAATACCAGAAAAATGTACATTACACTTGATGTCATATTTGATGAAAATACACCATTCTTTTCTTCATCTCTACAAAGTATTGAAAGTCCAGGTCAAGAACAATACTGGAGTATCATTGATGTTTCACCAGCAAAGGATGCCTCTGATATTCCGGCAGATTTGGGTACAGCAGCAAGTAGACCTACCACTGGAGATGATTCACAACCATCAGAGTGTACAACATCAAACCAAGAGGGGCAACAAACGGTTATCCAAGACAGGGGGAGACTGCCAATCACTCAGGTATATTCACGAAGGAAAGGACAGGTAATGAATTCATCTGATCTTATACCAATGACTAATAATGAAAATGAATCTCAGATGTATATACCTGATGAGTCTGTTGATTTGCCTATTGCTGTGAGGAAAGGGACAAGAGAATGCCTCAAATATCATAGGTTTCTTAGTAATAAAGGTTATTTTTCTGCTTCATCTATTTATCCATTAGATAAAGTAGTAAGTTATGACAAACTTAATGCAGAACTCAAGGCATTTACTGTGAATATCGACTCACAGTTTATACCAGGCTCAATAAAAGAAGCCTTCGGTCACAGAGAATGGAAACAAGCAATTGAAGAAGAAATGTCAGCACTAATTAAAAATGACACTTGGGAGCTGATTCCTAGACCTGATAACGTAGCTACTGTGGGATGCAAGTGGGTTTTTTCACTAAAATATAACTCTGATGGAACCCTGAATAGATACAAAGCTAGACTTGTGGCAAAGGGTTTTACACAATCGTTTGGAATTGATTATATTGAGACCTTTGCCCCTGTGGCAAAACTGAATACTATTAGAATAATTTTTACACTTGCCGTGAATTTGGACTGGAAACTTGTACAGTTGGACATTAAAAATGCCTTTCTTAACGGTGAATTGAAGGAACAGGTGTTTATGGATATTCCCCCTGGTTATGAGTCTAATGAAACTACTGGAAAAATTTGCAGATTAAAAAAATCTATTTATGGTTTAAAACAATCACCCAGGGCATGGTTTAGTAAGTTCACCAAAGTACTTCTGTCATACGGGTTCAAACAGGCCCATAGTGATCATACTCTATTTATTTATAGTCTTGGAAAATCTGTTGTCATACTTATTGTATATGTGGATGATATAATCCTGACTGGAAACTGTCCGTTGGGTATTGAAAAAGCAAAAAACTATCTTGCCACTGAATTTGAAGTTAAGGACCTGGGGTCCTTAAGGTATTTCCTAGGTATGGAAGTTGGAAGGAATCAAACAGGTATGTTTATCTCTCAACGAAAATATGTCCTCGATCTCTTACATGAAACTGGAATGATGGGGTGTAAACCAGTCTCTACACCTATGGAACCAAAAGGTATGACTAAGACTGTGAACAGTGAGTTACTTAGTGACATCCATTCTTATCAAAAGTTAGTAGGTAAGTTAATATATTTGTCTCACACGCGTCCTGATATTTGTCATGCAGTAAGCTATGTTAGTCAATTTATGCACACACCCACAAAAATGCATTTACAGGCTGTTATGAGGATACTACGTTATCTAAAAGGAGCTCCAGGTCAGGGGCTGTTTTTTGGTAAACATAACTGCAGGAACATACAAGTTTTTACTGATGCTGACTGGGGTGGTTCGAAGAGTGACATGAGGTCTACCTCTGGTTACTGTACATTTCTTTGGGGGAATTTAATCATTTGGCGAAGCAAGAAGCAAACTGTGGTAGCACGTAGTAGCGCTGAAGCGGAATTACGTGCTTTGGCACTTGGAATCTGCGAGGGACTGTGGATTAAGAGAGTTCTATGTGACTTAAAGCAGTTAGATGCCGGACTACAAATCAAAGCTTATTGTGACAACATTTCAGCGATTCAAATGGCGGAAAACCCTGTTCATCATGACAAAACAAAGCACGTGGAGATTGACCGACATTTCATCAGAGAAAAATTGGAGGATCAAACACTAACCATTGAGCATGTAAAATCGTCTGAACAAGTGGCTGACTTACTTACCAAACTAGTTGGACTGGGCTTGTTTCATAACTTATTGAACAAGCTTGGATGTTCTAATATATACCAAGCTTGAGGGAGAGTGTAGAAATATTGCACTCTTTAGTTAATGACCGTTACCTTGGTTACTGTGTAAATAATATTACCGTTAGAATATGTTTTCTTCTTCTTAGGATCCTTGTATAAATACTCCATTATTTCACACTGTAAATTAAGGGAGAATATCTTCTCCAATTGATTCTACTATTTATAAACTTTGTTGATCACTTTTATGCAAACTATTCTACAATTTCTATAATTTTGTA
Organism: Eustoma russellianum; assembly: GCA_036186865.1. Lineage (NCBI taxonomy): Eukaryota > Viridiplantae > Streptophyta > Magnoliopsida > Gentianales > Gentianaceae > Eustoma > Eustoma russellianum. The sequence continues at coordinate 29,223,536 of AP025074.1, forward strand.
GGAGAAATGGTGGTTGGGCCCAGGAAAACACTTTTTATGGATGAAATATCCACTGGATTAGATAGTTCTACTACCTACCAACTTGTGAAGTGCCTGAAGAACTTCGTTCATCTGATGGAAGGGACAGTTCTAGTGGCTCTTCTTCAGCCTCCTCCAGAGACATTTAATCTGTTTGATGATGTTGTGGTGCTATCAGAAGGATATGTTGTATATCATGGTCCTCGAACAGAAGTTGTGGAGTTTTTTGAGTCCATGGGTTTTGAATTGCCACCTCGTAAGAGCATTCCGGACTTTCTTCAAGAGGTACCATCTCTTTCCTTTTTTTTTAATTTGATTATCCTTGACAAATTGAATTGGATTCTTACTTGTGTGCTGCACTTTTAGGTCACCTCAAGAAAAGACCAAGCGCGATATTGGGCCAATAGTTCAGTACCCTATGCCTTTATTCCAGTCCCAAGAATTGCTGAAGCCTTCCGAAACTCCATCTATGGTCGTTCATTGCAGTCATCGGTTTCTGTTCCATGTGATAAATCAAAAGTTCATCCTTCATCTTTGCCAAAGTCGAAATTTGCTGTTCCCCGATGGGAGCTATTTAAAGCATGTTTTTCTAGAGAATTGATTCTTATTAGCAGACTTCGCTTCCTCTATATCTTTAGAACATGCCAGGTATGCTGTTCCCTGTGTTAATACTACTACTGTGCAAAGAAGCATTTGTTTGAAAATGTAAATGTCATGTGTTTGGAGCTGGACTTGTCATGGACTGCGGAAGGAAATAAGTTTTCTGTCTCTGTATGAGTTTCTGCTTGATGAAGTATCTAAAATGATTCATTTTTCTATGAGTTTACATGCCTAAATATATAGAGTAATGAAATGTACATGATTTTATGTTAAAATCTTACATATCTGCTGCATATCCTAGGAGTAAGATGTTCTTTAACTTTTCTTCGTTGTATTTGTTACACTAGTGATTTTGTTTCTTCTTACAGGCTGCATTTTTAGCAACAGTCACATCGACAATGTTTCTTCGAACAAGATTGCATCCCACAGATATAACAAATGCAAACCTCTATCTTTCTGCTTTATTTTTCGGTTTGGTACATATGATGTTCAATGGATTTTCTGAGTTGCCCCTTATGATCTATCGGCTACCAGTGTTTTACAAGCAAAGAGATAATCTTTTCCATCCAGCGTGGGCATGGTCCCTGTCCAGTTGGATTTTACGTGTGCCTTATTCAGTTGTTGAAGCCATATTGTGGTCTTCTATTGTATACTACGTAGTGGGTTTCGCACCTGGGGCTGCAAGGTACATCAATTTGATTCTCTTTACTTTTTTATGTCCCTTTTTGCACAACAATTGTTGAAATTCATTTAGTTAACTACGCCTCAGTTTCTTCCGCTATATGTTAGCACTATTTGCTGTGCACCAAACGGCACTTGGTCTATTCCGAACCATGGCAGCCATTTCACGAGATATGATCATAGCCAACACATTTGGGTCAGCTGCACTTTTGGTGATATTCCTTCTGGGTGGATTTATTGTGCCAAAAGGTATCTCTAGAAAACTCCCTTGACCCTTAAAATGTATTTCCTTTCTTTTCCTGAAATATTTGCTGTTACTCTCAGAACTGATCAAGCCATGGTGGATCTGGGCATTTTGGGTGTCACCATTGTCCTACGGGCAGCGAGCAATTTCCATTAACGAGTTTACTGCAAAAAGATGGATGGAGGTGGGCTTTTCATACCGATTAGAGTCTCAGTGCACCATATATAGAAAAACCTACTATAGAACTTTTATTCTGAAGGCTTCTGAACTTTGACCTTTTCTTCCATTGTTCTAGAGATTCACAAATGGAAACGTGACTCTTGGTCAAAGTCTTCTCCAGTCGCATAGTTTACCTAGTGATGGATATTGGTATTGGCTAGGAGTTGGGGTTCTTTTGGTTTATTCTCTGTTTTTCAACGTCATAGTGACATTGGCTTTGGTATACCTGAACCGTAAGTCCATATACAAACTTGTGAATATTCCACATCTGAATGGAAATGTGATCAATCCATCTGAGCTTAAAATATCTGAAGTAGAACCTTTCTTTGATCCTACAGCTCTCAGAAAAGCTCAGACAATTGTTCCGCCAGATGACTCATTAAAGGATGTAAATGTGCATGGTAGGACATGTACTAACCTTTTCATATACTTTTTAAACCTATGTACGATGATCATGCGCAATGACATTTTGTACTAACATTATTTCAGGAAATAGAAAAAACTCAAAATCAAGTAAACTGAGAGGAGATAACGGTACAAAAAAGGGAATGATTCTCCCTTTTCAACCCTTGACGATGACTTTCCACCATGTAAATTATTTCGTTGATATGCCAAAGGTAAGGACAATAAGCACTTGCTGTGTTCTCTTGCTATCTACCATTACCTTACTATTCCAGGTTTTAGGAAATGACTGCGCAAGGTATATCTGAAAAGAAGCTACAACTCTTGTCAAATATAAGTGGCGTATTCTCTCCTGGTGTTCTCACGGCACTAGTTGGGGAAAGTGGAGCAGGGAAGACTACTTTAATGGATGTTCTTGCTGGAAGGAAAACTGGAGGTTATATAAAAGGTGATATTAGGATATCTGGTCACCCGAAAGAACAACATACTTTTGCACGGGTTTCAGGATATGTTGAACAAAATGATATACATTCTCCTCAAGTAACTGTCGTGGAGTCCCTCCTATTTTCTTCCTTTTTGCGCCTTCCGAAGGAAGTGAACAAGACACAGAGAGAGGTAATCTATTTTGAGACGTTTTTCAGCAATAATATGACAAGATTTACTAAACTAAGCCATGTTTCCAATTGTTCCAGGAGTTTGTTGAACAAGTGATGGAACTTGTAGAACTCGACACTCTAAGGCATGCTTTGGTGGGGATGCCGGGAAGTTCAGGCTTGTCTACAGAACAAAGGAAACGTCTAACTATTGCGGTGGAGCTTGTTTCAAATCCTTCCATTATTTTTATGGATGAACCTACGTCTGGACTTGATGCCCGAGCTGCTGCCATCGTGATGCGAACCGTGCGGAATACTGTCGATACAGGAAGAACTGTAGTGTGCACTATTCACCAGCCTAGTATCGAAATTTTTGAAGCGTTTGATGAGGTAAGTATTTATTAAAATCTAAACAGGAAAAGAAAATTTCAATGCAGGTCAAGCATCACTCCATGATTTCCTACTTGCAGTTGCTTCTGTTGAAAAGGGGTGGAAGAGTAATATATGGTGGAAAACTTGGAGAGAGATCACAGACTATGATAAATTATTTTCAGGTAATATTTTGGCATTCCTACCTTAACAATCATGTCAGTGTCACAATTTCTCTCCGAAAAGGTAGAGCATGCGCTAGATATCAGCCAAAATATGTGAGCTTATAGTGAAACAGGGGAAGAAGACAGAAAAAATCAATATAATCCTCTGTAAAAAAAAAAAAAAATACACCACCCTACTATTATTTGAAACTGACGATTATCTTTACTTCGAAGATTTCAACTTGCCATACAAATGAATCTTTATATTCATATTAATCCAACATATAAACTATTATTACGTATGATCAGATCTAAAGATCATTATATACTATATTTGGAGTATTTTATCTAGAAGCTAAGCACGTATTCCTTTAGAATCGCTGGAAATGCGCATGGAGTCTATTGTGTTCATCCTGCTTGTATTTGTCCAACAATGGCCTGGCTGCTGCAAATATTTTCATCAGCATGTGGCAAGCTCTAGTAGGTCGTTAACGGGTACCTTGTTCATTCCTACAGTCTTCTTGTCCCAAATGCCAACTTTTTGAAAAGCTTGTTTTCGTCTTTATGTAGTCCAGTGATCATCTACTTGGCCTTTATATAGTTAAGCATATACACGGGGTCATCAATTTATATCCAGAAACTGATTTTATGTTCATTCTTTGTTGACCATTACAGAGTATTCCTGGGATTTCTCCAATCCCAAATGATTACAATCCTGCAACTTGGATGCTGGAAATAAGCACACCTGCTGCAGAAGGAAAACTTGGTGCAGACTTTGAGGCTCTATATAGGAGTTCCAAGCAATACAGGTGATCTCGATTGTACGGTGTAACTACTGAATCTGTAGAAATACACATATTATGCTGTATACATACTTAGTATAATACAATGTACACACACTGTACATACATGTATACAGTACATATATGTATACTTAGTATAATACACTATACACACACACACACACATGTGTGTGTGTGTGTATACATACACATTAGAAATAATCATATATATACCATGTATACTTAGTTCATTCAGTCGTTTAGATATTTAGAACATATAGTTGTTAGGAACAATAAACTAGCGGTTGGCTGTGTGGGCAGTTTGCTGGCCCTTATTTCCAGCCTTATATGAGGCTTGACTATTGTACATTCAAGGCTAATTTGATGAATAATATATTTACAATTCTTAAAATGATATCACAGCCATAACTGATCCATTACTGGCTGTGTACTGTTTCCTGCTACTACTATTTATACTGCTAGAAAAATGGCAACTCCTGTGCCTCTAAGCATACTGAGGCCATCTCCTTCCCTGATGAAGGATTAGGGGTAGAGTCTAATGGTACTCAAGTATTTGATGACTCGTTTATTGTCATACAAGTCACAAACTCAATAGAGATAATCACCACTCTTGGTATAGAGGAGTAGAGATGTTTGTGACTAGTAAAGACAAATAGGACTATTTATATGGAACAATAATAATTCCATCTGAAACAGACCCAAAATTCAGACTATGAAAGTCTAAAAATAATATGATAATATCAGGGCTCATAAGATCCATGCTTCTTGATATCTATGATGATTTTATGATGTATGAGACTGCAGCTGAGATATGGGTTACAGTCAAGAAGATATATTCTAAAAAATGTAAAACCTTTGAACTTTATGAGATAAAGCAAGACAATCTAACTGTAAATAAGTACTATACACTGTTAACAAGAGCTTGACAGCAAATTGATGTATTTGATACATAAATAGACATGTGCTGCATATTCAATGGAACAAGACAGTTTGTTACCTTTGTTGATGATCATTCAAGGGTTACTAGGGTGTACTTACTTAAAAACAAGTCTGAAGTGAGTAATATCTTTAAAAGCTGCTTCAATTTAATTAAAAATCAATTTGGATGTACTATTACGACATTAAAGTATGATAATGTAGCTAAATACTTGGATGAATCTATAAAACAGTTTATGAATGAGAATGACATTTATCATCAAGCTTTTTGTGCATAAATTCAATTTGGATGTACTATTAAGTAATCTATTAGTTCTAAAAGTAGTGCTGAATTTATATTAAGGGCACTTATACTAGGATTGTGTGAAGGACTTTGGATGAGAATTATGTTCAACATGACAAATCAAAACATTTTGAGATAGGCGTTTTTCAGAGAGAGGATTGAAGAAAAAACAATCAAGGTTGAACATATTGCTTCTAAGACTCAGGTGGCTGGCATTCTAACCAAACAGTCTTTACCAAGGTGTTTCAAGTGTTACCGTTCAAGCTATGTTGTAAAGACATCTACAACAAAGCTTGAGAGAGTGTGTAGAAATACACACGTTATCCTATATAAGTACTTAGTAAAATACACTATACATACATGTCTACATACACAGTACATACACATACTCGTACACATTAGAAACAATCATGTATATACTCTGGATACTTAGATTAATCATTTTTTTAGTTGTTTAAAACATATAGCCGTTAGGAACAGTAAACTAGCCATTGGCTTCTAGCCGTTGGTTGTGTGGGCAGTCTATTTAACTCTTGTACTTTTAAGACTAATTTGATGGATAATATATTCACAATTCTTTATAAAATCTTAACATCATGTTACATGTGAATCAATCTCTTCTTTCTTTTTCTTTTTCTCCCTGACTAGAGAGGTTGAAGCATCCATTGAGCATCACAAAGTTCCACCTGTTGGATCAGAGCCCTTGAAGTTTGAAACCGTATTCTCTCGACCTGCGTTATCTCAGTTTAGAATTTGCATTTGGAAGCAGAATCTTGTGTATTGGAGAAGCCCGTCATACAATGCAGTCAGAATATTTTTCACAGTAATGAGTGCTATAATAATTGGTACCATATTTTGGGACATAGGATCACGAAGGTACTTGCATTTACTTTATTTCATCCTATTGACGGGGGTTATACTTTTGCTGATTGATGGTGGCTTCACTTTCTTTACATTACACACTTCCTAAATTTTTAAGTGCTTGTTATCTAGTAATCAAATGCCATGAAGAGTTCTAGATTAAAATGCATGTGAACTAAAGAATAAACAGTTCTTAAGCATGAAATCGTACAGTTTTCTTGACAATATAGTACAGTGCACGTTTCTTGATGAACCTGTGAAACTAGAGTGCGTGTATCTTGATATTTTTGTGATGTTATCATTTCCAAAATATCATTGATGTCTCTTCTTTTACTTTCAGGGATTCAACTCAAAGTTTGTTTGTAGTCATGGGAGCTTTATATGCCGCTGTGATGTTTCTTGGAGTGAACAATTGTTCTTCGGTACAGCCTGTTGTTTCAATCGAGAGAACAGTCTTCTACCGGGAGCGAGCTGCTGGAATGTATTCTCCTATCCCATATGCAATTGCACAGGTATTGCACTGTAGCTAAGTTTCTGCTTCTGTGAAACATCAATCAAAACCTTGCCATTTTCAGAAGCTTGTTGCAACATATGATCTAAATAGGAAAGGATTAAGGAGGAAGGAAAAGCTACCATCTTAAAATATGCATTGACATGGGATCTCAAAGTCCCAGAGGCGCATCAGTATCTTGGCTGTATCATACTGTTCACTTGCGCTAGAGATGGAACAGATCTAAAACAGTTGTTCCAGAATTAGTAATGATTAAACACCAAGAATAGCCATGCCTAACATATACTAGGAAATTACATTTTTGAAAGATTATCTGAATTTCCTCTTGCTTCCTATGTAACAGGGAATTGTGGAGATCCCATATATTGCAATTCAGACGGTCATTTATGGAGTCATCACTTATTTCATGATTGGATTTGAAAGGACAATTGGTATGATTCTCTTTCTTTTTCCCCCCATATATTGTCCTTTTCTAGATCGTCCTGTTTCATTTCGTGGACAATTTGCGGGTTCTAAAAGATTCATTTCATACGACAAAGTTTTCTGAGTGACTATATATGTGCAAGACACGTTACCTATTGTGTCTTGTTAGTAGAACTATGATAAATACTGTTTATGCTGAATAAAGATCTTGATTATCATTCACTTTCAATATATCAGGAAAATTCATCCTCTACATCTTGTTTATGTTTCTCACCTTCACCTACTTTACCTTCTGCGGTATGATGACTGTTGGTATAACTCCCAACCTGCATATGGCTGCTGTTATCTCTTCTGCCTTCTACTCAGTTTGGAATCTCTTCTCTGGCTTTTTGCTTCCCAGACCGGTAAGTATTGCATTACTTTCTTTGACCTCACCCTTCTCTTTCTTTATCTGAATAATTTATTGAGATATTTCTAATTATTGTACCTCATGGTATTATTTTCAAAGTGTTGCAACGCTTTGTACCTTACTCATTGCAAATTAGCCAACTTTAAATTGTTTAGCTGTAACTATCAACCACAACAACTAAATCTTTTCTCACTACATGGGATCGACTATATAGGTCGGTCATTTCTCTTGCACTTCATTTACTTTTGTTTTCTTTGTTTTGCTTTTTTTTTTTTGAGTCGTAGCCTAATTATTGCCCTCAATTGTGTGTCTCCTAATACCTAATGCATAATATGCCTCTTTAGAGTACACATCTTTCAAAAATATCATATCATTTCAACCGTGATTCATCCATGTAAATTTTTTTTTGCTTAGACTGATTATTTATTATTTTTCATTTGACAATTTACGCAGAACATCCCAGTATGGTGGGTATGGTTCTACTACATCTGCCCAGTAGCATGGACCATCCGTGGCGTCATTACCTCCCAACTTGGGGATGTGAATTCACACATTGCTGGCTTAGGTTTCGAGGGAACTGTGAAAGAGTACTTGGAGCAGAGGCTAGGCTTTGCTCCTGGGATGATAGGGGTTTCAGCAGCTGTACTCATCGGGTTTTGTGTCCTGTTCTTCACCATTTATGCTCTCTCTGTCAAGGCATTGAATTTCCAGAAGAGATAATGGATCATTTCTGCATTTAAGCTTTCCTCGTAGTGCAATACACTTGGAAAATGTTCCGGTGAACTGCTGATCTGCCAGTTGGATTCCTGTCCAAATGGACCGTTGCACCTAGATATGGACACGGGCAACAAGTGGAGAGAGATTTCTGATGATAAAGATCAGCGTACGCACTCTCAAATGCTATAGGAAATCTTTTCTGGTTTGGTCATAACTTCTGGTTTGCAGCTGATTTATATAGAAAAGTAGAAACCCCGACCCGAACTAAATAGATAGAAATCTTTAGCGGGAATTTTGTTTATTCTTTTTGAAGATCGAGTTTTGGAAACTATGCCACTGCTGATTGTTAACGGTAGATTTGAAAACATTGTCAAACACGTGCATATATAGTTTCAAAAGTGAAAAAAGAAAAATAACTACTGGGCATATTCTATGCTTCAAGCTATTGATCCAGTGTGATTTAGGAAGTTGGAGGTCGCGTAGTCTTTTTCCCCTTCCCAGTTCCCAGTTACCAAGGCTTGTAGGAAGTAATAAATTTTGCTGATGGGAATGACTGGATTGAATAGTCGCCACCCGTCAAACCCAGATAAATGAATTTATACGGGAATCTAAATAAATCGTTTTTTATTTTATTTTGTAAAACACATCTTTTTGTTCAATAATGAATGAATAATAAAATAAAATTAATGGTGTAGAAACGAAAATAGCATGTATTAGTAAAAAATGGTGTATCTTTCTCATTTTCTATTTTAGATTTTGTAACATTTTTTATTTTTTTCAGGGAAAAAAATGATGTTAGCATTACTTATGCTAGTAAAGTGTGTGTGGATGTGTGTATATGTATATATTCTTTTTGAAACAAAATTTCTTGTTTTAATTTATTAAAAAGTCAAAACTCAATAGATATTCAAAAAAATATCATAAAAGTTACTACATTTTGTCTTAAATTGATAGTCTGGCTTGAAAAATATATCATTAAGAAGACATTATTTCATTCATTGTCTTGTAGTTAAAGCTATATTTTATTTCTATTCTAACCCTTTGATGTAATGTGTTCTTATCATTAATGCATTATATATTGATTGATTATTAAAAATAATATTAAATTATAAATAAATTAATAATTTAATTATTATATCTATTACTTATTTACAAAGATAACTGATAAATAATAAATTAACTAGTTTATTATTATATTTATTAGTTTGCCAGGATAACATTAGATTATTAATAAATTAATGAATTTATTATAGAAAAGAAAAAGGAAAGATCGCTTTCTCTGTACGCATTTCAAAGCATCAAACTCAGCGCCTGCAACTTTTGTGCATCGGTGCGTCCTCTCTTTCCTTAGAATTTTCCTTCTTTTTTTTTTCCAAATTCAATTCTTTCACGACCCAAACCTACATGAATGATGATGCAACATGACTAGAAGCAGCACCCATATGCATCATTTAAACTTCCTTACTCCTTTTCCGCCGCGCGTCATCCCTTTGTCGTCAGCATTAATTCCCATTCTCACTTCAATTTTTACAACCCAAAATCAAGAAAACCAAGAAAAGGAAGTAAGAAACACTTTGTTGCTTTCAATTCATGGCTCCTCACCAACCCGTAGTTTAACTTCAATTTCTCACACTTCTTCCAACTCTGATGGTTTCTTTACCTACGTCATACCTCCGTCACGAATTCTTTCGATTTTCATTCAGAAACGCCGCCCCTTATGGTTTCTCAAAACCAAGATCAGCTGCCCAGTTGCTTAGTCGTCGGAAACTACTGCCACGACGTTCTTTTTAACGACGACGTCGTTATTACTGAATCCCTCGGCGGTGCTACGGCCTTCATCTCCGCCGTGCTCGACGGACTCTCTGTTCCTTCTCGCTATATCTGTAAAGTGGGTTCCGACTTTTCTTATTCCGTTAATCATTTGCCTATAAAAATCCCTTCTTGCAGCACAACTCTTTTTCATGCCCATTTCTCTTCTGAAATCAATTGTCAGGATAGGATTCTTAAACGTGTCCGCGCATGCGACCCGATTATCCCCTCCGATATTCCTCTGGACTCCAATTTTCATTTCGGGTTGGCTGTTGGAGTTGGGGGAGAAATTATACCGGAGACTTTAGAGAAAATGATAGATTTATGTAACCTAGTTCTTGTAGATGTTCAAGCTCTGATTCGTGTTTTTGATCCGGAGGACGGAACGGTGAGCTTAGTTGAGCTGAAAGAAACTGAATTTATCAGTATGTTACCAAGAATTGGTGTTTTGAAGGCGTCTGCGGAGGAGGCGCCATATGTGGATGTGGAGGAGGCCAGGAAACATTGTTGTGTGTTGGTTACTGATGGGAAAGATGGGTGTACTGCGTATTGGAAAGACGGTGAGCTGCAGGTTCCGCCTTTTCCGACGTTACAGGTCGATCCAACTGGTGCCGGTGATAGTTTTTTAGGGGGGTTTGCGGCAGGGCTTATTCATGGATTGGCTGTTCCTGATGCCGCATTGTTAGGGAACTTTTTTGGATCTCTTACTGTTGGACACATTGGATTTCCGAAGTTTGATATGATGTTATTGCAGGTGGGCTTTTACAATTATAATGGTGTTCATTTTAATTGAGTTAGGGAGCTGCATTCAATGTGAATTATTTGATTGTCTTAAGCAGTAATCTTAGTTTTACTTGCTTTAGCAGCTTTTTAGTTGAATTTAATGGATATTTTTGTGGTTAAGCGAGTGGGATGGGGGAACTGAATTGAACCAAATGAGGTAAGTGTTGCTTTCTTTTGTAATGACCGGGTATTCAAACTAAAAATGCCCTTCCACTTGCTTAAAGGAAAGTTCATAGGATAAAACGAATGGGAACCTGGGTAGGTTTAAGTTCTGTTATTAACGACAGGCAGGTTGTTACCTTGGAATGGTCTACGTTATTCTGCATCAATGAGCTCTAGTGATGATGTTTTTTGTCGGTTTTACTCCACGTTACTCTTTTAGGAGATTGGCTTTGGAATGACCTGGGCACTGATCTGAAAATACCACAAGGATTGTTGAGCTACCTGTTTGGTGGGTTGGTCTATGTCAGCTCATATGTGAGTCTTGTCCAAATGTTAACATCTAGCTGGTCGGGTACTTCTTTGGAAATGTTATTTCAAAAATTATCTGACCTTTTCATTGTTTTATGCAAGGTAGTTCCCGTGTGAGTTGTCATATAGTTGGCGTATGAACTATCTATGGCATTCCGCGTGAAGTACATGATCCTTTCTCATATATACTTGGAAGACTTGACATGGAACTTCCAAATGTGTGCACTCACATGCACTCTACAGTTTCAAAGGTCAAAACGTTTAACGTCAAAATGTAATCTTTGTCTGATGCATTACTAGCAATGCACTTACATGAATAATTTCCAAATATTGCAGTTTTTTGTGGTTCTGCTTGTATTCCTCTTTGCTTCTTTGCTATTGAAATCCACATCGCTGCTGATCATGTTCGGTCATTTATACTTGCATTCCTGCGTAAAGCAATCATATCTGGAAACATCTTAGGTTGACTCAATTGCCGTCTATTCTGGTCTTGCAGGGAGTCATGTATGAAGTGGAGGGTAGGAGGTTGCAATATTTTAACAGTACTGAGAAGCAAGATGGGGTGCTGAAGTTTCTTTCAGTGCGCAATTATGAAAAATTCCATGCAGCACTTACCGATGCCAAAACTTCCGCCAACTCAACCCAAGAGTGGCCTTGCGATGTGGCCCTTTCTTCTAGATCAGTACACGCAGTAGAGCAGTGTAATCCTCTCCAGTTAAACGGCCATCATAAACTAGTGCTCGATGATGCTCATGAAGATCAAATTAAGGCTGATCAATGAAAGATCATAGGGCCCCAAGCCTAGAGATTCATCCTTCTGTTGGAGAAGGTTATATCATCCTGCAGTTGAGAATAATGTCTTGAATGAAAGCATATGGTCCTATATTTTCTTTTCCTGGCATAGGAAAATTATGCTTCTTTCAACTGCTCTGGTTGAGATTGCTTCTTGTTTTTGTTTCTACATTTTCAATGCTGCATTCTTTCATGGTCTTTTAGATTTAAACAGATCTGAGACTCTTTTAGCTGGTTAAATCTGAGATCCCAGAAGCAGATAGCAACCTGTGGAGCGAAATTTTGGCTTTTATTGGAAGCAAAACGGACAACAATAAAGGTCGAGGAAAAAAGCTGTTTAGCAATGCACCATGAAGCATCCACTCTGGTTTTAATCAGGTAGACTTTAAGATAATAGGTTTGCATTAGTGTGATGTCCGAAGTAGGACATGTTCTATGGTGTCTCAATTAATTATTAGACGTTTTAGTAGCTGTTTAATCATTAATGACCCAAGATCCTTGAAAACTTGAAATTCGTGATAATGTTTAGGTCTTTTACTTGAGCATGTGATTTCCGTCAAGATTATGTTTATTTATTTATTTATTTTTATATTCTTGTTCATCTTGAGAGCCCGGAGCAACTGGTACGGTTGCTACTTTAAGATTGTTATTTTGTGATATTGAGGTAACAAGTTCGAGCTGCATAAACAGCTTTTTGTATAAACTGTATGGTAAGGCTGCGTATATCAGATCGCGAAGCGATCCGGTCTCTTCCTGGACTCTTCGTAAACGCGGGAGCTTAGTGCACCAGGAACGTCTTTTTTTTGTTGTTCCATTTTGTCGGACAATGACCAAATGTTGTTGCTTTGAATTTAGATAAGGTAAATGTTTGGTCATGCTGTTAGCTCTTTATATCAAAATGAATTTGTATTTAGACAACTTGTAAACATCGAATTTTAAACCTTTTATCTAAAAAACTGCTGAATGATATAATTTATACACTACACAAAGTTTTTAGATCGAAACCGAGTATAACTTTTTGCATCCAATCCAACTAATTTAGAATCTTAAACCTCTCAAGTTGATACCCGAACAACGAAGATGTAGACATGAAACTTCTAACTTGCTAACATAGTATATTAGTCAAAGTGATTGAGTATGAACATTAGTGTCGTCTAAACAATTTATCTGAAAATGCCATCATCCCTATTTTGACATCATCTTTTCTTAGTTATAGGTCTAGAATCCTTTTGGAAAAAAAAAAAAAGGACGTTTACATGCTTTTTGTTCAATATAATATGATTGTCAGTCGAATAGATTGGTCACGAATTTAGTATATCATCATCATATGATTAATCTCTTGTGGGTCGGATAGGTTGTTCACGAATTTACTACATCATTATGTTTGAATCTAAGACATTCCACCAAGCCTATTTGATGTCTCTGGTCTGGGTTGACTATTGGTATTTTCAATTTTGGTTGCACTAATTTTGCCAGGCTTAACTATAGATTGTAGGGAATAAGTTACAAACAGACAACGCATGTTGATTGATTATTTGTCTGTGTATGTAAAACAAGCACATTACTTATTACCTACAAATTAGAAAATGAAAAAGAAAGTGATAAAATAAATATTTAATTGACTAATTTTGAAAATGATAAAATGAAGATTTAATTGACTAATTCTAAAACATTAAAAATGATAAAATAAAGATTTAATTGACTAATTTTTAGTACTAAATTTCGTATGAGGGAGATAGGAAAGTAGCTATGGAAAATTCTGGAGCAAAGGCAATACCTGGACTCGTGTCTTAAATGAGTTTCATAGAGGATGCAAATTAGGAATTTAACGGTCTCTTAGTTTGATAAAACTTTGTAAAATATCTAGTACAAGATGTCTAGTTCAAACCGAGCCAATTAGAAACTTAACGGTCTCTTAAATTAGTAAAATTTTATCAGATATCCAGTATAAGATGTCTACTAAAAATGGACCAGAAACATCTGGGAAATTCTTGAGAGGCTTGGTAGCTACGGCGAACGAAACTCAATTCACCACTTTTGTATCACTGCCCAACTACAAATGTTTACTCCAACAGTACAACTGCGGTCTCCAGCTTTTTCTCTATACCAAATACCAGTGCGAATGACGACGACTTCATCTACATCGTTTCAGCATGGAGGAGGATTCACGGAATCTTAACAAACTGCGCCGCTTCTCCGCTGGCGCCGACCACTGCATCACCGGCGTGGCGAGTAAGAAGAATGTTCAAGAAACAGAGGCGAACGAAGCCAAGGACTGTGAAGATGACGAAGAGTGTGACTCCGAAGCATGGACTACATTGAGCGAGGGCTTTAAGGAAGCGCAGTCCATTTTGGATTGCAACAGAGTATTGATTCAGCAGGTTAACGAGAATCAGCGGTCAAAGGCGCCGGGTAATCTAGTCAAAAACGTTTCCCTAATTCGGGAGATTAATAGTAACATCTCTAAAGTCAAGGAGATCTACTCTGATCTCTCTGTTAAATTCTCCGACATCGTTCAGCAACGGCGTTCCGTTTCAAGGAATGACGGTAACTGCAGTAGCAGCAGAGGAAATGAGAGTTCGGCGGATTCCGGATGACCGATCACTTCAGTTTTGCTACAATCATCGAAAAGAGAAGCAATGACCAACTACGAATACTATTCAGGGATTTCGCTACTCTTCATTAAGTAAGAAAAAGAGAGCTCTATCGTTAAATCTATGCTTTGATATCTCTTTGGTCAGTCGGTTTGTCGTTTGTGCTTATGGTCTTCTCGGTAGGGTATGAAAAGTATTTGGTGTGAGTGCAGTATGGATTGCCTTTTTCTGGTATCTGGATTCTATGTGTAATGATACTGCTTTAGGATTGATGGTTTGAGGTACCTCTGGTGGCAATTATGAATGTTGTGCTTATTTGGACTTAATTGATTGGTGCCCGCAGGTCTGATTAAGGTATATTTAGTGTTTGGTGTCCATTTCTTTGCCTGGAACTCAAACAGCCAAAAACTCTTAACACCTTCAAAGTATACCATCGCAGTGTATTATGTGGGCATATCTCCTCTGCCTCTTAGTGTCCTACAGAATTTGCAAATTCCAAAGTCCTGCATATTGTTGGTGGATTATAGGATAGTAATGGAGAAAAGGTATGTATTTGTTGGTTAACTGTATAATGCAGAACCTAGTGCTGGAGGAAGAGAAACCTCTCCTATGTGAGCTTGTTATTGCTTGAGTTAGTACCTTCAGAGCTCACAATGTCCAGGGGCAAGTTATTGCTTCCATTAAGCTGGTAATGTTAGGTCAGAAATGACTTTAGCCTCTGAGTATACTATGGATGTTACTTGCATCTTAAGATGCTTTGATACGACTTGTTGACGATGGCTTAGCAAAATGGATGAAGCTAGAACTCTATGTAAGAATATTTTTGGAATCGTTTCCTCAATACTGAAATATAATCAAGGACTTGACAAAAAGTGTGAATGGGTAATCATCCTTTTATTAACAGATAGCAACAGCAACCTTGCATTAGAATTTTCAGGCAGTTATTATGTAGCAGTTTATGCTTTATGTTTTTACTGATGCAATCAAGCACACTTTAACCTGCCTATGTAGGCCTTTATGAATGTGTATGTGGTTATTCATAGAGTATCTCTCTCCACAAATCAATCCAACGCAGACTTTTATTCATGCATATTATGGGTGCTTTTATTGTATCTTTTGCAATTCAGGGGTATTTATACAGTCTCCAGATTTTAGGACAACATGATATATTACCACCTTCTTTTTTTGCGTTTCCATGACTTCTATATTATAATTGAAGGGTGAATCCTAACACAGAAGGGGTAGACGTGTAAAGCCAACTGTCAAGAAATGGTAAAGGCAGGGAGTAAAGCACAAAGTTCTATCTTAACTTTTTCTTCCTTTACTTACGTGCTAATGTCATTAGGGGTGCAAACGAATCGAATCTTAGCGAATACTATAAAATATAGGTTCGATTCGAAAATATTGTTTGAGGTTCGAATTCGAGTTCGAATTCGTGACGAACCTAAAATTCAGCTCGTATTCGGATTCGGTAAATTTTAGGTTCGGTTCGAAGCTCGATTAATTATTCGTTATAGTTATTCGATTTGCAAACTTAGATTGATTCGCGAGCTCGAATTCGATTCGTGAGCTCGAATTCGATTCGTAAACTTAGATTGATTGCTTAGAAACTGCTGGGTTTTGTTGGTTGTCCCTTTCTCTTCTCTCATGTTTCTGTGCCTCTTTTGGTTATCTTTCCAGGGACGTACCATTTTTACAGTCTGGGAGCTATAATATTCTTGTTGACGGTGATTTAGCTGAGGACAAACTCATGCTGGATAAGGTTACCATCTATGTTGAACATCCTTGCCCTATAGAGCCTCCTGCTGAGCCTGTTCCACCCCTACCCCAACCTTTGAAATTGACGAAAAAAGAGCAGAAGAAACTGCGGACCCAGCGCCGTTTGGCTAGGGAGAAAGAAAAGCAGGAAATGATTCAATTATCAAATACCAACCATAAGAAAAAACCACAGAACACTCAAACTGTCATCACTCAAAATCGGTCCAGAACAAAAGCAAGCAAACATAAATAAAATAATCAGAATTGCCTTTGAATTCTTGTTCCCACAAAGATCAGTCGAAAAAAGCATCAAGATTTAGCTTGGAATCTAAAAAATCAACCATCCAACCCTACACACACAACATTTATCTCGGAAATAATTGATTAGAAGAACGAGAGTGTTTTTACCTATTCCGAAAGCTGAGGGAGAAATAGAGAGAGACGAGGTTGAGACAGTGGTGGTGGACTGGTGGGCACTGGACAAGCGGCGATACCGGTTGATGAATTTTGCAGAAGAGGTCGCAGCTCGCAGGGGTAATGGCGGCCACTGGCTGAGGGATGAAATTCTAGGGTAGGAAATTTTGTTTTAATACCATAATGTCGAGTCGAACCGAATCACGAATCGAGCCTTTGAATAGTTCAATTGATCGAAGCTTTATCGAATCTTCGAACCAAATACCCGCTAGTTCGAATTCGGTTCGTGAAACATTTCGAACTCAAAATATGATTCGAATTCGTATTCGAATATGCTATAATCGAATTCGAATCGAACCATAAACGAATCGAACCCGAATTATTCGTTTATGATTCAGTTCATTTGCAGGCCTAAATGTCATGTAGAGCACAATGGAGACAAATGATTCATATAGCCGATGTCACGTAAAGGGTATAAGATTTAAGTGAGAATTTTAAGTATTTAAGCATGAATCACAGTTGAGATGATGTTATAGTTTTGAAAGATGCGTATTCTAAAGGCATATATTATGCAATAGTTATTCGGAGACATATAAAGAGAGTGGGATTTAGGTTACGAGTAAAAAAAGACAAAGTAAGAATAAAGCCGAAGAGAAATAATTGATCTATATAATTAACTCCACATAGTGGGGAAAAAGTTTGAGTGTTGTTATACTTACGTGCTACTGTAGTGTCCGTTTGCAGATTTCGCACCGGAGATGTTAAGAAAATTAGGCCAGGCTTGTTATTCATCGACTTTGTACTAGCCACTGGACTAGTTTGCAGGGGTTGTACTTGTATTTGCTTGAAACGTCAGGTTAGATTTCCTCTTATTGCGTCTAGTGACACAGACTCTTATCAATTATCATCTTTCTTTGAACCAAGCAACGGATAACTTTAATGGTGCTCTCTAGTTCCTGAAGCTTTTCTGCCTTTTCTGTTTCATCCTGTTTTGTGCTAACAAGTTCAGTCAGCGGTATCAAACTTGGCTATCTCCAATTCAAGCCCCAAGTTTTTATTTGAACTTGGCCAACAAAATAGAAGCTTTGATGGGTAAATACACTTTCACATTCGCACCCTTGATATAAATTGATGCCATTGTTCACGAGTGGCTCTGTGTCGCCTAGTTTGGCGTATTTGAGGAGCAAGAGATAGAAGTATGTTGGGTGCTTCCAGGAAAAGAAGCTATTCTCTTAGGTGAAATGTGGTACGTCGTTTCAGCAATGGTTAAAACCAACTAGGGAGGTAATGTTTTGATTTGTTAACGTGAAATGTTGGTTTCCTGCTAATGGGTTGATGAGACACTTAGATGATAAACTGCTGCATTTTGAGAAAGAGAATTGACGGAAAGACCTCTAACCAGGTTCCTCACCAAGATTCATCTGGAATTATATGATATGATTATCCATTGTGAACGTAAAACTTGAATTCTACGGGGACAGATTGTTATGTAACTTTTCCGGTAGAGTAAAAGTCATTGGATTGCGAAAAATAATTAGTGATGCAAACATATGGGTCACCCTCAACGACTATATATGCAATATAATTTGAGGCTTTTCCTAATTATTGAGAGTTAAGTCCCATAGGACCAATGGTGTCTGAAATACCCACTGCCATGCAGGGCCTACGTTCCTTTGATCTTTAATCTGTCATTTCAAATGAATTGAGTAACAAGAAAGTCCATCAAATAAGGAAATTTTTTGACTCAACTCGGAAGTAGACATATTACAACTTTGAAGACCATAACATCATTACAGTTTTTCCCTTGGTTAGAAATCAGATGGGAATTTCACGCCAAAAGAGAAGCATTATACGGAAAAGGCCATCTAACAACACTCTTACGTTCGCCCGGAAAGAGTAATGAAGACTCCATGTATGAGAACGAAGGCTCTGTGTATTAAAGCATCTCTTTCATGTGGCTGCTTATCACAGAGGAAGTTCCCCACTGTCTGCTATAACAACCCTGTTTTTGGGGCTTCCACTTTGGTTGCCTTCTGCTTCAACTTTGTAAACCACGTCCATGCCAGAGATCACCTTTCCAAAGACTACGTGCCTGCCATCCAACCTGTAACCAAAATGAAGAAGGCCAACTTACAAGGAAGGATGAACATGGTTCGGCATTGCAGATCTAAAGAACACAGAAAAGCATCCTTAACAGTAAACGGAAAGGACGCCGGAGGGGAACTCTCTGTACAACTTAGTTCCACGAACACGCAACACTACCTGACTCTCAAAACGTAATCTATCTGATAGACCAAACTACAGAAATGTTAGTCATGCAACAATGGTGAAACTGTCTATTAGCCAAGAGATTGATTTGGAAGAGCCAATCTGGTAGAGAATATCTACGATTTCTGTGAATTTCAGACCATGTGATGGCTTCCTCACTGATTAACAATCCTACAAGATCACGAGTCATGGACACCATGATTACACCTCATGCCAATTTTCCTTTGTACCCATTTGAATATATAGAGAATGAAGAAATACAAATAGGATGGTTTTGGAATTACCAGCTGGTTGTGACTGTAGTTATGAAAAACTGTGAACCATTGGTGTCAGGACCAGCATTTGCCATTGAAAGAAGCCCTGAAACTCACACAGCAACAAAAGCACCCAAGTCATGCGTGGTCGCATAAAAATTAACTGACTGTCAATTCTGGGGCTTATGGACGTCCTAATGACCTGAACAATCAAAATTACCTGGTCCTGTATGTTTGATCTTGAAATTTTCATCACCAAATTTCTCCCCATATATTGATTCTCCCCCTCTTCCATCACCAAGCGTGAAGTCACCACCTTGGATCATGAAGCTAGGGATTATCCTATGGAAAGTGCTCCCTTTGTAGTGAAGCGGTTTCCCGCTCTTTCCAACACCTTTCTCACCTGGGCAAAATGTCATACATAGAGACTCAAAATCACGAAACCCGAATAGAATACAAAAGACAGAAATAGCCAACTCTAAGACTAAATCCAGCAAAACCTGGAAATTCTTTAATCCCTTTTATCTTAAACTGTCTTACTAGGTAAAAGAATACCATAGTGCAGGATGTTCACAGGACAAAGTTAACAAAAGAAGCTGAGTTTAGTGTACTTTACCGGTGCACAATGCTCTGAAGTTTTCTGCAAGAAACCCAAAAGGTATAGGAATAAAACATTGGAGGATGCATCAAACTTGAAATCATGAAGTCTTGCACTAGACAAACATCATACCAGCTGTTTTAGGTACAGTCTTGCCGAACAGGCCCATGACGACACGCCCTGAGGAAAAAAGTCCCTTTGATCTTCAGCACTAAGTAGAAATAGTTACACATTTGAAACAGGCGGCCAAATTAACAAGTCAACCGATTCGACCGAGTACTAGTGGCGTTTTCGTTGCACTAGACTTCCGCGTTTATATAGGATCCGGGGGTAGCCGGATCGCTTCGCGATCTGATATACCAGGCTATATTTCTGTAAAATAAAGCATGTATTTGTTGTAAAGAGAAAGGAGCATACCAGCAGGTTTTCCGTCAATCTCAACATCAAAATAAACTTTGTGGGTTACTTCCTCCTTGTCCGGTTTCTTAGCCTGCTTCATGTTAGTATCATCATTCATCACACTATTACTGAACCCGCCATCTCTTCTATATACATACACACATATTATATACACACACACGCACGCACAAATGGAATAGTTATACCAAACATATACATTTGAGACCATAAAGTTCTTCTAATCGACATTACAAGTAGCCATGACAAAACTCAATTAAAAAGGAAGCAAATTCCATTCCAAGAACCAAAGGAGGAGGGAAAAATAGAAAAGGCGGCCTAGTTAAATATATCCTAGAAAATTACATTACCCTTCACACAAAAAGTTGCCCAAAGATAGAATAGAAAGTCTTATTTTCATTTACCAGAACAGATAACTAAAATTCAAAATAAATTGTTGAAATACTCTAAATAATGAGAGATCTAAATCAGAACGATGAGAGTGAGATAAAAACTGACCTGAGAGAGAGCTGGTGCGCCGATAAGAAGAATGGTGCAGAGGAGAGCGACGGATCGCATAGTTGACCTCGCCATTGATATGATATTCTGATGTTTTGGGTAGCTGAAGCAAATGATTACTCCAAGACGAACTAGTAGAGCGTGGATGGGACGGTGACTCTCTCTCTCTCTCTCTCTCTCTCTTAAAAATAAAAATTTCTTCTGATTTGCTCACCTGGCCACTGGTAATGTTACACATCGGCACTTTAGTCTTCTCATTGGCTACATTGTCGTGTGCTCTTGGCAACTTTCTTTTTTCTCTCCTATTTATTAAAGTATAATTATGTTTTTTCAAGAGAAAAAAATGTAACTTATATTATTTCCACACTTATGGCTATATGCGTCTTATTTTGTTAAAAAGTCGTGCTAATATATTGGTATTAGTCAAGTAGTTTTTTTTGTTTCATAATTATGTTGAACATAAACCAAAATGTCTAGCCATGCTTTTATTTATTTTTTTAAATAAATTTGTGGTGTTATTATTATTTAAAAACGTACTTATTTGATTAAATTTTTATGTAAATTACAAAAATTTAGATAGGTCTCAATTTATTATAAATAAAACGAAGGGAAATAAGTGTGTGTGTATGTGTATACACACACTTCCATATACGAAAAAGCTATACATATCGGTAGGAACACATTGAGGATAATGCGCTGTCTAAAATTAGTAACCTTAATTGAAACAAAAAGGTCATTCTCTAACCCTGAGGGTTTCTACCGTCCCACTCTCAAAGAGCATTGTGGATGATGCAAATCAGAAGTTCAGCAGCTTCCTAGGTTGGGTTAGTAGCGTTACTTGCAACAAAAAGGTTATTCCCTGACCCTGAGAGCTTCCACCGCCCCAGTCTCAAAGAGTATTGTGGAGGATGCAAATCAGAAGCTCAGCAGCTTCTTATGTTGGGTTGATCCACACAAAGTGGTCTCCTGCAAATCAGGTCTTCGGCTTAGCAGCAGTGGACCGCCCACATTGTGTATGTCTATGGATTCAAACTTTTGACCTCTTGAATCAAATTCTAACCCGAGTTACAACTTTTATTTGGATTTAAAGGGTTAATTGCACCTGGTATCCATTGTTTTCCACGAAGTTTTAAGTAGCATCCAATGTTTCATGAAACACACTTGGCATCCAGACTTATAGGGTTAATAGATACCTGGCATCCATGCTGACGTCATAAAGGCAATTTTCATTTATTTTTTAAAAGTTTATAGAAAAAATAATTCAAAAATAAAAAGAAAAACCCCACCCCCACCCCCCACTCCCACTCCGCCCACCCTCCACCCCCACACCCCCACCCACCCCAACCATACGACCTCCCTCTCAAACCTCTCCTCTCTCTCTTTCTCTCACCACCACCACCACCGCCATCAAAGCCACCGCCATCGAGACTCTTACATTATGAGGACCTATAATGGTGCCCGTCCAAGAACGCATGTAGATATCATCTCCATCATCCATTCCATAGCTCACAGTACCATCTCCAATTCCCTTCTCTCTGCGTTCAAGTTCTTCCAGCAATCTGAAATTCCGCGGAACTGCAAAAATTTCCACAGGTGAAGAAAATGAAGGTTTCAAACTTTCCAAAACTTAAATAACAGAATAACAACACCTACATGAATGCAGTATTAAAGGGGGGAATTATTCAAACCGGAAATATAACAAAGAAAACTTATTTTTCTTCCCAGAGACTTTGAAAGCCCGAGCTATCGAACTTCCCCATTCAATTATCACCAACTGATACATCAGACTTCAGTAAGAAATCCTAACCCATCAATCCCGTACAAACAAACCCACCTTAATACCACAAGCATCGTGCACGAGAAACAAAATCCGAAGAAGCCATTAGTAGATCGGCAAGGAATTAGAGAAAATATCAAGAAAGAAAGAATCTTGAGAAACCCAAGTCGGAAAGTAAGAGAAAAGAAATGAAAGAAACGTACCCACCACAATGGATTCTTCGGAATTGACTTTGTTCAGAGCTTGATCTATAAACCAAGCCATGATGTTTGGGAAATTGAAGATGAACAATTCCTTGTACAAGAAGACAGCCGTGGCAGCGCAACCTGCACCACCCTCGGTTGCGCCGCCGTCCCTCCACCCAAAAAATTAGTTTCTGTGGTCCCACCGCAACCATCTAAATTACCTTTAGAAAACTGCAAAAGAGCAGCAAAAATAAGAAGAGAAGCGCTTCAGAGAATTACTGGAAAGTCAATTGAAGGCATGCCTTTGGAAGGGTTTGACTACGACTCAATTCTCGGGCAGTGCTGTGAGATGCCGGTGGGTTATGAAGATGAAGATGGAGGAATGTAGATTAATAGGGGAGGATGAAGATGGAGATGAAGGAAGAAGATGAAGATGAAGGAAGAAGGGGGAGGGAGGTCGCATGGTTGGGGTGTGGGGTGGGGGGTGGTCGGCGTGGGGGTGGGGGTGGGGTTTTTCTTTTTATTTTTGAATTATTTTTTTATAAACTTTTAAAAAATAAATGAAAATTGCCTTTATGACGTCAGCATGGATGCCAGGTGTCTATTAACCCTATAAGTCTGGATGCCAAGTGTGTTTCATGAAACATTGGATGCTACTTAGAACTTCGTGGAAAACAATGGATACCAGGTGCAATTAACTCTGGATTTAAATATACCCACATGCATAAAGATACTGAGCGACGTACGTGATTTGATTAAAAAAGGTTATCCTTCAGACCTTGGCAACCACCAGCAGTTTTACAAGGCTGAAACCATATTCCGTGTACCGACGCCTAGCACTCCTTTCTTCTTTTTTGTCATGAAACTTTCATCTATTAAATTTGAAAACAACTATGCTAAATAATAATGATAACAACAATAACAATAATAATAATAATGTACTGGTCGAAAATGAAATGCAAATTCTGAAGTCATGCATCTATAATTTATAATGCTGATGATAAGATAAAACGAAAAACCTTAATTTCAACTTTGATCATACTAATAATGGTGTTTGTAGTTAAAGATAACGTTTGCCTTAAATGAAGATGGAAAGGATTTTTTTGTTGTTTGAAGAACAAGTAAAATAACTTATGACACAATAACACGTAAAAATTCTCATATCAATGTAAGAGATGATGATTAGTCATATATTAGACTAGTGTGTATCTTCCCATTTCATTAGTTGACAAAAATTTAGTCATACTTGCTCCGACATCAATCTAAAATTTATGATGAAGCTAGTTAACCCGCAGGGCTATAACTCAGTGCAAAGGTCCTGTGTGTTTAAAAATACTCACCTCATCGGATTCTAAATGGAAGTTCGAATTGTATCATTCTCATTAGTTTGGATTTAAGGTCATTCAATTTTTTTTTTTATAATGGACTATTTTCACTCGAACATATTTTATTAATTTACTTAGTCCACAAAACTATGACGTGCATAACAATGGAGAGGACCTCTTGTATTGGGTTCAATAATGAAGCCTGGTAACATGATCTAACAATCTTAGGGGACGTTTGATTTGAACTTGAGTACCGGTATCAAAGTTGGGACGATAGATGATGGAATAGAAATAGGTTTGAGCTGTAAATTCATATATGTTTGGCATAGAAACCGGAAATGTATCATTACATATATGTTGTTTGGAACATATTAGAGAAGAAATGAGAATTAAAATGCATGGTGGGATGTGGTGGCGACATGGTGGTAGAGCAGCGAGGTGGTGACGGAGTTGTGGTGTCGCGGAGTGGCGGCGCAGCGACGGAGTGATAGTGGCGCGCGGCGGCGCAGTGGCGACATGCTGGTAATGCAGTGGCACTGGAATGGAAGAATGACTGATTAAAACTCTGGGGTAGGAATCTATTAGTTTGATATCCAAATAAAATTCATATTTTGATTCTAATATCATTAAAAAAAAAAAAACTAAATGGTACGATACTCATTCTTTGATTACCAAACGTCACTTATTTTTATCCCAAAAAATTCCATTGACGAGAACCACTTCGTTCAAATTTGGGAGTGAAAGATGGATTGAGATCCTTTAACCCCCCAACTCCTCATTCCCTTTGTGACCGCCCGCCACGTGGCACACAGGGGGTGGTGAGGCTGGGTAAGTGACTCCCATCCAGCCTCACCACCCCCTGTGTGTCACGTGGCGGGGGTCATTTAATACCCCTTTGAAGGGGGTCAGGAGATCCTCTCCCGTGAAAGATACGCTACTATATACTGGAAAAAGGATCAGCCTTATTTCCTCTTATTCATAAATGATCCTTTTTCCTCTTATTCATAAATGATCCTTTGGGACCGCCCGCCACGTGGCACACAGGGGTGGTGAGGCTGGGTAGGTGACTCCCACCCAGCCTCACCATCCCTTGTGTGCCACGTGGCGGGGGTCATTTAATACACCTTTGAAGGGGGTCAGGAGATCCTCTCCCGTGAAAGATACGCTACTATATACTGGAAAAAGGATCAGCCTTATTTCCTCTTATTCATAAATGATCCTTTTTCCTCTTATTCATAAATGATCCTTTGGGACCGCCCGCCACGTGGCACACAGGGGGTGGTGAGGCTGGGTAGGTGACCCCCACCCAGCCACACAGGGGGTGGTGACTCCCACCCAGCCTCACCACCCTCTGTGTGCCACGTGGCGGGAGTCATTTAATACCGCTTTGAAGGGGGTCAGGAGATCCTCCCCCGTGAAAGATACGCTACTATATACTGGAAAAAGGATCAGCCTTATTTCCTCTTATTCATAAATGATCCTTTTTCCTTTTATTCATAAATAAAGATTGAGGATAAAAGAAAAGAAGGGGAAAAAGAACAAAAGGTTTTCTACGTAAAGATGTCCACAGAAGCACAAGTTACACCATCTACATAATCTCCCAATCTTCTCCCCGCCTCCTCTCTCCTATCACCTTTTCTCCTTCCTCCTCCTCTCTTCATAACAAAACCCAACCTAGAAATCCAACAATGGCGGACACCGGCGTCGTAACAGTCTATGGCAACGGCGCAATAACCGAGACCACAAAGAAATCCCCCTTCTCTGTCAAAGTGGGCCTTGCCCAAATGCTCCGTGGCGGCGTTATAATGGACGTCGTCACTGCTGAACAGGCCCGTATCGCCGAAGAGGCCGGTGCTTGCGCCGTCATGGCATTGGAGCGTGTCCCCGCCGACATCAGGGCCCAAGGCGGCGTGGCCCGCATGTCCGACCCACAACTTATTAAAGAAATCAAGCGGGCCGTCACTATCCCTGTCATGGCAAAGGCCCGTATTGGTCATTTCGTGGAGGCCCAAATTCTGGAAGCAATCGGAATCGATTACGTCGACGAATCGGAGGTGCTCACTCTCGCCGACGACGAAAACCACATCAACAAGCACAATTTCCGAATTCCTTTTGTTTGTGGCTGCCGGAACCTCGGAGAAGCTCTCCGCCGCATAAGGGAGGGCGCCGCCATGATCCGAACTAAAGGCGAGGCGGGAACCGGGAATGTAATTGAGGCCGTCCGGCACGTGCGTTCGGTGATGGGTGACATTAGAGTCCTGAGGAACATGGATGACGACGAGGTATTCTCGTTTGCGAAGAAAATTCAAGCTCCGTATGATCTAGTGATGCAAACGAAGCAGCTGGGGAGGCTCCCGGTGGTGCAATTTGCTGCCGGAGGGGTGGCGACGCCGGCGGATGCGGCGTTGATGATGCAGCTAGGGTGTGATGGGGTTTTTGTGGGGTCTGGGGTGTTTAAGAGCGGCGATCCGGTGAGGAGAGGGAGAGCTATAGTGCAGGCGGTGACGCATTATAGTGATCCACAAGTGCTGGCTGAGGTGAGCTGTGGTCTGGGAGAGGCTATGGTGGGGATTAACCTCAATGATAAGAATGTTGAGAGGTATGCGAATCGATCGGAGTGAAAGTGGTGAAAATGAAGATATTATGTACATCCCACCCATACCCGTAATAGACTTAGACACAAGTCAAAGTCAATGAGATAATGTTGTTGTTTTGTTATGTGCCATTTGGTTCATGTAGCTTAAAAAAAGCTTTATTATGTATTGTTGCTACTTTTGGTATTTGTAGTTGAAGATTTAAAATTGAATTCTTGCTACTTGTATTAGTATGTGGCAGTGGTTACTCTTGGTAAGTTTATATAATTTGAATTACGGAATGGTAGCTTTAGTCTACTGCGAGTGGTAATGAAGGAAGGGGTTTTCATTTATGGCTTTTGCTTATACTGACTTTATATGAAATGAAAATCTTGGGATGTTTATGAATTGGGAAGAGCTTTTTGTGCATCGTTTGGAGTCAAGGATTTTGGTATTTATAAGGTGGTGCAAGTTTGGTTCTTGAAGATGCTCTTTCTTTTCAGCATGAGTTTGTTCTGTGTTGGTCTTTTAGTTTGGTTATGAAAATTGCGTCAAACTGTATTGATCAACTGATACTTCATAATATAA
This sequence comes from Eustoma russellianum, assembly GCA_036186865.1. Taxonomy (NCBI): domain Eukaryota; kingdom Viridiplantae; phylum Streptophyta; class Magnoliopsida; order Gentianales; family Gentianaceae; genus Eustoma; species Eustoma russellianum. The sequence continues at coordinate 29,250,873 of AP025074.1, forward strand.
GAAGAACAACCAGATCGATCAACTGATACTTCATAATATAAGAAGAACAACCAGTTGATTTAGTTTATTCCATCAAATTCCAAAATTTTTGAGAGTTTGTCTTTTGTGGCAATCTCATAACTCATAAGGGAACTCTGAGTCTGAACTTTGAACCCTTTCCCGTATAAAGAGACAGAACCTCCACTTGTGTTTTACTTATGTCGTACCACCACTACTTTCTACATGGCTATCCCACATGGAATGCTTGTTAGTTGGTACTTGCTTCCACTTTCTACATGGAACGGTTGTTAGTTGGTACAGTTATCTTTGATTGATATGATTTGTATCACAATTAATTCTGTCTTTATCCTAAATCCCTAATAATACTCCCTATCCCTAATTGTACTCCCTCCTTGTACTATATTAAGGAGTATCATACGACTCCTTTGAATCAATGAAAAAGAATGTTTGATTTATCAACATGGTATCAGAGCGAGGTTCAATCCTTGGAAAAGTGATGAAATGTAAAGGCTCATCATCTACCTAAACCGTTACCTGATACCTTTCCCATGGCCGACCAATCTCCCCAGTCCAGTACATCACAGTCTGGGGGGGCAACCAACCCTATGACTGAGACCTTAAACCTGTCTCAGGTATTGGAGCTACTGCAAAAATGGGCACCAAAACAGAGCTCAGCAGAAACTTCATCCAACACTCAAATCATTCTGACCGAGAAATTGAATGACAGAAACTACGGAGTCTGGGCACGCAAAATAAGCCTAGCCATCGATGGAAGAGGGAGGCTCAGGCACATCACAGCCCCACCTCCACAAAAGGAAGAACCCACATACGAACAGTGGAGGCAGTCGGATTCAATCGTCCTGACTTGGATTTTGGAAAACATAGAGCCCGAAATTGTAAACCAATACATCGACTACCCTACATCGTGGGACTTATGGAAAGGCATCGAAGCCACCTACAGCAGTGGGAGGGATCCCCTCCAAATTTATGACCTTATGGTCAAGGCAAACAGCCTAAAACAAGGATCCCAATCGCTAGAGCGCATCTACAGCCAGCTCCAATCCGTGTGGAAGGAGATAGACCGCAGACTGCCTAACCCAATGCAATGCCCAAAAGACATGAATCTGTATAACCAACTACAACAACAAAATAGGTTATACCAACTGCTTCAAGCGATAAACAACGAATATGACGCAGAAAAGCGGGACATTCTCAAAACAGATCCTCTACCGTCGGTAGAGGAAGCATATGCACAAATCCGGCGAGAGGCTCACAGACGTGCTATTATGAACGGAGAAGGAGAGGTGCTGAAGGAGGAGAGTGGCATTGGCAGTGGACTAATCTCTAAATCCGACAGATTCCAACAGACCAGTGGGAAAATAGAACGAAAGCGGTCAGAACAGGGGAGAAATGCTCCACCTGGTTCATCATCCCGGCGTGAAGATGACAAAGCAAACCTCAAGTGCAGTCACTGCGGGGGAAGCAGACACACCGCAGAGGGCTGCTTCCATCTCATAGGTTTTCCCGACTGGTGGCCAGACACACGTAAAAGAGGGAAGAAAGGAGGAGTTGCAGGAGCTGCTATGGGCAACCCGGAGGTCACCAACAATAGCACCGAAATTACAGGCTTCGGAGGAATTGCAGGCAGAAGAACCAGTATACAGTCGAAGGATCTAGATGCAGCTGGAAGGGTAAACCCTAATTGTGAGGCTGACGGCAGTTTAAAAGGTAAAGGGCCTGGGGCGAAATTGCCGCCAGGCCCCCCAAGTATTTCCTTTCAAAACCAGCGGCCCCCCCACTTGCACAATAGTCACCCTTCAATTTCTCTGTTTAATCATTCCAGCCCTCATAAAAACCATAATATTTCACAGCAGTCCGAAAAAAATTCCTCTTGGTTATTTGATTGTGGTGCAACTGACACGATGTCTTATGACATTAATGACTTTTATCAGCTTACTCCAGCAAGAAAAAAGGGCATTCGAACAGCCAATGGCGGGTATTCACATGTTGAGGGAACTGGTTGTATCAGGCTAAACTCATCGCTTACTTTACAAAACTGTCTTTATGTCCCTACATTATCCCATAAATTGTTGTCCATTAGTCATTTGACCCGAGAACTAAACTGCACAGTGCTTATCTACCCGACCTTTTGTCTTATGCAGGATATTCGGACGGGGAAGATAGTTGTGCGTGGTTCTGAGCGCAATGGACTCTACTTTGTAGACGAAGTGGACCAACAAGGTGCGGTAGCGCTGACTCGCGGAACGGTTGACCGCCAGGCCTGGTTGTGGCACCGCCGCTTGGGACATCCATCCTTAGGGTATTTGAAAATGCTACTCCCTGAGATATTTCATCAGTACTCTGTTTTACCTTGCGAAACTTGTATTACTGCAAAAAGTCATAAAAACACATATTCTCTCAATAATTCGAGAACAAGTCAACCTTTTTCCTTAGTACACTCTGATGTCTGGGGACCCTCACCAACTCCGAGTCCCAATGGTTTTTCTTATTTCCTATTATTTGTTGATGATTGTACTCGGATGACTTGGGTGTATTTCTTGAAACATAAATCTGATGTCTTTGATAAATTTATCTTGTTTTACAAAATGATATCAGTCCAGTATCGCACAAAATTACAGATACTCCGAACAGACAATGGTGGAGAATATGTAAACAAAGCATTCTCTGACTTCTTTCATAACAACGGCCTTGTCCATCAGACCACATGTCCTGATACACCTCAACAAAACGGTGTCGCAGAGAGAAAAAATCGAATCCTACTTAAAGTCACCCGTGCCTTGCTACTTGAGTCAAAGGTACCAGTACACTATTGGCCTGAGGCTATCTCCACAGCGAATTACCTGCTTAATCGCTTACCTACCAAAATACTCAAATATCATACCCCTCTCGACATACTCTCCAAATTCCATCAGATACCCCTTCATCTCACACTTCCTCCACGTGTATTTGGGTGCACAGTATATGTTCATATTCCTAAGAAATACAGAACCAAGTTTGATCCTTGTGCACTAAAATGTGTATTTGTTGGATACGGGGTCAACCAAAAGGGATATCGTTGCTTTGATCCTCATACACGTCGAATGTATACCACCCTGGACTGTAACTTCCTAGAAACAGAGTATTTCTTTTGTACCCAGCCTCATTCTCGGGGGGGCATGAAAATGATAGCTCACTCGGCTGGTTACACAAACCTGTCCTTCCGGAGACTGTTCCAACAGAGGAAGTAGACCAAACCACCGGACCGTTTGTCGAAAAAGAAAAGTCCAAAACGTCAGACCAAGCTTCAACGTCGACTCCTGAAGAATCTCCTGTGGTAAGTAAATCTGTTGAGTCTATATTTCATTCTCCTGAAACATCTAATCCTTCGCATGATCAAATGAAAGTCCCAGAGAACAGATACATACTACCACCACGAAGAAACAGAGGAGTTCCCCCAGCTAGGTATGAACCAGAATACAAGCCAAAAAGTACGAGGTATCCGGTGGAGACTCCGATCCAGGATAAGGTGACTGAGACAGCAATGGCCTTTCAAGCATCACTGTATTCGGAAAAAATTCCCAGAACAGTAGAAGAAGCTCAGAAACTTCCGGAATGGAGAAAAGCCATGGAAGCAGAGATGGAGGCCCTGGTAAAAAATGGGACATGGGAAAGAAGCAAGGTGAGCCCTGAAAAGAAACCAGTAGGATGCAGATGGATATTTACATTGAAGTATCGAGCTGACGGAACAGTTGAAAGACACAAAGCCAGGTTAGTTGCGAAAGGATATACACAGACTTATGACATAGACTATTCGGAAACATTCTCTCCAGTGGCAAAGATCGACACGATAAGAGTATTGTTCTCAGTAGCAGCAAACCTGGATTGGCCTTTGTACCAGCTGGATGTAAAGAATGCATTTCTACACGGAGACCTGCGAGAGGAGGTGTACATGGAGCCGCCGCCAGGTTTCTCTAAAGATTTCAGACCAGGAGAAGTGTGTAAGTTACGGAAGGCGTTGTATGGTCTAAAACAATCCCCCCGGGCGTGGTTTGGACGTTTCACGGTGGCAATGAGAAAATATGGATACAGACAGAGTAATGCAGACCACACACTCTTCCTGAAGCACAAGGGGAGTCACATAACTTGCTTGGTAATCTACGTGGATGACATGATCATTACTGGAAATGATGATGAAGAGATCACACTATTGAAACAACAATTGTCCCAAGAATTTGAAATGAAAGACTTAGGAACATTGAAGTATTTCCTAGGGATCGAGGTTTTGAGATCAAAAAAAGGGATATTTATTTCACAAAGGAAATATGTACTGGACCTATTGGCAGAAACAGGACTCTTGGACTGCAAGCCAGCTGATACTCCAATGATGATTAATCATAGTCTTCAGATGAAACAAGGAGGGGAAGCCACAGACAAAGAGCGATATCAGCGACTGGTAGGAAAGCTAATATACCTTTCTCATACAAGACCTGACATCGCCTACTCAGTCGGGGTGATAAGTCAGTTCATGCATCAACCCCAGAAGGAACATATGGAGGCAGCATCCAGAGTAGTAAGGTACTTAAAGGGAACTCCAGGAAAAGGGATAGTCTTCCAAAAACATGGCCATCTAGAGGTTCAAGCTTACACGGTTGCTGACTGGGCAGGAAACCCAAATGATAGAAGATCTACATCAGGATAGTTCACTCTGGTTGGTGGAAACTTAGTCACATGGAAAAGTAAAAAACAGAAAGTGGTAGCCTTGTCCAGCGCAGAAGCCGAGTTTCGAGGGATTGCGAGAGGATTGACTGAGATACTCTGGATTAGGAAGATATTGACGGAGTTGAGATTCCCACCAAAGAAAGTGCCACAACTAATGTGTGATAACAAAGCTGCAATCAAAATCTCAGAAAATCCGGTTCAGCATGATCGGACAAAACATGTTGAGGTGGATAGGCACTTTATAAAGGAGAAACTTGAAGAACAGTTAGTTTGTCTACCGTTCGTCCGTTCTGAGGAGCAACTGGCTGATATACTTACAAAAGCTGTACCTACTGCCCGGTTTCAAGGAATTCTGAGCAAGTTAAACATCGTGGATCCGATGATTTAACTTGAGGGGGAGTGTCAGAATAGAGGAAAAAAAAAAGGGAACGTTATTGATTGAGTTATCTTTGATTGATATGATTTGTATCACAATTAATTCTGTCTTTATCCTAAATCCCTAATAATACTCCCTATCCCTAATTGTACTCCCTCCTTGTACTATATTAAGGAGTATCATACGACTCCATTGAATCAATGAAAAAGAATGTTTGATTTATCAACAGGTACCAGCCAAATTTCCCTTCCCCATCCACCCTTTGGGTCACCAAATGATAGCACCATCAAAGCCATCCCGAACCATCTTTCACCATCGTTATCTATGGTATACCTGAAGCAGTGGCAGAGTTGGATTCTTTCTTTTGGTGGCAAACTGTAGTAGAAATCCTTGTGTTGAATGAAGCATGCTATCTTGTGAAGGTAGAGACAGATAGATTGTTGGTGGGAGGTCGATCTTTATCGCGGAGTGATAGAAATGCGTGAGTTCATTATTTGGCAGCAATCAGCATGTTGCCATCTTGTTTTAGTTTTGACGCTGCGAATGAAACTATCACTTGCCTAAATAGGCAAATGGAGTAGTTGCTTCGCTGATTAGTCCATTATGGCGGTTTCAGCTGTGAACAATATAAAGAAAAAACATAAAATTGAACTAGTTTACTTTATTTTATTTTAGAGGTAATTACATTTTGTAACAAAACGCGGGCTATTTTTTTCAAACCTAATTTTGTTATAAATTTTATCCAATACTTTTACGAAATGATTATAAAAATTTTCATATAACTTATGTATTTTTTTAAATTGATCAATTTGAAACAACGATCTCAACGTTCATGACAACGTAACTTGACATGAACACGTGTTTAGAACTCTTCCTAAATAACAAATCATGAGCTAACTAATGTGGGACAACAATCTCCACATATATCTTCACGTGACAATTTAGCTTCATATAGACACCTGCCTAGAACTCGTCCTCAATAATAAACCATAAAAACATTAATTTGTAAAAAAATGCAGTTTTACCCCCCCCCCCCCCCCAAAAAAAAAAACAACAACTAATTTACTATAGTTTAACCATGTATTACTTAACAGTAATTCTCGATTGATGTATATATATTTGGTATATATTACACTAGACAATTAATTTGTAAAATATATACGTATTTCCTTTATTTCGTTTTAAAAATGGCTATCATCTTCCCTCACCTCCGAGCCTACATTAATGGCCACCCTTGAATTTTATACAGCCGCTATCATAAATCATATCATCTAAGAATGTAACAATTTTTTTTCTAACAAAAAACATAAATTGTGTATAAACTAAAAAATTGCTTACAAAGACAAACACTTCCTTTCAGAATCCCAAACGTCTCAATTGGAGTTTGAGTTCTGTATCCAGCTTCACCAGGGATCCCGTTCAGTTAATCCAAATCTGCACTTTTATGGAGATTTTTCAGTTTTTCCTTTTCTACGTGTTTTTTTTTTTACTCTTTTTATATGTTTTATTCATTCTTTCGTATGTTTTTGTATCATGTGGTTTTAGACATAAAATCACTTGAAAAAGAAATGAAAGAAATAATCAAAATATATCCACAAAAACTAAAAACTAAAGCTAAACATGCATAAAAATAGCCATAACAAACATATCAGAATTCAGAATTCACTGAATAGGAACTGAATAACTCCCATTCAGTTCCAAGGTCCCGAAGGAATACTCACCTTTAACAGAAATGCTCACAAACTAACAAAAGCGGCTCCATCTTCCAATCCTTCTATCCAAGTATATTACTTTGGAACAAATCTCAACTCGAATACCAACTGAGCTATACCATGAAGCATACACGAAACCGAGTATATGACTTTCGACTGCAAGAAACAAAGTTCCACGGTTAGAAGATACCAACTAGCTAGTGAGGTTTTTGACAGGCCAGAAAATTCGCTGCACGGTTTTAGTACAGCGGATTTTGGGGAAGCGTTCTGTCGGCTTTGCAGTTAATGAGGTTGAAAACTTGCTAACTCACAAATTTGGGCCATGACTTCTGTTATTGTAAGAGCCTTCCTTTTACAGGTGCAAATAGGGTCTGATTTACAGAACATCCTGCCTAGAATTGTTGAAACCAGATGCACACTGCAAGACAATAATAAAGACACCCACACATGATAATTCAAGTTTCAATGGGATCTTGATTTCCATTATAGGCCAGCAAATTTTGACTGCTGCAAGACGAGGACTCAGGGTCCAAGAGGGTCTACACTGTCCTCAACAAAACTACGACCCCTGTAATTCATTAGCTCCATGTCATCGTCTTCATTGTCCATTGATTTCCCATAAGCAAATTCTTTGGTTCCCATGCAGGTAAATGGCATAAGGCCAAATGCTCGAGCAGTCTTGATTTCTCTAGCAATTCTTCTCTGGGCCTTGGCACTAATCCCGGTCTTTAAAATAAATGAATAGACAAATAAATAAATTGCCCGTCACCATATTCCAAACTTCCTCATTGATAACAGTAAGCTGCATACCTTATTTCTCTTGATGATAATGCCAGCCTCTGTCAAAAAATTTGCAAGGAATCTCACGTTCTGGGGCATAAATTAAGTGCGAAAAGGTTACAACTCAATACAAACAACGTAAGCTAACAACTTGAGATATACATCTGAGCAAAGATTCAGAAGACGAGCACAGCCCGCAAAAGGGTTAAAATCTTTTGCCACATGGCAATGATTTGAGTAGTCCCACGACTCCCATCGCTACCTTTTCAAAACGAAAAATCAAGAATGAATCTCACCCTGAAATCAGCCTTCTCTAACACTTCCCGTGTTGTGGTTTCAAATTCATCTCTTGTCACAGGAGGAGCTGCACCAGGTTTGGTTACATCAAGAATCTGCATTGGATCAAATACCAAAATTTATCTTTTGTGGCCATGTAAATAGCTGTGGCACCAAGCAAATTACTGGCCAAGTTAATAGCATCATTTAATATCTGTAACAAGTTGAACAGAATAAAGCTGCAGCTAGTTTAGCAGAGTATTATTCTTTCACTGTGGCCATATTTCAGCCTGATGCCATTATCCACATGAGAAGGTAATACGAAGCTGAACAGTAGTAAATCACATCTTAATAAAAACCTTGTCAATCATCATTGATATTGAAACAAATAACATATTTGCAAAAGACATAAAAAGGACCATCTCATTAGGCGGAAAAGGAGAGAACAGCTTAAGATTGGCAAAATGTGATGACTGTAGGTGACAGGTTCAGACATTTCCATCAGAACTGCAAAAAACCGAGAAATATCTAGAATACTATTCAATCAGGTACACTCAAAAAGAGTAACATGCATGGATTTTTTTGTTGTTGTAATTTACATGTATGGATTCAAATGGCAACCACAAGATAAGATCCATGATCACTACACTATAACACAAACGTAAAAGAAAGGAATTTGAACATGCTTCCATTTGACAAAATAGTAAGAGAATTTTAAGATGATATCACAAAAAGATCGGAAGGTAACATAAGACGATAAGATATCAGATATTTGGGTTTGAATAATATTGTTTTGAGCAATTGAACTCCAAATGCACATAATTCAAAAGAATTATACAAGAAAAACAAGAATCTAACCTTGTACTTTAACTGGCAAGTTAGCCTCAAGTAAGACATAAGATTCAAATTACTAAAGCACAACATTCCATACAAACATGCAGGTCTCATGCGTCCCAAATACTTGCTGAAAAGAAACTAAGAATGCTGAAATACTTGGTTAGAAAGAAATGGCTCATGTCACTACCTAAAGAACAACCCTTTTTTTTACAGAATACACGTGAACTCTTTAGTATGTAAAATCATGCCAAGATTATAGATTGTGAGAATCGTCTTGCCACCATTGAAATGCTAATATGCAGAAAATAAAAGAATAACCACCTAACACGTTTAGAAACAGAGAGTGAAGGCCCAGGAAAGGACATAAACAACACACCAACATACACATATATACATATGCTAATGAACAGAAAGGAACTTACTTTAGTATCAAAAACCATTCCTTCTTCAATATTAATATCTGGTCTGTAGGTGTAATCTTCTTCCTCCACTTCGTCTTCGTCGATATCAAAAAATGCTGCCTCCTTAAGTTTCTCATCCACTCCATCATTCAAAGTGTTATAAAAATCTTCTTGGTCATCCAAGTCCCCAGACACGTTACCATTTCCGAGGCCAAAGCTCGTCCCAAATCTTTCGCGAGCCTTCTCAGATTTCTCTAATTTCCTTAGAAAAGAGCTTGTGAATTCATTATCTTCACCACCAGCTTCACCGAATACTCGACGTTCAAAATCATCCGCTGATTCAAACTTGTTGGAACTCCCCCTGTCATTTGCACCTGCATCCAAATCCAACAAATAAGAATTCTGAATCCTCAAATTATTCAATTGCTCCCATTTACCCGTCATTACCAAGTTACTCACATTCCACCCTCCCCAATGACTGGAGTACGAACCCCTTTTTCTCTTTACTGCTTCCGTTAAATATCAGAAAAATAGGACATTAGCAAGATAAAAATTCCAAGATTACAATTAAGATGTTGAGTACCTGGAAAAGGGTCATTAAAAATAGAGAAATTCCTGGTTATTTGAGAAACTCCAAGTCGGTGAGACGAAGCGGTACTGGCATACTGAAGAATCTTGGGGATGAGTTTCATCTGCTCGACTAAATAATTCCACTTTATAAACTTGTCAGAAAAGAGAGGAGATGAGAGAAAATCTAATCGGAGTATACGAGTGAGGGGAGGAAAACGATGGAGGTGACCGGCGGCGCCGAATCAATACTGGGTGTTCTTTGGTAGGGCTTTACAGTTGCGAAACATTAGCTTAGAAAACTACCGAAGAAAGCGTAGAAAATACACGAAATTGCTGAATGGACACGCTTTTAAGTCCCCCCCCCCCCCCCCCCCCCAAACCAAAAAAAAACCCCTCTCTCTCTTCGAAATTGTCAGTTCTGAGGATATATTCTGGTGGTTTCATAAGTTTCGAAAGGAATATTAAGGCTTCAAATTTTAACGAATGCAAGAATGTTTGAACTCTCTCCATACTAGCAACATAGTGTGTAATCACTATTGGCCCGTCAAATCACCTGATATGCTGACATACCAGCCCGTCGGTTGTTCCTTCGATGCCAATGAGCTCCTTGTGCTGTCTCTGTGCTATAACAAACTTCTACTAGTGGGTTAGTGAACCAGATTTACATCACTACACACCCTATGAAACTGGAGGTTGCAAAGACTCTTACTGGATGGGGTTGAACCTCGAAATTGCCAATAACAGAGAGAAGCCAAATAAAAAAGAAAAAGACATGGTTGAAGTTAAAAAAAAATCTCCTCAAAAAAGAAGAAGAAGTTTGTAAGAATAACAAAAATATGTTATAAGGTCCAAGTAATTAAACTTTGAGTTTGAAATGAAAATATATTTATGATAATGTTTCAACTAGTTGGTGCTCGAAATTTGTATTATTTCATCATTAATCTATTTAACAAATTTGATAGTCACATTCAATCTTATAAATCATTCTCATACCACTTTTTGTCTAAATTATTATTTAATTCTAATAATTCTGTAATGCATGGCCTTTTCTTTTGCAAGAAAGGTAACTAAAGTCACTAGACATTACACATTGCCACTTGGGCTGATAGTAAGGTAACAGAATAAACGGAGCGTGTGTGGGCCTTTATGATCACTCACTTACCTGATGGAATGGAAGTCATAATCCTCGGCCCACCAAGTTTCCCCCAACCGGAAGCAGTTTTCAAAAAACTGCTACTAAGGAGCGTTTGATTTTTAGTTTGCCAATCCGTATCGACATCAAAATGATAAAATTTAGAATCCCAATGGATTTATATGTAAACTCATATTCATTTGGTAGGGAAAGTAAAATGAATATCATTAACAAAGTTATTTGGAACACGTGTGATATCGGAATGTGATTCAAAACATATGGATATACATATCTATACATACATATATGCAATATATATGCATATATATCTTACAATATACAGATATATACATGTGTACATATGTATATGTATGTATATACACATATTTATGTGTGTGTATGTATGCATGTATATCTGTATGCATATATATATATATATATATATATATATATATATGCATATACATAAATATAGAAATATATATGTATATATCCTATTTTTATTTTTGTTTTTTCGTTCTAGAGAATAATTTAAGATTCTAGGGTGGAGTTAAAATATCTTTTATATCCACCATTTCGATATGTGCAAAGCAAACAACTTGAATAGAAATCATTTAAAATGATTTCATTCCCCCATTCTGTACCCCAAATCAAACACACCTAAATAAGGGACATAATTATGTTATCGTAAACCTAGCAAAAATGTTAAAAAGTAAAACTACATCATTATCATTTTGTTGAAACACACACAAGAAATATGATGTGTATAAAATAAATCTTGAAAAAACAAACTCTCACACACCACACTTTCGGCACACTTTTATATGTTATGATAGGCTTAGAAGGGATCTAAGGTAGTAACCCAAAATTTCAAATTCCCACCTACAATCTTTTCTTTTTCTTTTTGGAAATTTTCTACTGTTTTACATTTGTAGGCGGGATATTTGCAACTTTGATTTAATCTATTATGAGTATGAGTGTTAACGAACCGAGCCTAACCGAATATTAAGTTTTCGATTTCAAATTCGTTTAGCTAAACGAAGTGTTTAACTCGGTTTGTTTATGTTAACAAACTTTAAAATTGGTTCGAGTTCGGTTCGATAACATTATAACTGTCTAAACGAGTCAAACAGTTCACGAACGGTTGGGTTCATTTTAGTAAACGAACACAAACAGGTGTTCAAATTTGACTCGTTTAAGAAAAATTAACAAATGAACTCGTATCAAATACGAATCAAACTTGAACAGTTCACGAACTATTCGATTCGCTTAACACCCTAGTTATGAGTGTTGTAAGCGTCCACTTATATGCCAAGAAACTACATTTTTTGATTTTCCTTTTTGCTGTTTTTGTATTTTGTGTGTGTTTTTTATGTAAAACCCTAAGATTTGATATCGACTGGGCTGTTGGAACCATACAATAACGACGTTGTATGATTTGATAGATTTTAGAAAAGTAAGAGGTTCCTACTTTAAATATTTTATGATCAATTGTCTATATTGTAGACCAGATAAGACAGTTAACGATCAAGCTCTTGGACTTAAAGTAAAACTTGTGTAAACATTCAAGTTAACAGTATGAACGCAAAGTTCAAGAAGGCAACTTATAGCCCATTAAAATTTGAAACCATGTTATTACACCGACATTTTTCACTGTTCAACACCAAATGCATGTGTAAATGGACACAAACAAATCATGTACATACACATGTATACCCTTACATGCAAAAGGTCATACTATGACTCGTAAGGTTTCTATAGTTTCATTTCCAAAGAACTTTGTTAAGAATGTAAGTCGTGTCATTCACGGAGATATATATCCTTGGATGCAAAAAGTCATATCATGACCCCGAGGACTCCCACCGTCATTGCTTCAAAGAGCTTCGTAGATGATATAAATCAGTTCGCCTAGGGCCTATTAAATGGGAGGCTCATGACTTGGTGTCCACACTGTGTCTGAGCCTAAACATGTTTTGATAAAAGAAGTTGACGGTAGAATTCAAACACCAACATTGATGCTGTCCAGATTTGAACTTGTAACCTTAAAATGCAATGATACATGATGATGTTAATGTAGTCAATTAGTTAAGTACGAACATTGCATATTTTCAATGAGAAAACCCTTTGCAAGACAGATATGTTTTTTTTTTCTTTCCAACACACACAACCCCCACCCTCAACCCTGTTATTATTATTAAGTTGGGATAAGTTAAATATGTACCTTATAGATTTAACGAAGAAAAGGTAAAAAGTCAAACCGAAAGAATTTTAAAGCCAAGATAGAATTCATCTGAAAAGCAAATATAATGTAATGAAAGCAGTCGCCTTTAATCGGAAGAGGTTGCTAAGTTCCTCTTTAGAAGTGGAAAGAGGATCCAAAGTAGAAATGGAGATAGCAAATCATTGAAACCTGAAAGCAACCGCATATTTTCTATGCATTTATAATAAAGTGAAAACAGTATATAGTAAGAGGCATTATCAATCCACTTGCTGGATACCTCTCCTTTCAGTAGATTCTAAAAATCTCCAACAGTTCTGGATGCCGATTCTATGCATGTCATATTCTGCAAATGAAGGCAGAAGCACTCAGTTCATAATGGATCTAGTTACATAAACAAGTACGTGGTACACGCTTGCCAGTCGTATAGTTTTGTTTAACTCGTCTTTTGATTTCTTAGTTCCAAATCTTGTTGTCATCGATTATTTTTTTGAAGTTATATGTAATTTTAATTTGAATTCGCCTTGAGTTTGTGTTATAACCGTTTAAAACAAAAAGAAAAGAAGAAAGAAATAATATTAGGAATATTTAATTTAAGTAAGTGTTAGGATAAAGAAAGGAAAAAATAAATAAATAAATAATAAATAAATCAAAAAAAAAAAAAAAAGGGATTACGTGACTTAATGGGGGGAGTAACCGTCTCCCCCCATAATTGCAATTCGGTTGATACAAAGGGGGCAGGGGAAATAGAGGAATCACAAGAAAGTTAAGGAAAAAGAAAATAGAGAGAGGGTGAACGGCAGAAGTGAAGGAAGAGGAGGAAGGAGAAAGAGGGAAGAAAAGAGAGAAGGGAGAAGAGAGAAAAGGAAAAGAAAAAGGCTAGACTTTTCAACCCATTTGGTAATCGTGTAATCGTGCATTCGTTCTACATCCAGGTAGGTTCCTTTTCCCCCTCCATTTGGTGCAAATTCAAGCATGCTCTATTGGTAATTTACGTGTTTTTGTTGTTTTAATTGTTGAGTTTAACAGCATGATTGTAATCCGTGAAAAGCATGAAAGTTGGAGACTGTGGTATGCGTTCATTGTGTATTGCGTGATCAGTTTGATTTTAGGGAAAACTTTGATAATCAAAATAGTAAAACTTAGGTTTATTTAGAGATTTTTCACTTTGTGTTGGCCTTAGAATAGGTTCTCATAGACTGG
>AP025074.1:29273452-29400952 GCA_036186865.1 Eustoma russellianum
ACTGAGTGATTTCCCAGTCACTCACCCCTACTTCCCTCCCCCCCCACCAGGTGAGCAGGAAGAGACTTTTGATTATGTCTTTGTTGAGGACGGGGCCGATACCGTGGAGTGGGCAGATTGATGGCCGCATTTAGGACTCAGGACGATCTTGCGGGCATTTGTTATTATCCTGTTGGGATTTCATTAGTCACTACTCTGATTAGACAGTTAGCACATCGATGTTATTGTTAGTACTGATTCAATGTTTTATTGAGACAGTTCTTTTATTTATGGAGTTTAATTAATTGTAATTCGTTTCCGCGCGAAAAATTTCTACAGTATTTCGAACAGGTAGAAAGGCGACTCGACGCTTTGTATTCTCCTCAGTGAGATACGGCGGGTGCACCGTTCTCGATGTTAGGGTTCGGGAGCGGGCGCTACAGTTTGTCAAAGGGAATGGAAAGAAGAATGTGGATGAATTAGAGTTTAAATAAGCAATAATAGACACATGAAATGGATCGATCTATGTTGCTGAATAAATGAAAATGCTTATTCTGTCAGGCTTCGATTGATCGATGTATCCTGGGCGCATGTTGGAGTACATTGTCCAACATAGATCGATCACATGAATTGATCGATGTGACTTCGATCGATTAAAGTGACTTGGGTGAAAAGTTGGAGTACACTGTGAGACATCGATCGATTGAAGTGGCTAAGAGGTTCGACTTTCCATCTAAAGTTGCAATTTATACACCAAGGGACATATCTAACCAACTATGAACGTTTTTGGACGTATGAAATGATGTTCAAGGGTCTATAAAACATGCTCTTTTAACACATTTCAAGGTACATTAATCTCTTACTCAATCTAGCATTCATATTCTTCTTCAAAGTTCATTTGGTTTTCTCTCTTATTGCTGAGATTAGAAACCTTTGGCTCGTTGTATCTTACTAGAAAATTTGTCCATAACTCTCCAGCAACTAGTGTAAGCAAATATTCATTAAGAAAATATATATACACGCCTCAAGACATATCTATTACAACTTCTTTTCCCCTCTCTCTCCATTCCAATTTTCTTAACAGATCTCTCAGAAAGAAACAATAAGTTCCAGGAAAAGTAGTGTGCATGATTGCTCGTGACTTCTGTCATCCATGTCACCTGAACAGAAAAGATTAACGGGTGAAAGCATTGATGTTACATGCACCTCAAGAGCATTAACGTAAACTGCAATAAATCGACTCTTCCTTTGTGCCCATGTATATTTTTGCCAAATCACGGGGAAAGGATAATAATCAAAGATCTAGGGAAACATGTTAGCATATTAGTGCCGACGTTAGCCCCACACAAGAAAAAGAAGGAATATACATGTATTTTTTTTAGTCGACAAGGAATATACATGTATGTTTATACACACATATATGTATATGCTTGTGTGTACGTTATATGTATATGTACATCTGTGTATAAATGTATGAAGTTATATGTAAATTCAATGCCCGAAGCTCAAAATTATCAAATTTGGTAGAACATCCAAAAGAACAGAGTACAAGTAGAGTGCTTCCAAGAAATCGAACCTTATTCGACTGCATTATAAAGGATCCAAAGTCGCGGAATTCAGTGCAATTTCAAGAACCCGTAATTTTAGTGTTAATTGATACGTCCTCCCTGCCAAAAGTATTATCGTGTCTGTTCAAACAAATATTTAGTCAAACATTAAGAAAGACTAAAATTTTAAAATACTTAACACAATAATTTGGCAAAATAGTAATTCATATCATTTATGACAAAATTTCAATCAGTAACATGTAAACCAATATTATCTAAAGTGGTTTTTGACCAACTGTTTTATTTGAAAAAATGTGACGGAGGGAGTATTAGTTTGACGAGAAGAAACACTAGTTTTGATAACCTTGTATATTAAAATTTCCTTCAATTTTTAGATAGTATCACTATCTAAAAACTTGGGGACTAAGAATAGTAATTGTGACAGTATTGAAGTGAGAAAGGGACCTTTCTATAGGCGGAAAGCAGAATTAGTAAAGATATTGTGGCCTAGCTCACTCTAATAGAATTTGCCACCAAAAGGTTAAAAGTTCGATTCCAGAGACATGTGCAGTATGGATGTTTCACTATTGTTAGGCTGAAGACCTAGTTTGCGGAGGGACATCTTGTGTGGATCTTTGCGTACATATATTCTTTACCAACTTAGGAAGCCACTGAGTTCTTGATTTGCGTCCTCTATAATTTTCTTAGGTTTGAAATGGTAGGAGCTCTTAGAGCCGGGGTATGACCTCTCGTCACCAAATAAAGATATTGAGACCTTTCTTTTGAGTTGAGGCTTTTCCTCATAAATATGATAAAAGTGGAAGGAGAAAAGCAGAATCACATAAAAGACGCAGGGAACTAAACTAAAGGGGACATGTCATCGTTACCACTTTATGATACTTTGTGAATAGCGAAAATGAAAGTCTTCCAATATGATCACATATTTTCCCCCCTAATAGTGCTTTTAGGTGAAAAGGATAATTTCCCTTTTCTTTTAAAACCGTAACTATCAATTTGGAGAGTGATTTAGTTCAAAACTGTTGTAAATTTGATAGCAACCAGAAAAAAAAGGTCCTCTCTTGACTAGGGTCACTTTTTTTTTTACACGTTGAGAACTTGAGATAAATCATTATATTTATGTAAAACACTAAAACTATTGAATTATAAAAAATGATTCTCAGATGAAAGCATTCCTATGGTAAAATATATCGTCCATGTACATATAAAACGGGAGTTTCACTCAAAGCAAACTTCCTATTTTTTTGGATGAAGATATTATTTGTCTGTCCCCCATCTTCCATAGACACTAACTGTAGTTTTTGTTGTTGTTGAGATATAATGAGTTGTTGTGTTAAAATATATCGTCCGTGTATGACCAAACACATGCGTACCCGACCCTATCGGCAATTGCACATTCATATCTCAAGAGAATAATCTGTTGGAGAAATGAAATGGGAAAAGGTTGAATTGCAAGTGGGTTTGTCAAAAGTTGACAACCACCATACTTTGAACTTATTACAGTTTCTTATTACAGTTTCTAACATAATCAAATGCTGACAAAGAAAGGAAAAAACTGGAGATTATCCATTGCCCACTTGTACTATTCAAGCTCACTCGGCATCCTTTCCTTAGAATATATCAGGAGAATATCCTAACATATTCTACCATGTTTCCTTTTTTTAAATATATTTTCTTGTAATTAACTTTAATAAGTATATTCTTACGACATTGTTCCGATTTCCTTCTAGCTATCGTCTCTATATTCCTACGACATGGTTGAAACTAGGTCTGTAAATGAACCAAGCCGTTCGGTTGTTCGGCTTGTTTGGTTCGGGCTCGAGCTCGAGCTCGGCTCGGATAAAAGGTTAATGAACAGAGCTTGAACACCCTTTTCTGTTCGAGCTCGGTAAGTGGCACCGTTCGTTTAAAGTGTTCGGCTCGTTAATGTTGTTCGTTGAGTTAAACGAACCAAACTTGAACAAGTAAATATGTTCGTTTAAATAAACGAACAAGCTCGGCTCGTTCGCTAAGTTAAATGATCAGAGCTTGAACAACACAATTCTCGGCTCGTTCGGCTCGTTTACAGCCCTAGTTGAAACTATTGTTATTCATAGGTTTTATCGTGATTAATGAATAATTACTTGACACTTTCACGGATCATTTAGTAACAATTAATGTTTTCTGTTAGTGTTTTAGTAACTAATAAAGATTTATTCAATAATCACTCTGAAATTTGCCGTTAATTCTACTTGTACCTGTATTAAAGCCATCACCACTATTAAAAGATGGGGTAGTCATCCCCACCATCCACCGCCCCTAGCCGGACCCACCTTCACCATCCCTGTCGACTTTCGAACACTCATGGCCGTAGATAAGGCCTCCACCAGGTGATGCACGTACGGGATCCGTTACTTAAGGTTGAATCCCTAATTTCAAGAGCAACCGTTACTCTACCTTTAGAGTTTTATAACCAAATATTTGAAGGATCAAATAACAGAGTGCACAGGGCACTCACGGCCATGAAATAAGCCTTTTTTCCCCCATGAAATTCCACCCCCAATAGTAATCTAAATGAATAACCCCTCAAAGCAAACCTCCCCCACCGTTAGCCATTGATGAGGCTGACATCTTCAACGGGTGGATCAGAGGTTATCTTTGTCGTATGTCGTTAGCTCTCCGTCGAAATCCGTCAATAGAACCTGAGAAGGAAGAGAAACGTTAGAGGCCCAGGGTGCTATCCTGGGAAAACCCTCCGACGCTCAACTCAGTTATGAGTATTTTAGTATGCAGCATAGATCTATTCTTATTGAGAACATCTGACAGGTCCATTCTAAACCATTATTCTAGCATAAACTGCATACTAAAATACTCATAACTGACTTGAGCGTATGGGGGTTTTCTCAGGGCTTTGCCCTGGACCTCTAACGTTTCTCTTACTTCTCAAGTTCTATTGACGGATTTCAACGGATAACTAACGACATACAACAAGGATAATCTCTGATCCACCCGTTGAGGATCTCGGCCTCATTAATGGCTAACGGTGGGCGAGGTTTGCTTTGAGGGGTTATTCCTACTATTAGGGGTGGAATTTCATGGGGGAAAAGGCTTATTTCATGGCCATGAGTGCCCTGTGCACTATGTTATTTGATCCTTCAATATTTGGTTATAAAACTCTAAAGGTAGAGTACGGTTGTTCTTGAAATTATGGATTCAACCTTATGTACCCGTGCATCACCTGGTGGAGGCCTTATATATGGCCATGACTGTTCGAAAGTCGACAGGGAGGGTGAAGGTGGGTCCGGTTAGGGGCGGTGGATGGTGGTGGAGGGAAAGACAATTAGTGGTGGAGGAAGAGGAAAGAGTAGGAACCTATGAATCTTATCACATGTAATCTTTACAGGGCAAATTGAAGTTGGAAAATGCCCAATTGGCGTCTCTCATACCCCCTCTCTATCTTCGTGTCAAAAGACTATACTCTAGTCTTAAAACGATGATATCCTAGGTGGCTAAAAATGAGACTAAAAGTGAGGCCTCCAATCACGCGTCGCGACGTGTACAAAAGCAAGCGAGTGATGCATATTTTTTTTAAAAAAAAAACTGATTTTGTACACGTGGCGACGCGTGATTGGAGGTCTCACTTTTAGCCTTCTAGGATCTCATTCGGGTCTTAAGGGTTTCTACCGATTCAGTTCCAATGAGTATTATGGAGGATACAAATTAAAAACGCAGCGATCTACTGTGTTGGTGAAGACTTCATGCAAGAACCCACAAAATGTATCTCCCGCAAACCACCTACAATGAAACACTTACACTATATATGTATTTTAAATCGAACTATGATAATTTTGATGACAAATCCAACTAAAATATCAAATACCCATCTTTCTCCATCTAATAGACAGAAAGCTCATTTTTACGACTCCAAAAAGCTTGACAATGACCACGGTGCGACAATAATAGTACTGCCACATATTGGCCCATTTGATTGTTCAGTGGACACACCAATCTTTCCTTTTCTTCCCCCTCTTTGTCTTGGAATCGGACATATGCAATCACAGTCAAGACATTTTCCATGATAACTATTCTTTTCCTCATTTTTATCAATTCTTCTAACCGAAAATGTTTACCTTTCTACTATTGATATAATCAACGATTGGGTTAAGTCATCATTGTTTTTTTGAAACTTGGCAACTATTCTATTTTCCGATATTCCATTACACACGTCATCATGTTTCTTATCTTCATATTTACCAAAATGATACTTCACCCCTAACTTGCCGAGTATTAAATTTTTAACAAATAATTAATCTTCAACCTTATTATGATATTTGCTTTATTTTATGTGCCAGAAACAAGTCATGTACACATCTATGAGTACATGACAACATCTAAATAAGTGAATTAGCTAACACAAGTGCAATAGTTTCTTTCATCCACTTTCATACCATTGAGGTAAGATCTCTTCATCGTCTTTACTGTTTATCGTCCCTTGATCAGTCGAACGCTCTTTTTACGGCTTAGTCTCATCTTACTTTACCATTCCCTATTAGACATGTGTTAGAAAGTCATTTATCACCGTTGACCTTGGGTAAAGTGATCCGAACCCCTGGCCATCATCCTCCCCCCCCCCAAAAAAAAAAAGTCCTTTCTTTGTGAACCACATTGCCATTCTCCCTCCCATCCCCTCCTTCTCCTCCTGATACCTGCAGCTTCATTCCTGCTTAAATTCGTTTTTCTAAAACGGAGGACGCACTCTGATGAACCAGGTAGTTAGATCTAGGCATTCTGAGAAGAAGTCCATGCTACATCATTTGTTTAGATTAAAGAATGACATATTGGGTTTACGGACAAGTTTTCTAAACTTTGAGAACCTTGAAAAAAGACGTGTCAACAATAACAAAATATGCATAAACTTCTACTATTTTTTAATAAAATTGTTGTAATACTTTTGTCTTTTCCCCAAATGGGGTTTTTGACAGGAAAGTATGTTGAGCTATCTGTTTAACCTTGGTTTGGCAGTGATTTTGTTACACTAGAGATACCCACAGTTTTTACCCAAGAAGATTAACTATTACCTAAAACAATAGGTCCCTATTAGTATTGCTAATGTGGCCTATTCTCTCTCTCTCATTGTAATATGTGGTCATTGGTTAAATTTCAAATTAAGTCTAAAATTTAAAAACATTTACCACAATAGTTTGTTGAAATAGTTTTTACATTATCTATGACCAAATTTCAACAAGTAATATATAAAATACATTAAC
Source organism: Eustoma russellianum (assembly GCA_036186865.1). Classification (NCBI taxonomy): domain Eukaryota; kingdom Viridiplantae; phylum Streptophyta; class Magnoliopsida; order Gentianales; family Gentianaceae; genus Eustoma; species Eustoma russellianum. The sequence continues at coordinate 29,280,243 of AP025074.1, forward strand.
AATTTGATTTTAAATAATGCTTAACCAAATATGTACATAAATATATGTAACAAGTGTGGGGAAAAAATCATTTTAAACTATACTCATCGAAGTATTCAAGTAATATAAGATTGGCGGGAACTGAGAGGGCAGACCGGTGGCCAGTTTTTGCAAATTTAATATTACTTGAAACGACACGTCTTTCATTTGCAAAGACATGTCTCATTTGTAAGAAGTGTTGGTTATGTTTGGCTAAGGGTTTTCAAAGTATGATCTTTTGGTTATTATATTGGAGATGAAATGTTGTTTACGATAATAATTTGGAGGACAATGTAAGAACCAACTGAACTACGTTATGCGAATTATAATAATAGTTACTTCAAAAAAGATGTTTTAACATAACTTATAAACTGGTCAAACCTACTTGTAAACATTTATTGTTTGGTAAAAGAAAAATCCATGCTTATTGTTTTTTAGCTTTTAAGCAAATAAAAAGATAAGTAAGTTTGACCAAATAAAACCGTAACTTTACATCTCTTCTGTTTTTGAAGTAAATTAAAATTCAAAGTTTTATATTAAAGTTAATAAAAAAACATAATATTAGTGCAAAACCACAAAAGATATCAAGATTCATGTATCAATTTTGACTTTAATAAAAAAAATTTATTTTCAGTTTTAGTTTACATGTAAAAGTCAAATTTTAAACTAAAATAGATCTTAATATAATTATACTTAAACACAAAAATGCAATGATATTTACCTCTTTATCTTTTATAATATTAACTTAAAAAGTGTTCCTTATTTCTCAAAAGTAAAGTAATGAACGTCAAATCAAAAAGTGTATAAAAAGATCTTTCTTTCTCGAATCTGCCCACAGAATCTATACTCTCTTCATGTGTTTGTCCACTCTCCCGACATTTGGACCCTCCTGTTAGCTAAATTAGTAAATCAAATAGTTTTCCTATATATGAGGTCGGTCTTGAACAACATGTAAAGTTGATGTTTTGACATTGAAATTACGGGTTAGAACACGAAAACAGCCTCTTGCATAAAGTATAGGGTAAGCTGCGTATATCAGATTGCGAAGCAATCCGTCTTCTCCTTAGACCATGCACAAATGCGAGAGCCTAGTACACCGAAAACGTCCTTAGAATTTTCCTGTATTTATGTGATCAACCTAGCTTAGTTGATATTGAAATATTAAATTATATTATACGAGATTGTTGGTTTGATTATTTTCATCCATACATCATGTGTTAGAGTTTTGCAATCAATTCTTTATATCAGATCAGATTTGAGATGGAAACCACCTCTCCACTAGAAAGCTACTAAACAATCATGATTTACAAACTATACAAACTTTTTAGAGACTGATACGGTGAAACCATTTGAGGTAAAATATGTCTACAAGAATTTTCCTATATTTATTTCTTCTTCCTTCACCTAAATTTCCACTCATTTTACACAACTAGAATTTTCTTAAATTCATCAACCACCTCTTATACTATCTTATTTTATGAAAATCTTGATAATTTTAAAAATAAGGGAGTGTACGACAAATCCGGATTTTTTTTTTGATAAATTTGCATATCGAGTATATTTAAAGAAGTGATTTTGGCGGGTGATGCCAACGCCGGTGAGCACAGCAAGGCAATGCTTGACGGAGGAGGCGGCGATTTCTTTAGACGATGCAATGGCGGTCGCAAGGCGGCGTTGTCACGCGCAGACGACGTCGCTACACGCGGTCTCGGCACTTTTAGCGCTGCCATTTTCCTCCCTCCGTGAGGCGTGTTCTCGAGCTAGAAGTAGCGCGTACTCCCCACGCCTACAGTTCCGAGCTCTAGAACTCTCTGTCGGCGTTTCGCTTGACCGATTGCCCACCGCCAAAGGATTAGAAGAGCCTCCTATTTCCAATTCTTTGATGGCCGCAATCAAACGTTCCCAAGCGAATCAAAGGAGGCTTCCCGAGACTTTTCTACTTTATCGTCATCTTCATTATCAATCTAATAATTCCGATGCATCTCCGCCGTCGATTTCCGCCGTGAAAGTTGAATTGAAGCATTTCATATTATCTATTCTCGATGATCCTATTGTCAGTCGGGTATTTGGGGAAGCGGGTTTCAGGAGCTGTGATATAAAGCAGGCAATTCTGCGTCCTTCGCCAAACTTATCTTCTAGATTCTCGAAGACTCGATGTCCGCCTTTGTTTTTGTGTAATCTTAGTGATTTGGAGTTAAATAAACGTGGATTTAAATTCCCATTTCCTGGGGTTTTGAATGTTGACGGTGTAGATGAGAACTCAAGAAGAATAGGGGAGGTACTTCTGAACGAAAGTGCGAGAAATCCATTATTGGTTGGAATTTGTGCTATTCATGCGCTCAATCACTTCACGGACAGTGTTCAAAAGGGTAGAGATGAATTCTTGCCTAAAAAAATAGATAAATTGAGCGTGATTGCGTTTGAAAAGGAGATAACTGGATTTTTAGACAGAAATGGGAATGAGGAAATGATAAAGCTTAAGTTCAAGGAAGTGGACGATATCGTTAGTTGTTGTAAAGTTGCTGGTGTGGTGGTCAATTATGGTGATTTAAAGGTTTTTGTGGATCATGTGGAATCAGAGGAGAGAGTGAAGAAGTTAATGTTTGGATTGAGAAGATTGTTAGAGGTTCATGAGGGAAAAGTGTGGTTGATTGGAGCTGCTTCGAGTTATGATACTTATATGAAGTTTTTATCTCAATTTCCATCTGCTGAGAAAGACTGGGATTTGCATTTGTTGCCTATTACTTCATCGAAACCTCTTACTGGAGGATCCTACTCCAGATCCGGGTAAGTGGACCTTCCTCCTTACATCTTATTTGGCTTAGGATTACTTTTTGCAGTTTGTTATTTAGGACTTGGGAATTTTTTTTATTTGAATGTGTCAAAATTTAGTCCGATGAACTTAATAATGTAGTCATCAGGGTTGGGTAAATTAAATGGAATTTTGTCTGTTTTAGCTGTTTATTAGCTGTATCTGGATTAAACATAGGAGGCCATTCAGGCATTTGATTGCCTAGGACCTGTAATATATTTCTAAGACTGACACGTGGCTGGTTGGAATTGTTTAGCGTGATGTGCTTCTTGTTTACATGCTTAGAGAGTTCAGTACTTTGTTGAAGAGATTTCCTCTCGAAGGTCGAGGACTTAAATTTTTGGTCAAGTTACTTTAATTTGAAGGGTGCCTCTGTTATTTTCGTATCCAGTGAGGAATTGAAGTTCAGTTTCTTTTCATTGCTGAAGTGAAGCAACATGTATTTTATTGTCTGTCAAAGTTTGGTGGAAGAGTACCCATAGAATGAGGAAACCCAATTAAGATTTTTCTCAATGATTAGATTAACTGTGGGTTTCGTACTATGATGTAATGTATTATTTCAAGACCTGACCATCATTAGGAACAGCAGCTGGGATTGTGATTCCTTAGTATGTGCTATTCTCTAAAATATATGTATGTGTGTCGCTGAATCAGCTTTTAGATCAACCAATAGAAGGCCAAGTTGAACATGAAAGGAATCCTGGTTTAGCAGGATCAGGTCACCTTAGGTAAAAAGACAAGTTCAAACACCTGCTTAGGAATTAATGATACTGCAATTGAGGTTTATTGTGGTCTCTGGTAATATTACAACATCAAGGAAATTAATGCTTTGTGCTAATGGTTTATAAGTTTTTTGACGTTGAAGGTCTCAATTATAAATTGGTCTTCTTGTCTGATTGGTTCTACTATTGCCACTGGTGGACTTTTTGCTGTTACTCTCACCAAGTATTTTTCTTTGATAAGATGACATAGAGTTAAATATCCAAGTAATTTGCAAAATGAAAAATAAAAATAAAAATAATCATGAACTGTGGCTTGGAGTATTTCAGACATACTGCTAAAACATTGTCTGATGCAATTACCTGCATGCGGAATTAATGATTGTCTTCAAGAAGATGAAAGTGTGCTTTAAATTTATGAGTATCAGGGTGAGTCAATACCAATACGAGTCATAATATAATGATAGGAAGAGTGGAACGTTGTTTCAGATATTGGCCAAGCATTTCTTTGTAGTTTCTGGTAATTTACTTCTGGATGTCTTCTTCCAAAATTCTCGTTTCAATTTGGTTTATGTTTGGTTTCTTATAATTGGTCTTTCTTGAAGTCTTGCATATTTGAAGAGACTGGTTTTTGTCTCCTTCCTGTATCCAGACCAACTTTGCCTGTCATTTCTGTTTGTGGTTCTGTTGAAGTTTTATATTCCCGCTGTGTTTTTGGAGTAGTTAGACCTTGCACTGTAATTTCAAAACCTCCACATTGTAGCGATTCTTAGATGACTTTTACTTTAGTCGGCTCACATTTATTTTATCTGTCACCTACATTGTTGTTGTATTCTACTTGAGATTGAGTGTATGTACATCCGAAAAAGGTGTGTAAGGGCCTGTCTTTGAGTGTGTGATCATTCTGTAGTTATGCCGGATCTCATCCTACTGGGTTTTTGGACCTGAGATTTGGTGTATGGATATCAACCAAGTAAGGGAAAATGAAAGAGAATTAGTGGCAATGACAGGATTCATTTCTAAGTGGTTCTGCTGGATAGACTTTTACCGGTTGGTCTCTGGAGTTGTCTGTCTTGGTCAGGTACTGCGCTAATGCTATTGTCTAAGCTACAGGGAGTAGTGGTCCTAAGCCGAGTTCTTGTTGCCACCTCCCTTCTTACTTCATAGAAGGTTGCAGTTTTAATTTTATCATGAGATTTTAGAGAATGGATAAAGGAGGAAAGTTTCGTTAGGTTGACAATCAGTGTAAAATTTTGTCACTTCACATGATTATGAATCAAACAAAAAATTGCGCTAATGTTGTATTTTAGAGAATGGATGCAACCAACACAGAAAGAGGAATAGGAGAGCGTGCTTAATTAAGGAGGGTGTTGTAGAATTCTTTGAGCTCTTATCAAGGCAATGACATTTTAATATGTACTTATGCTACAGATGTCTATTATCTTTTATTGGATCTAACAGTTTGGGGCTCTTCATTTGCTTACAGCTTTCTGGGTTCATTCGTTCCATTTGCTGGGTTCTTCCCTACGTCATCTGATAATGACTCTACCTGGAACAATGGAAACATCTCTGGAAGTCGATGCAGCGCATGCAATGAGAAATATGAGCAAGAAGCCTCCATTATTCTTAAGGCAGGATCAACTGCAACTGTTGCTGGTCTGTCCTCTGCAAATCAGCCTTCTTGGCTGCAAATTGCTCAGCGTGAAAAAAGCAACAGATTGGATATTGAAGAGGTGCGCTTCTTTGATCATATTTACATTTTTGAGCCTGTCTAGTTATAAACTTATGTAGTCACTTTCAATTTTTCATGTTATGAAATACTGTCATATGCATGCTCCATATGATTTCAGTGCAGGCCAAGGATGATAAAGCTGTAGTAAACTCCCGCTTGATGGCACTGCAGACTAAGTGGAATGACATATGTCATTGTCTTCATAATAAACATTTCTGCCTGCCAAATAACTCACCCAAGGCTCAATTTCGCGAAGATGCCAGTCACCTTATTTCTACTAGGAGTGGTAGCAGTAGCAACTTACTATTGGATAAAAAAGGTTCTGAAAATCTAAGACGCTCAGGCTCACAAGAAGGAGACATGTTAAAGCCAGGACCTGCAGACGCTGGTGTTGATTCCTACCAAGGTTCACCAGAAATGAAAGTAGGAAGCACTAGGGACTCCTTGTTTTGTGGACAGAATTTGACATTGCCCCATGATTATGTGAATTCTCGCTCCGTTTCTTCCGTGACGACTGATTTGGGGCTTGGAACCTTGTATGGTGCTTGCATAGGGCAGCCAAATAAACCCAAAATTCAGCAACACAAAGATCATCTGAACACTTGTTCTGTTTCTGCTGATACGTATTGTACCAATGCCATAAAACCATATAAAGTTGGGCAACTTTCTTCGTCCTTTGTTTCCCAATTGCACCAAGAGAAAGACCCAGATGCTTTCAAGTCCCTTTGGAGGGTTGTTGCTGGAAAAGTTAGTTGGCAAGATAATGCTGTACGTGCTATATGTCAAACTGTTGCTTCCTGCAGAAATGGGCATTCTAGAAGACCTGGTTGTAACAAGGGAAATATTTGGCTCGGCTTTCTTGGACCTGACAAGGTGGGGAAGAGAAGGGTTTCTGCTACACTAGCTGAGGCAATTTTTGGCAGCTCACAGAGTTTGCTGCGTGTTGATCTCGGCTCTGAAGATAAGCTTAGTTGCTTAAACACTGTTCTAGATCGCCAAGATCAAAAGAGTCGCAGAGTACATTTCCGGGGAAAGACATCTGTTGATTACATCGCTGAGGAGCTCAGCAAGAAATCTAATCACGTTTTTCTTCTCGAGAACATTGATGAGGCAGATATGCTTGTTCAACAAAGCTTGTCTCAAGTAATAAGCACTGGCAAATTTCCAGATTCACATGGTAGAGAAATAAGTGTGAACAATGTGATATTTGTACTCTGTTCAGCAATCGTAAACGAAGATTACCGTTCCACTGAACCGGCCATCGAGTATTCAGAGGACAGAATATTAGCTGCCAAAGACAGTGAAATAAGAATCTCAGTCGGATGCCCTTCTAGTGATGAGTCTAAAATTGACGATACTAACATATTGGTCACTTCAACGAAAGGAAGGGCAAGCCTCCTTTTTGGTAGTAAAAGAAAACTGATTGATACATGTGAAGCCGTGAGTAACAGGTTACTGCAGAAACCAAGACACGATAGTGAAGTTGCAAAGTCATTCTTCGATTTGAATTTACCAGTGGAGGAGATCGAAGAAGAAGAAAACCATGAAGATGAATATGACAGTGACGCAGGCTCTGAGAGTTCAAAAGCATGGTTAGAAAGTTTCTGGGATCAAATGGACGGGCGCATAAACTTCAAACCATTCGGCTTTTCTGGTTTAGCTCAGAAAGTTCTGAAGGAAATTGACCTAAGATTCCAAGGCATATTTGGAGGCAACTGTTTACTAGAGATTGAATCAGAAGCACTAGTGCAGATACTCGCAGCAGCGTGGTTATCCGAAAGGATGGAAGCATTGGAAGAATGGATCACACAAGTTCTTTGTGAAAGCTTCAAGGAAATCAAGCTGAAGTACCAAGTAATGTCTGAAAAGGTAGTGAAATTAATGAGCTGTGAGGGGCTTGTAGAAGACCATGCCCCTGGAATTTTCCTCCCCAATAGAGTTCCTATCAAATGAGTTTAAGGTTTGTATGCATGTAATTTGTGTTAATGGTGTAATTATCTAGCTTTGCTCCAAGTCTTGCTTGGGTAGGCTTTTTCTGTCTCCTCTTTGTTCGTTCGTTTTTCTTTGAAATGGGATTAGTGATGTATGAATATATGTTTAGACATTTGATAGTATATGCATGGTGTAAACGACTCTGCGTAGCATGGAATTGTGGATACACATTCCTTTCTGTTAGGCTTCTGAATGGGCCCAGTTGTTAGGCCCATCTCAAATACACATTGTTTGTTACTTTTATAACCGTATGTTCCATCACAAAAAAATGTTGTCTTAATCTGACTTTTCATCATATTGCATTAAAAGTCAATGGTAATAGTTTGGTAGCAAAAGAATGAAATCCCTCGTCCTGGGAGCCTTCACCGCCCCAACCGTATAAACCTTTGTGGTCACCGTGCCAGCCCTATAAACCTTTATGGATGATGTAAATCAGGTGTCCAGCGACTTCCTAGGTCAGTCAATGATAATAGTTATGTTCCTACAACCTAGTAGTTTGTCAGATGAGTTCAGAATGTATAGCTTTAAGGTTAAGCTTGATCAAGGGCTTATTCCCATGAATCCTGGTGAAAATGCAAGGAGACGCGATCCAAGAATGTATCATTATAGTTGTGTTCCTCGTCCTGAATTTCGTTACACTCCCGGTAGAGCACACTCGAAGCTTCACTCTGTTCGAACGGACTCCTTGTAATAGTTGGTCCATATAATGATGGGCATACTCTCTATAATAGTTGGTTTATGTAATGCTATAGTTGGTTTACCCACTGTTATGACCTTATATTGCCTTCGTGCAAATGAAAAACAAGCTTATTATCAAAAAAAAAAAAAAGTGTTTTTACACATCGTTTCTTTTATTAGTATACCTCACAAATAGAAGTGGTAACGAATCGAGCCGAACTGAATATTAGATTTTCGAATTCGGATTTGTTTAGCTAAACAAACTGTTTGGCTTGATTTGTTTAACTAAATGAACTTTAAAATTGGTTCGAGTTCAGCTCGATAACAATATAACTGTTTAAACGAGCTGAACACTTCGCGGATAGTTTGATTCATTTTAGTAAACGAATCCAAATAGCTGTTTAAATTCGGCTCGTTTATAGACAATCACCGAACGAATACGAACTGAATATGAACCAAACTTGAACAGTTCGGTTCATTGAACAACCCTAGTCACAAATGTCCATGTTCTGATGCAATACTCTTCCAAATATCAACAATGTAAGAAAAATTAAGCCATCTAAGTTGTGATAGATGGTGTTTTCATGCCTCAATTATGATTTTATCATCTTTTTCATTTCCAATGGAGTCAAGGATACACACTTCTTTGACTTCAGAATATGATGGAATAAAGCAAATGAGTCACTAAATTGGTTGCTCTTTTTATATTGTGAAGTAGTAGTTGATCGACACTGTTTGACGCAATTTTCATTATGTGTCATCGGGAAACAAGCTCAGACACATATGTATGGTTGTGTACATCCGACCTCCATAGTCCGCTATAGATGAGAGCAGGGGCGGAGGGAAGGGGGGGCCTGGGGGGGCACGTGCCCCCCCAACGTCGGCGAAAAAATCCTATGGATAAGTGGGTGTAGTTGTATTTTTAGCCATTCAGTTCAAGTGTGTCCCTGCTTAACAGAACACTAACTCTCTGTTACTTAGTCACATAGTGTTTAGCGTTCGACAATTCTCTGTTAAGTGACTAAAATATATCTAAAACTTACCGAAAGTTCGGTCTCTTAAATATATTAAAAAAATTTAAAAAGTGTTAAAACTTTTTTTTTTAAAATTACAAAAAGATCAAAACTAAAAAACCCGATTGACTTTTAAGTTGTCCCCACAGTTGGTGTCCAAGCAATTTGAATAGTCAGTGCCCCTCCAACAAGAGACTCCTGGCTCCGCCACTGGATGAGAGGCTCTAAAGCAATGAAATAATGTTGTAGTAGTAGTTATGATTTTATCATACCATGTTCGTGCTAATTTAACATGTTTATTACCTCATGACTTTTTTTTAAAAAAAAAATCACTTGTTATAAATATGTTAATCATTTACTCTGTACGGTCTTTGATATTTTGGCGTCGATTTACTATGTAGTGTAAATATTGATCAAGAAAAATGAAAGCCGAAAAGAAAACGGATATAAAATATTTTTGAACAACAAATAAATTAGAAAAAAAAAGAAGGATGGAAATGTGGTCGTATATATTAAAAGGTTAAGTTGATCATTTTCAAGTAAGATATGATGATGTATGAAAAATGGAGACTCTCTATTATACATTGGGATTTGTAATTACAAAAAGAAAAGCCCGATTTCTGCGGGATCTCATTAATGTAAGTTATTTGAATCAACTTACCATTGCGAACCGTCTCATTGAAAGCCGTGATTTTATTACTACGAACTTTCGATCACATGTCATAATTTATCATATGTGAAAACGATATTTTTATATTTTTTTTATTTGTCGTTGTCATGACCCTAGAGGCCTAGCAGCTAGGGCTGTAAACGAGCCGAACGAGCCGAGCATTGCCTTGTTCAAGCTCGGTTTATTTAACTTAGCGAACAACCCGAGCTTGTTCGTTTATTTAAACGAACATATTTAATTGTTCAAGCTTGGTTCGTTTAAGACACGAACAACATTAACGAGCCGAACACCTTAAACGAACGGTGCCACTTAACGAGTTCGAACAGAAAAAAGGTGTTCAAGCTCTGTTCATTAACCTCTTATCCGAGCCGAGTTCGACCTCGAGCCAAACGAGCCGAATAACCGAACAACTTGGTTCATTTACAGTCCTACTAGCAGCCCAGCGTATCAGCTCCAAGAAGTATTATGAAATATATAAATCAGGAGTCCAACGACCTCTTAAATTGAGTGAGGACTTACACAGTGATCCACATAAGGTGTCCTTACAAACTAGGTCTTCGGCCTAGCAGGAGTGGAGCACTTACACTATCGTGTCTTTGGATTTTAACTCTTGACTTCTTGAAACAAATTCCAATTCGAATACCAACCACACTATGCGCTGAGCTCACTAGTAACTTTGATGTATTGCATGAAGTATAAAGTAACATGAAGTATAAACTAACATGTTATATGAGCAAAGGAAAAATAAAAGATGAATTTGGGTACACCTTTTGGTAAATTGTGTTTGTTTCATTGTCCACTGCTGTATATTAGGATGTTTTATGGAGAAGCCCATAGAGCTTCCCTTTTCCTCAGTTTCTTTTAAATAAAAATTTTCTCCTTATTTCTAATAACATTATCTTGTTTACTTCAAATTCAAGACATAATTTGGTATTATCTTTTTTCCCGATTACATTTATTCTTAGTGGTACACAATTTCATATGCAATGTTTGAACAAAAACAAACACCACATCTTAATATATTAACTGCATTAATCCTTTACTGATTCAAGATTATTCGGTTATGAAATTTTTCTACGCCTACTATGTTAAATCCACTGTAGTTATCTAAATCCTCAAAATAATTTTCTTTCTGGTCATTCTTCTTTAGATTTATGCTTTAATCCAATTGTGAAAATAAACAACAACACTATTACCCCCATTGTCTTAGAGACTCCTGTATATGGAGGGATATGAGAAGACGTATGTACGCAACCATAACCATGTGTTAGAAACACTTAGAGATTGTTTCTCGATGATCCATAATGAAAATTGCGTCAAACTGTGTCGCTCAACTGCTATTTCAAAATATAAGAAACGCAGATAATTTAGTGAATCATTTTTCTTTATTCCATCGTATTCCAAAGATTATGAAAATAAACACTGCGCTGTAAATAGGGATGGCAATTTTAGACACGACACGAAACTCGACCTGAACCTGACACGAATTTTTGCGGGTATGGGTATGACCTTGGTGGGTTTCGTGTACAAATCGGGTAAGATCTGAAAGATACCCACCAACGGCGGGTCGTATCTGGGTAAACCCACGGGTACCCGTTTATACACGAATTTTTAAAAATATATTTTAAATAAAATTTATAATTAATAAAATAAAAAATAAATTTTTCAAAAAAAAAGACTACCGTGCTACTAAGTAATCCTTTTCGGTTTCCCCTTTCCTCCATTTCCAAATCCCATTTCTTTAATCGATTATTGCGTAGTCAAGTGATTTGAGTTTAGAGGACCTCACTCATTTTAATCTTTAACCTTTTGTTGTGTACTTATTGTTGTTTCATACATTGTATCAATAGTCGTTTAAGTACATGAAACCTGAAAATACCTGAAAAAATACATGAAATGACATATACACGACTTGAAATATTTGTAGTTGTCAAGTTTGTGGGTATACCCGATACACGACACGAAACCTGACATGTATGGGTTTGTGTATCTACATTTATACACGCGAAGCAAACGGGTAAGGTATGGGTACGACACTTTGATACACAAAACCCGAAAAACACGATACACGAAACACGATACACGATCTTTATTTTACGATTGAACATCTTCTTTGTTCGCACCGGTTCATGGACAAACATGCATCGAAAAAAGCACCGGTTAATGGACAAATTATATATTAACCAAAAGGGTATTTTTATCATTTTCCATAAGCTAGTCATTTTTATTAACATTATTACCATTTAATATGAAATTTACATTTTCACACGAAAAAAATATAAGAGATAAAAGTAAGGGTGTGTGTATTGCCACCATACTTTCTTACATTTTATCACATTTATATTATTAGGTAAATATAAACTTTATTATAAGAGTGATAAAAATATAAAAAAAACGGTGACAATAATCCTTCTCTAAAGTAATTTGAATTAAAACCTTATTGTTAAGGAAGTATTTTTGATTACAATGATGTTTTCGAAAAGTTTTCGACGAGCACAAATTTTACAATGGTCAATGAACAAGTATGATTAGTTGGTCATTGACCAATGAAATGTGTAAAAAATTTATGAACCCTTTGTTTTAGCCAATCACCCCTTTACTTGCATGTAAATAAAATTTATTTGTCATCAATTTTTTGGTTCACAATAAAATTTCTGTTCGACGATAACGACTATTCCGTTGGGTGATTGGAAAATCCTAGCCGTCAACGGGCTGGCTTCGGTTTGACAGATCATATGTTCGTGACCCCCAAGTAATATCAGCACATAGTAACCCTCCCACTGCGTATATTTCGGGGAGCGCAGTAATATCTTGCTAAACCTCCCAAAAGAAACCCATATCAACTCCCCCAAACGTCAGAAAGCTGCTTCCTCTTCAATGGTGGCCCCTAAAGAAGCTGCTGCGAATAGGAAAAAGCGCAAAGTAATTCAGGGAAATCAGATAAAACGGTGGTTGTTAACCAAGCAGAAAATCGAGGCAATGCCTCTCTTTTCTTATTCCTTTTTTTTAAATAATAATAATGTTTACGGTTCTGCAGATAATTTTACGTTTTCTGGATAATGATTGTGTAATTTTGTTGGAATTTAGTGTATAGGTATATGCTTTTCGGAATTTTGAACCTTAAGTTGCTGCGGAATTTTGTTGCTGGCCTTGTTTTGCTTGATTATCTCCCTAACTGTGGAATGCTTTTATGGAATCTCAGCATAATGGCATTGCCTTTTTTGGATCATCTTCTTGTAGAGAATTTCTCCAATTTTGTAGTGGAAGGGTTCTGAGTTTAATTTATGAATTCTCTTGCTTGATCGACGGCATGCACTGGTTGAGGATTTCAGAGGGACATTAGTTTTGTGCAGTTATCATCAACGTTCATTTCTTCATAGATTTTTCTTTTATCTAGTGTCTTTTTTGGCATGTGCGTTGAATGTCTTTGTCTCTGCATGTGAATTTCCCCCCTCCTTTCTCCGCATTTTGTAACTTCTGACAGCCATTTGTAAGATATGATCAGGTGAGGAGTATGGAAGAAGGATTCTTGGGTTCATGGCATCGCGGGGAGGTTGTTGGATGTGGAAAGACGAGGTTTCGTGTCAAATATGAGGAAATTGTTTCTGATAATGCATCTTGTAGTTTGGTTGAATGGGTTCCTGCGAGTCCTGTTCTTTGCGGGTCAGGTACTAAAAATCACTCCATGAAAAGCCACTATCGTGGAAATGTAAGACCTTTGCCGCCTGAAGTTGATCTGCAGAGGTGGTCTCTCCACTATGGCAGGTGTGTTGACTTGAACTATAAGTGTGCTTGGTGGGAAGGTGTCATTTTTGACCACGAGGATGGATGTAAAAAAAGGAAAGTCTTCTTTCCAGACATGGGAGACGAAATGACAGTCTGTATAAAAGACTTGCGGGTAACTCAAGATTGGGATGAGGTCACTGGGAAATGGAAACCTCGGAGTGATTGGTTGCTTCTTGAATTGATTGAGGAAGTTGAGCAAGAGTGGCCCATTCTTGTTTCAGTGAAGCAAATTTGGTATGATTTACGTGTGAATCAAGGATTTCAAAATCATCTTATGGAATGGACTTCAAATTCAAGGCATACATGGAAAGAATTACTGTTGGAAGTGGTTTTTAATAATCTAAAGTTAACTGTGAAGCATTTTCTTATGTTGAATGATGTAGAGGACATGGAACAGGAAGCTCCTCCAGTACAAGAGCTTTCTGAGCCAGCTCTTGATGTTGTCCAGACGCCTGAAGCATTTTCTGATGACGCTCTTGCTATTGTACCATGTGGCTCTGATTCCCTGTTTAAGAAGCCTACTTGCGTTTCTGATACTCCACATCGCATGGTTGGACAGGAAATAGAACCCAATGGTTGGGTTATGGTTAAGCAGGATTCTTTGGCCAAGGTGTCTAATCTGGATGGCCCTTTGGCAGAAATGGACATTGATGCCAATTGTATGTCCTTAGATGAGCGGGATTCTTTTCTTAGGAGGAACAATGAGCGGAATAACTTGAATAACCCTTTGACATGTTCTGATGGAACAAGATGTGTTTCACCTTCTACTTTGTCTGTCTTACTTCCTATTGATGATCATGCTTCCAGTAGTGTTTCGGATTTGCCCAGTCAGGAACGTTCCCTTGTAATCTTGGAAAAGCCCAGTACAATGCCTAAACATGCTACAGGAAGAATAAGATTCAATTGGCTTCCTGCTGGACCCGACATTGTTCCTGAAGCCGAATGTTGCCCCGGTGCAATTACTGATTACATCAAGCATCATAAATCTTTGTCCAAAGCTTTGGCAACTACAAGGTTAAATGCCAGAAAGCACCTTTCCTATCTGGGATGGAAAATACAATTCACCAGAGATGGGAATATTACGAGAGTGCAATATATCTCTCCAACAAATAAAATTTACCACTCACTTCTTACAGCTTGTCTGGCAATGCAATCTGAATCAGCAGTTATTTCTTCTAACTTTGAAGGTAGGAGAGAGGATGGTGTTGGCGCATCTGACAGTTCGATTGAATTTCCTTGCTCTGGAAAGAGACGATCTTACACTATGCAATCAGAATTAATCTCTAATCACGAGGTTATTGATGTTGACAGTTGTTATTGCCCACAAGCTGTAGTGGACTACTCATTATCACATAAGTTGAAGGATGCAAATCGGAGTAGGAAGGGTGCCAATAGCATGATTTTAAAAGCTAAAAGGCACCTGGCTGCAATTGGATGGAGGTTTTTTATTTCTCGAAGGAGAGGATGGCCAGAAATGCGTTATATAGCTCCTAGTGGCCACATTTTTTACTCGCTTACGAGAGCTTGCAAATGGTGTATGAGAAATAGTAATAAATCAACTGGGGAGCTTGATATCAAAGCACCAACTCTTTCATTATCTTCACCTGACTTTGGTCAGGTGATAGACTTGCATTCCATGCCATCATTTCCTGACCAAACTAGTGAACAAGTTGGAAGGAAACTTAAGTGTTCAGACAAGCTGCAGAGGAAGAGAAAAAGAGGCCGACCACGTAAAATATGTGCCTTGGTTCCACGGAACTGCAGAAATCATGCATTGCTGCTGTCTGGAAAAAGAAGAAAATCTTGGGATTTTGTCAAACAAAGAGATGATGTCAATGCTGATTATTCTAGGTGTGCCTTGAGATCAAGGCAAGGGATCAATGCTTCCTCTAAACAAACTCCTGGTACCATCTTATCTCTGTTGATTGACAGCAATGTGGTTCTGACTGGAGCGAAAGTGTACTATGGAAGCCGAAATGACATTCAGCCTATAAAAGAGGGAAGAATAACACGGAAGGGAATAAAGTGCATCTGTTGCCTGCGTGTTTTTACTCCTGCATTATTTGAAGCTCATGCTGGTAGCAGTTGCAATAGACCTTCAGCAGATATATTTTTGGAAGATGGCCGAACTCTGCTGGAGTGCCAGATGCAATTGAAACATGACAATAGCACTATATCAGAGCAGTGTTCTACAAAAAGTAAACGACGTCTAAGTACAAATGATCATGTGTGTTCTTTCTGCCACTATGGAGGAAAATTAGTCCTATGTGATGGATGTCCGTCCTCCTTCCATGCAAATTGCATTGGGTTGCAGGTCAGCTTAAACTGGATAGATGCCTTTTTTGTTGTTGTTCCTTTGTCATTTCCTGTGAAGCTTAACCTTATCAACTTACTTGTCAAACAGGATGTTCCATATGGTGATTGGTTTTGTCCATTATGCTGTTGTGGTATTTGTAAGAAAAGATTCAGAAATTTTGCAGAATCACCCATGGACGAGCCCCTTAGGTGTGATCAGTGTGAGCAACAATGTGAGTTAACTATTTTTGCTCTGAAATTTGGCATTTATAATTATGCTAGGTTTTCTCATTATTTCTCTCTCTTTTTTTTGGATTATTGACTTCATGATAGATCATATTGACTGCTTGACCAGAAAGGGTCTTCGGAAGCTTGATGGTCATCCTGAACAGAACTGGTTTTGTAATAAGAAATGTCAACAGGTACCTTTTTTGGATTCCGTTGTCTTTTATGACATTGGCTTTGACGTACTTGAAAGTACTTTCCTGTTGATTGAATTTTACTCATTACTTTCTGGTAGGCCTAAGTTTTCTGTGTTCCGTCAGATTTACTTTGTCAATTTTTGTATTTTTTGCGTTATGAACTTAGATTTGATTTCAACTGAGCCAATTTCTTCTCTCCTCTGAAGTCCTGTGTCCTATTTTGCCTGAAAATATTTATGTTCTATGCAGATATATATTAGCTTAAAAGAGCTCTTAGGAAAACGAATTCCAGTGGGGCTTGACAATCTAACTTGGACATGGTTGAAGTGCACAAAACCTGTTGATTCTGATCAAGGAAATCAACATAATGAGGAGCTGATGGAAAACTATGGCAGGCTTAATGTTGCTCTGTCTGTAATGCATGAGTGCTTTGAACCTGTCAAAGACCCTCTCACCAGGAGGGATCTTGTGGAAGATGTTCTTTTCAATAGATGGTATGAACCTTAATGCAGCTGCGTGCCATAAGTCTAGTGCAGCAATATTGGTGAATGTTTACAATTTTTAGGGTGTCTCTTAACACAGTATCTGGTGCATTCTGATTTTTCATATGTTCTTTAACCTTTAGCTGGATACTCAATTGCAAAATGACATTCGTGTCCATGTTCTTTCCAATCCAGGATACATGATTACTTACCTGGCTGTGAATATCCTTCTGAATTAGTGGCAATATTAGTTGTTATGATGTCAATGTACCTTGATAATGGAAATACAGGGTCTAAAGCGTTGGAATGAACCTGAATGCTTAAGTCTATCTGACAAGTGAACCATAAAATCCTATAATGGACTTGAGGAGTTTGATTTCATGTGTACATTGAATAGTTTTCTCTGTGCAAAGTGGAAGGGACTGACCACTGACATCTTATATACAGGTCAGACCTGCAACGTCTAAACTTTCAGGGGTTTTATACTGTGATCTTAGAAAGGGATGAAGAATTGATTACAGTGGCTACTGTGAGGTATCTTGTTTTGCCTCTACTTATATTCTGTTGCTCTTTTTCAAGGCAAGCAACTTATGTGCTCCTTGTTTTTCTTTATTTAGGATCCATGGGGATAAAGTTGCTGAAATTCCGCTTATTGCTACTAGATTTCAGTTTCGCCGACAGGGAATGTGTCGGGCTTTAATGGAAGCGATCGAGAAGGTTTCCATATAGTTCTCCTTTACTTATTCTTTTGTGTGGCTTACATTTGCAGAACATATTGATGATTAAGGTGATCCTTTTCTTTTCCTTAAACTTTGCAAGTTAACAGAATCTCTGCTGGTGGAAGTATAAGATCTGAATGTTCTGTAGAAGATTGGAATCATCTTCTTTCTCAAAAAGCTTTAATTTTATACCATTTTGATGGCTTTCAGAAACTGTTGGAGTTGGGAGTCCATACTCTGGTCTTGCCAGCTGCTCCTAGCGTGCTTAAAACTTGGACTACTTCGTTTGGGTTCTCCACAATGACAGACTCAGAAAGACACAAATTTACGCGCTGCATTTTTCTAGGTTTCCAGGGTACTGTCATGTGCCAGAAGCGCGTAACAGGCATCCCTGTCCTATCAAGCGGTAAATTATCTTTGCTGCTTAATCTCTTCTACTGATTGAGCCTATCATCAAGTAAGCTAGGTGACCTTAGCTATATAAACATCAGAATCTTTGACTCGAACCTCTAATCTCTCTCGCTTTTATGCAGGAGCTCGGCGAAGGGCTCGTTACAAGATCCGCAAACGGGATTCAGTTGATTTGGAAAAGAATATTGCTGTTCCAGAGGTTCTCCCATCAGATCAAACGGAGGGTAGTGAAATGGTTGACCAAGGATCTGTAGGGTACGCATCTCCGTTTGTTTTCTTATGTTAATTGATCGTAAGTTCCTCTTTATCATAAATGGTTGCATGTATAATGTGTTTGCTATAAAAGACATCAACCGATCACTTCACACTCCCTCTATGGAAAGATGTGGAGAAGCTAATTGTCTTCTGAGTTTCTCTTTTTAAATTAAAGCTCTAGTCCTGAACCTGGCTACTCACCAGTTTAACGGCTCCTATATGAATACTTGGGAATTCTTTTACTCCCTCCGTCCACAAAAATATGGCCTTAGTTTGACTTGGACCTCGTTCAAAACGAACCATGTCCAAACTAGGACAATATTTTGGGATGAAGTACTATATTCCGGAAGAGAAACACGGTTTCCTTTGCAATTTTAGTGCTCACGTTGGTTCGACAAAAACATCACTTAATTTTAGCTGGGAAAAACTGTACACGTCTATGTCTTCATATTTGTATATTTTGCATAGTTAGTGTGTCTTCATTAGGCTGTCTTTTATTGAGTTCTCACAACAACATTACTCTATCGCCTTAAAAGCTACCGTCTATGGCAATGTATGAAGTCAGATGTACACAACCATACCCATGTCTAACACATAGAGGCTGTTTTCCGATGACTCATGATGAAAATTGCGTCAAGCTGTATCGATCAACGGCTGCTTCACAATATAAGAAGCACATCCAATTCTTTTCATTGAGAAAAAAGAATACTAAATCAGTGTAGAAATTTTCATGGCAAAAATGCGGCAATTCCTCGATTTCCTTGTTGCAAATTGCCTGCAAATTCCTGTCCTTTTAGTCGTTTCATCAATTTCGGTTGAAGTTGACAGATTCCGTCTATTTATGCTTTAGTTTAAGCAAGAAGAATTTTTCTTTTTTGTTGGAAGTGTAGACAGAAAGGAGGTCACGGGTGTATCTTTAAAGATGAAAGGATATTGGCCATTACCTTAAACCTCAAAGGAAAATATAACTATCCCATTAATTTATACCGTCATAGTAACCGTAATGAGCATTTAATTGTTTTAAAGAGACACATCTAGACCTACTTTTGTTAACTGTTGAAAACTTTGGTCTGAAAAGCATCAGATAATTTGGAGCACTGTTCTAAGAGACATAATGATGTAATAAAGCAAAATGACTCACTAAATTGGCTTTGCTTCTTATATTGTGAAGTAACAGTTGATCGATACGCAATTTTCATTATGGGTCATCGAAAAACAGCCTCTGTATTTATAACACATGAGTATGATTGCGTATATCCGACCCCCCCATACCCCGCCATAGGCGGAATCCTCTAAGACAATGGGGTAATGTTGTTATTCTAAGAGATAATATAATGGAGTGGATTACAAGTATGACACCCTTTAGGAAAGGAAAAAACCTTACACAATGGAGTTCACTATAGAACTTAGAAGGGTGGTGGGATTGAATGCCAAAAACTCTTTGCCCAATTGTCAGTGGCAAAATTACCTACTGCTCTGGTCCGGCATATCCTTTGTTAGCCTCATTTCCACTCTTTCCGTGGCAATATTACAGTCCCTTCAGAGAACCCAGCTTTCAATCATCGAAGAAGCTCCTTACAAAACTTTCACTTAAATGAGAATTCCCACGTCTCAGTTCAAGATCCTATGCAGAATATCACATGGTATATGAGTACGGGTGTGTAGTGGTAACTTCAACTTTTTCGAAAAGCTTGAAAGTTACCTTTAATGCTTCCAGTCATATAGTGGCATGACAAGACCAAAGTTATGGCCGAATCTGGCGCATTAGCGTGGCCATTTCCCAGGCAAATCTACGATGTTAGGATGCTAGCGATGGCTCAACTTAGAAACAAATTATATGCCTATGATATATTTGAAAGTTCTGAAAATTTATATTTGACTAAAAGGTAGATTTGCGATTAAAACTTTGAGGACTAACAGATTGAGAACATTCTTTATGACGGTGATTGGGAAGAAGTATATTAGATATCAAATGACAACTAGATATACATTTCGATAAAAACAAGATGGCAAACCAAAAAATAAGACGACCATCGACATGGTAAGATCAATAATGTATTCTCAAAATTTTGCGGCAAACCATTGTTTAGAGTTGTCTATTTTTTGAAGAAGTCTTCTACAAGAATCATTGTAGAAGGAAAAATACCATATGAGACATGGACATATCCGAAACTCAGATTCACAACCATGTGCATGTGTACGACAACTAATGACTATAAGGGCGTTTTTGGTGTATTATGTTCTTGCGTTTTTGCAGGTCTAGAGAGAAGCCGGATTGTTTCGCGTTTTGATGTACGCAATCTTAACTACATTTTCTGCAAGAGGCTGTTTCTACGGCTCGAACACATGAGCTCAGGGGCGGAGGAAGGAGGGGTCTGTGCCCCCCCCCAAACATTGACGAAAAAAGTCCAATAGATAGGTACGTTCAGGTGTTTTAACTCCGTTGGATTGTAGCTTTTTTCTATGTTGCAGGCTTAAAAGCACCTTTTGGTGTTACAAAACAGTATATATCAATACTCTTTTTGGGTTATCTGTATCATTTGGCGCCCTATGTGAGAATCGTTCAGCTACCGCCTACCATCAAAATTCCACTTGGTTCTTAAAAAAAGTCTCATCTTTTATAGATATAGAAAATCTCATCGTTTGAGTTCTCACAATCAGAACAAAAATCTCATTTTTTTAGTTCTTAAATCACTGAGAAAGTCTCACCTTTTGCAAAAAAACTCATCACCTAAGAGGAGTCTGCCGGCATCATCTTTGCCTCCCGATATCACCTTGGCAATTTGACAAATAAGCAGCAGTTTCTTTCGACGCTTTTGGATGGAGATCGAACAGAAGAAGAAAAGAAGTGGATTGTAGAAGCAAAGTCCAACCCTTTTACTATGAGGAATTATATGGACAAGAAGCTACATGTCCCAATTTATTTGTTACTTTCTTCTTCATCGGTTCTTAAATTCTAATTTCTTCTTCTACCCAAGGAAAACACAAATCTATTTGATTGGAAATAGTTTTTCCAATGGAAAAACACCAACAGTTGAAAATATTTTCCAGTTTATCTTGCAAACATCGTCAGCTAGGTATTCAAGAAGTTTGCTTCGAAGCACGCTCTTATTTTGTTTGGAAAGTCTGCAAAGGCATGCACTGACGGTTGCTTGAGATGTTAGTTTCAAAGTCCCGTGCTCTATACCTCTATTGACCATCAAAAGCATCTCGGCCTCATGGAAAAATTTCTATTATTAGATTCAATTTCACTCCGAAAGATCCCAAGGAACATCTTGATCATCAACTTGACAATTACATTGTCGATATGAAATCAAATGAAGTATTCTCTAATATAAATAATCTTGGAGATCTTGCAAAGAAGATGGTGGAGAAAAATTATCACAATTATTTTTCTTCAGTATATCGACTTATCGAGTTAGCATTGATCTTATCCGTTGGAACGACTAGTGTTGAAAGAACTTTTTCTACAATGAATATCGTCAAGACTGATCTACGCAACCGGTTGGGGGATGACATACTATCAGATTGTTTATTGTGTTACTTTGAGCACGAATTTTTTAGCACCATTGAAGATGAAGATATTATGCAACAATTTTAATCAATGTCATCTCGAAGAACCTTTTCGCGTCCCTTGGCAACTCCTTCTCGTCTTACAATAGGCAAATAAAAGGTATGTATTGATGTATATTACTGTGTTCATTTACTAATTATGCTCCGCATATTGTTTGTTGTGTATTATTTAAATTTTTGTACATTGCTTGGTAGATGTGTTTTCGTTCACATATTTTATGTTATAATACAAAAATATGTCTAGAAGATTTTGCGGGTTTTTCCGGTCCGAAACGGTGACAGGTGGTATTACTATGGCGAAGCCTGTCACTGCCCTCCCAAAAAGAGACTCCTGGCTCCGCCATTACATGATCTTAAGGTTACAAAATATCAAACTTACCAGTTACAACAACTAATGACTATACATGAACTAATATGAAAGTCCATGCTGCTCAACCGATTCACAGTGACATCAGGAATTTCGTTCGAATCAATATCGGCAGAGAACATAGAGTTGCATATGGGATGGGAATAGAGCGAATGGAACCCAAAAAAGGAAAAATCAATGTGAAAACGTATTTTCTTATCGTCATTTCTTTTTTATGCAGTAGCTCTCCTCAACGTAGCTACGAGCAGTAAGCAGCAGATCTTTCCTTCCTCGGAAAGTAAGCAGCAAATCTTCCCTTCTTCGGAAAGCAGGTGGCCGCGCATGAATTCTTTCAAGACGAGGGGCGATCTGATTATGCATCGTTCTTTACTCTAACATGATGACCGATCCATACGAGAGTCTCATGTGTGGTTTCTTTGAAAAAAGTTCACTACTTATCAGGCCCGACGAGCGGTCCGTACAAGCTGCATCCACTCACATGATTTATGCGCCTCGCTCTCTTAAAGAGGTTGGCCACCTGTTCTTCAACTACTTTGTGAGTAAGAACGAAACTTTAGTTATTAATTATTGGAATTTTAGAGACTTCTATATCTCATAAGGAGATAATTCTTTATGTTCCAAAATATAAGTCTAAGTTCGGTTTTTTAACGTATTATAAAATTTCAATATCTTGAAAAACCGATGCGAACTTATATTTTGGGACAGAGTGGTATAAATAGATCAAAATTTTCTTCACTTTTATTAATTAAATGTTATTTGAAACTCGATATATCCCATATTTCGATCTAACTCCTTTATGATTATAACCCGATATTGGATGCGCATTTTGCACAATAATGAATTGAATGATACGATTCAGATCTTGAAATGCTAACAGTGAGGCAAAATATGAGGCCCCCAATCACGTGCCACGTGTGCAAATTGGTCATCGGTTTAAATTTTTTTCT
This sequence comes from Eustoma russellianum, assembly GCA_036186865.1. Taxonomy (NCBI): domain Eukaryota; kingdom Viridiplantae; phylum Streptophyta; class Magnoliopsida; order Gentianales; family Gentianaceae; genus Eustoma; species Eustoma russellianum. The sequence goes on from AP025074.1 coordinate 29,303,134, forward strand.
AAAAAAAAAACATTTTTTACATGTGGCGATGCGTGATTGGAGGTATCATATTTTGCCTTACACTTGGTCTCTTCAGATATGGACCCTGAATGATAAGTCTGAAATGTATCTTATTGGATGTTCTTGTGAACCAAAATGATATAAATTATACATGTTACTCCAAAAGTTGTTGAGTTGGCCATCGTATTTGATGAGCTGACAACTTGGGATTGGCCACATGAAGAGTAGCGAGCAACCATAATCGTCAAAGAAGGAGATTATTTTCAACCTTGTTGCTATTACATTAGGTAACCTCATAGCAATAATTTATACCAGCAGACTTAAGCCATCGATGAAGAGATTAACACCATTGAGAAGAACGATACTCTTTGCATCTTAAAAATGTTGTTTTATTTTTTTTAGTTTAGTTTGTCTTAAAAATTATTGTCTTGCTTTCTAATTTGGTTGGTCTAAAAAATAATGTCACTTTATAAAAGAACAAGTGCATTAATAGTTAAACAACAACAACATTACTCCATTGTCTTAGAGGCTCCAGCCAATAGCAGGGTGCAGGGGGGTCGGATATACGCAACCATATCTATGTGTTAGAAACACACAGAGGTTGTATCCCGATGACCCATAATAAAAATTGCGTCAAGCTGTATAGATCAACTGCTACTTCACAATATTAGAAATGCAACCAATTTATTGAGTCATTTTGCTTTATTCCATTATATTTCAAAGTCAAGGAAGAGTGTGTCATTCACTCCAGTGAAAATGGAAACTGCATTAATAGTTAAAGTTTCCATGATATCTCTACAATTAGTATTTTTCTTAAATTCAGAATGTTGAACTTAATATTTTTCAGTTGTATGTTTTATCTGTTAATATGTATGTTTTTGACTTTTTTTTAATGTTTTCTTCATTATTCTATTCTTTTTTCAATTTTTTTTATGTTTTTGTTTTATATTTATTTGTATGTTGGACATTGTTTTGTGTAGTTTGTATATTATTCTATACTTTGTGTTTATATATATCTGAACACTTGCAAAATTAAAAAAGTGTAGAATACTAAATAAAACATACAAAAAAAAGTCAAAACACACATATTAACCAAGTAAACATACTGAATGAAACTTCCTATTAATGTTTGTGATTTTACATTTGTGCTTCAGATTTAACTTGTTTTTCCTGTTAAGTAGGCCTTTCTGGACCGTGGCATTTGAATCATATCTGGTTATCACATTCCCTGCATAACTATTTTCTGGTTCACCATGTTGATAAGATTTGTCTTCTTTTTCCAGAAGAATTGTCTGCAAGAGAGGCGGTGTTTCTGCTACTTCAGAAGTTACGGTAATGAATGCCAGATCAACCATAGCTGCCTCCTGAATTTGTTATCATCTTTATAATTCACGTTCCAGTGAGATTTCTTCATTCTTGTGCTTAGACAGGTTGACCATCCATATCAACTCGAGCCGAATGAAATTAACAAAGGGTACTCAGTTGAAGTGATTCACAATGGAGTCCAGAGAAAGGCTAGTACCGGACTTATGAAAGGCTACAAGCGGAGGAAACTGTCCACCTGAGAGGTCAAATATCCCTTCAAAGGGAATGGAAGATAAAAGTGGTTTCTGACATTGCAGAGATCTATAACAAAGCCTTTGCAAGTCTTGGTAGCTTCTTGAAAGTAGGTAAGCAGTAGGCTTTTAATGTTGGTAAATAAACTTTAGCTCAATGGTTCAGAGTGATGGAACACAGAAACCATGTTCCCAGGTCTTGTACATGCTTATGCAGCAAAGCAGGTCATGTAGTTTAAGTCTGGATTTCTGATGTTAGCATTGAGCCGTTACGCAGAACAGATATTATCATTTCCAAGTGAAAGGTGAAGGTGTTTTGCTGTTCATGGCCATTTTGTGTCCTCTTTCTATTCTCTCTGCATGGAAAATGGTATTCTGTTCTGCACTTCATTCTTTGAATTTAGTTTGGACTTCATTTTCCTTGTCTGGTGAAAAGTTTCTGCCATTGAGTGGATGAAAAGTAGAGATCATAGCATCGACGCCGCGCATATGGAAGAGGGAAGTATATGCAGTGTGCTATGTAATTTTGAGTCATGACTGCAAGGGGATTAGGCTTTATGACTTATCTGGTAGATGTAGTTGGACTCCTTGTGAGTTAAGCCTCAAAGATTGATTTTTCATCAAGTAGGTGCTGACTGAAGGAGCTATGATATAATTGCTGGCTTATCCTTGGGATTTTGATTGTTCTGTTCTTGTTTCCCTGCCGTGTTCTATATAAACAACAACATTACCCTATACCCTATTGCCATAGAGGCTCTCACTTATGGTGGGATATGGACGGTCAGATGTACGCAACCATACTCATGCGTTAGAAGCACACCGAGGTTGTTTCCTGATGACCCATAATGAACCGAGGTTGTTTCCTGATGACCCATAATGAAAATTGCGTCAAGCTGTGTCGATTAACTGCTACTTCACAATATAAAAATCACAGTCAATTTTATTGAGTCATTTTACCGTGTTATATGTAAATGGAGAGATATTGGGTGGCGAGTGAAGTCTAACCAATTTCACTATCACTAAACCTAATGGCGATCTTAGTTAGTACATTTCTTGTAATTTAAGATTAGAGGCAGTTGTTTTTTTGTAAGTCTTTTCTTGATTCAGCAGTTAAGTTTACATCTCTTTTTTTTTTTTATAAAAAATGCAACCCAGATTTGACGTGGTCGAATAAGTTACGGGTCTTCGGTTGCATGGGAGAGTGATGGCACGCCCTTTCAATAAAAAGACAAGATGGTCTTTTTGTTTGTTAATAGGTCTAAGAACAATTTCACTGCACGATATATACAACTGGATATTCTTCCTAGATTAAATGTATTTGAAATAGATGCCTCATTATTTTATAATAAAAAAACAAATGATTATAAAGTGGATCCAAAATATCATCTATTCCTTGCAGTCACGAAACATCATACAATGAGAAAATGGTATATTTCTAACAATATCAGGAGACAACATTACCAACTGTTGAGGTGCAGTGACCAGCGTATCAACATCGGTGGGGTGAGTCTTGACCATAGTCTCAGTCCGTGTTTTTTTTTTTGAGTCCAACGCTGCAGTGGTTCTTTAGACATATTCATTGGTCGCTTCTCCCATGTAGGGTTAGGATCTCCTCACCCCAACTTTCTTCACCTTTTGTGACCACGCGACACGTGGCACCAAGGGAGGGTGGTGAGGCTAGATGAGGCCCTTGCTGTCACGTGTCGCGCGGTCACGCGTCACCGCACTCCCTTTACAGTGAGGTGATCCTATCGCCCATCAGTAGTGGCTGGCGGGTGTTCTTTGTCTTTCCCACAATTGGTCGCTTTATGCCCTAGTCTGAAGCATGAAGCGCAATACAACGGAAGATCTTCATATATTACAGGTTGATTAAGAATACGATTCGATATCTGAATAAACACTCTAGAAGGCAGCTCTTGAGAGATGTCGATCTCCACATACATTCTCGCTACAGATGGCCGAATAACCTCTGCTGTTGCCCCGTCTCGTTTGTTATGTTTATTGTTTTATTCTATTTATTGTTATCCGCTTCATGCACGTATATTTTATATACTTTTTCGGTCTTAAAAATATTGATGAATTTAGAGAAGTCAACTTATTTTGGTCAATATTTTTTTTTACTTTAGATGATTGATGTAAATTAGATAAGCGTTATTTCATGTTTTAAAATAAACGTTTATTTTGACTTTTCTATGTTAAAAATTCATTATGTGTCATCGGAAAACAACATCTGTGTATTTATAATGCATGAATATGGTTGCATACATACGATATCCATACCTGCGGAGACCTCTAAAGCAACGGAGTAATGTTGTTGTATGTTAAAAAAGTCAAAATGAACTTATATTTTAGAACATAGATAATAATTAAGGGAGTAGTTTATAAATTTTGACCTTTAATATATTATTAATTATAGAAAATAAATAATGTTTTTAGAACAAACTAAAATAAAAACTAAAACAATATTTTTAAAAATATATAAAATATTTATTAATTAATGAAAACAACCCATAGTTACATAAAGCATTTTAAAATTTCTTGTATCCGATAAAATAGGTTGTTTACTCTACCATCAATATTATGGGAGACCGAATACTTTCACCACAATCCCCTCACCCATCTTCCCACCGCACAATCCCTTCATCTAGCCTCATTACCATCTATCTGCTGTCACGTATCGTGCGATAAATAAGTGGAATAGGAGATTATGGGTGTGAGAATCCAAACTAAAATTATGGACACCACAACAGCCAAATCAAGGCACTAGGGCGTTGACTAGATGTCAAGTCCCTTCCAAACAAACGTGTCGTTTTTCCATGTTAGTTGTAACAGTGAACCAAATTATAATACTTTTTATTTATTCATGAATTCATCTATAATAATTTATCTATATTAAAACCCAACGTATACGGTACATTCACTAACTCAGTGACTTTTGCCTCTTACTGTTTGTGTCAAAACCAAAACAATATAGATAAAAAAACCATTATATTTAATAAAACCCAGCAAACCCTATCATTTCACCTACTAACTCACAGACTCGGTGGCGGTTTGACTGACTCGCTGGTTAAGTATTTCAAAAGAATAAAAATAACCAAGAGTAAGCTAATAATCATTACATACATATACATTCTCACACACACATATGTGTGTACATATGTATATATATTTATGTGTGTATATGCTTTTTTTATGTGTGTATATGCATGTATGTATATGATGATGTCTGAATTGATCACCAAGTAATCGTTTGATGTGGTGCCGTTAGAACTCCGTCAATTGTCTGTAGCAAGGGAACTGCTGACCTACACAAAGAGAAAGAGTCAGAGGACCCGGGATTTATGGCCCCGGGTAATACCCTCCGACGCTCAAGTCAGTCTGGGCCATTTTTGTAAGAGAGGTTTATATATGAATGAAGGTTTTTAGGAACTGAGATGTTCTCGTAAAACCTGTGTTTTCACCGTGAGGAAGATGAGTAATTTCTGTGGATTTGTTGTTACTTGTCCTCTCTCTCCTGCTGTTCGGTCTTTTTTATATGACGGCTTGGGCCAATGCATGGGCAGAACTTTGACATTGTGACAGGCAAGGAGGTCAGTCAGATGACATTTGCTCTTGCATGCTCGCCACGTGACTCGGTGCTGAGCTGAATAAGCTGGTTTGGGACATCTGGCTGGGAGTTTTGCCCGGTAGAATTACCTGGGGTAAACTCCTAGAACCGTGATGAAGTCTTCTAGAAGCGCTTTAAAGTGCCCGAGACGGCTGATTGTGTGGGACCAACATGCCGAGATGAAAGTGGCCGAATCTAAAGAGCAATGAGAGGCCTTTCGTGATGCTCGTGACTGATGTCAGTAAGGGTGGTTTGAGACCGATGAACAGATCAGATCTTTGGCCGAGTTCAACTCTTTGGCCGAGATAGGACTGCGGGCCGAGATGAGACCTTGGAACCAAAGATGATTTAGGCCTTTTAACCGAGGTGAATTCCTTAACCCCTTGAGGGTACCGAGAGCGTATGGCCGAGATAACCATAAAGTCAGGTGGGTGTGCTGATGATGGGGCCCTACAACCGAGATGAGTTGAAGTAGGGTCAGCTTGCTGAGATAAGAGTATCCGACTTTGAAGGGCTAGTGAGCCTGCTCGGGACACTCGTGGTTGACATTATTAGGCTGACCCGAGAACAACGAATAGTGGCGTTGAGGCTTAGCATCGCTCTGTGACCGAGATGAAAACCTCTGACTTTGACTGTGGGGCCCCGGAGTCATGCTATCGTAATGATCCTCAAGAGTCCGGGACAAACCTCAATACCACATGTGGCCGGGTCGGTTACTGGGCCGAGCCATCATACTTGGCCGTGTATCATGACTTTGACTGTGGGGCCCCGGAGTCATGCTATCGTAATGATCCTCAAGAGTCCGGGACAAACCTCAATACCACATGTGGCCGGGTCGGTTACTGGGCCGAGCCATCATACTTGGCCATCTTGATACACTTGCTTTAGCGTTGACTGTTGTTGACTAACGGGGAATATTTTCTGGTTCATCAATCGCCCCCCAGATTAGCTTGGCCGATCTGACCTGAGAGGGCGAGCTGATCTGTGCAGATCTTTCTTGCGTTCTTTCATTAATAAAGAGCTGAATTCTAATTTCGTCATTCATTGCATCCATCGAGGTGCAGAGCACGCAGTAGTAATGATAATGTTTAGCCGGAATCGATTGGGATTCTGACCAGATTCTTTTGTACGCTGCTGGAACCCTTTCAGGTTGTGTACGTGTCAATCCAGGATTGGTTCAGTTCCTGTATTTACTGTTTACGCGTGGCTCGAAGCATTAATTATGCAACCTTTTTGAATTCTTGCCGTTTCGCGGATCGAGGGTTATTTACTTCAGGTGACGCTTGGGTTGCCGAGATGCAGCCCTATAAATTGGTTTCACTGAGAACTTTCTTACTCTTTATCCACTTGTAGCTTCCGTTCCGGCTTATCCTTTCTTCTCCGGCGAATTCTGCATTTTCCGGCCAATTTTTGTCACCGTCAGCCCTCGTTCCTCTTTCGTGTTCCTTTTCCCGTCAGAAATTCTGTAAGTGCCTCTTTTGCTTTTCATAATGTCTACCTCTTCCCGCGATTCTCAAGACATTTCTGAAGGCGGTGTTTATGCCGCTGGGAGCGGAGAAGATATTGCTTCTCCATCCTCTTCTGGCGGATCTTCTTCCGCCGATGAGCGGCCCATCCGCACTTTAGTCCAATTCACCGGAGACTCTGCTCAGTCCAGCAGAGCTTTGACGGTGATTAGCTCTTCGCCGGAGCCTGTGAGGGTTGTCCCCACTCCGGCGTCCGTAAATCCCCCGGCCCCAGCTAGGAATCCTTCTCATTTTTCTGGGGTCATTGAGAGAGGTCGGCCTTCTCCCATGGTTCAGGAAACTGAATCGACTTTGACTGAGGCCGACCTGGAGAGGATCTGCAAACACTATAAGATTGATAGGGCTCGGTTCCAACCCCTTCTTCCTTTACCGGGTCAGACGGCTTATGACCCACCCAGAAACTATGAAGCAATCTATGAAGATTACTTTAAGTCGGGTTTCAGTCTTCCTGTTCCTGAGCCCGTAACTCGCATTATGCGAGCTTATAGGCTTAGACTTCCCCAGATCCAACCAAATGGCCTTAAACTTATTTTTTGTTACATTCTTCTCCTTAGACTTATCGATTTTCCTTTCAACACTACTATCTTCCGCGCTCTTTTTGCCTGTCGGTCTTCGCACAGTTGGTATTATTTCAGCAAGCGAAGGACCGACATTGACTTCCCCTTTGCCATCAATATTCCTTCTTCCAACAAAAGGTGGAAGGAGAAATTCTTCTACATTCTTCGTTCTGAGCTGCCAAGCGAGACTATCTGGAGGCATGGCCGAATTCACAACAAATGGCCGGGCCAGGAGTACCGCGATGAAGCAGACAGAATTCGATCTGTTCCAATCATCATTGATTGGCGCAAAGTAGATTCTGAGATCTGGGCTGCTGCTGATGTGCCCCACTCAGCTGTTGGTGACAATTTTCGGCCTCCTTCTCCAGATCAGATAACTACCATCCGAGGTGGTCATTGGAGTCCTTTGAATTTGCATTATCTTCAAACTTCTTGTCAGTTTCTAAATTTTTACTCTGGATGCAGGCGCAATGGTTGGCCCCAGATCCCGAGCTGAGATAATGTCGGAGACCCAAGCCAGGAAGAGGCTTCGGAGGGAAAGGCGATTAGCAGCAATGGCCTCTGGAGGGGCTTCTACATCGGCTGCGCCCCCAGCCTCTAGTGCTGATATCGCCGCCGAACCCGAACCGGCAGAGCTTGAGCCAGGTAGAGTCCTTTACACAGAATTTTTCCCTGTATCTTTGGTTTATATTTTGACTTATCTGTTCTTCTTTGCAGCTCTGCCGATTATGATTGCTGATGAAGAACCTGAGACTGTGGTCCAGCCTCAGGTTTCAGTTAATTCTGAGGTCCCCGAAGATGCCGGGGACGGCTCCAGCCTTCGCCCCCGGAAAAGACAACGGGGTGAAGGCTCCAGTAACCGTGACCCGGGGCCTTCTCAACCCCCGGAGGAAGTTATTGCTGAACCGGCTGAGGAGACCCTGCCTCAACCTGGAAATCTTCAAGACCCAATCCTGATTGGGTTCAACGAAGGGGATACAGCTCAGGATCCAGCCGTTGCTGAGAGGCTGAATAGGGTAGCAGTCCTTCCGGCGGATGCTGAGCTGTGTGGGTCGGTCACATTCCCGACTCTAATTGATGCCTTCATGTCTAACATGGCTCTGGTAAGTAATTTCCCTTAAATAGTTCTTTCTAAAGAATAAGTTTATCCATTTAACCTTGTCCCTTGAATAGATTCGCAGCCAAGAAATGGAGGTGGTGACCCGGTGCAAACGTTTTCTTGAAGAGTCAGTGGCGGCTCGGAGACAACTTGAGGAGTCTGAGAAGAGACGAGCCGAACTGACTCAGAAGACCACTGACTTGGAAGCGGGGATGAACCAACTTCGGCAAAAGGCTGAAGATGCCGAGATGAGATTGGCCACCTCCAACTCTAGGGTGGATGAGTTGGAAAATAAAGTGGCTGATCTGGAGCTGGCCTCTACTCAATCAATTAATGAGGTTGAGTTTTTGAAGAAAAACATGGCTGATCTGGCGCAGAAACTCGAGTCTGAGCAGAAGATGAACAATTTGCTGCGCCAGAAATTAATTGACGCCGAGATCAAGGCGATTCAAGACTTCAGAAAATCCAGCTTTTTCGAAGAGAATCTGCTTTTGATCCAAGGGTCAGCCATGGAGGTCGGCCAGAGGAATGCTATTGAGGCCTGCGCCCAAGTTCATCCTGATTTGAACAGAGAAGATCCTCGAATAGCCCAACTTTTCAACCCCCAGGCAGCTCAAGACTTTGACGAACTATTTCAAAGATTCGTAGATGGAGCTGACTTGAGAGAGGACGACAAAGATGAGTAGGCTTTAGGACTCTTCATTGTTTCTTTTTTTAGGCCAGGCATCAACGTGTATTCCTTGGTTTGCATGAATGGAATCTTTAAGCTTTTTGTCTCAATTATTTCCTCAGTCTTTAGTTTGGAACTAACTTATCGTATAAGTCAATATAAACCAATTAATTCTCTTGAATCATAATCCAAATTATCAAGTCAGAATGAACCTGTCATTGGATCCGAGCTCAAAACTTTTGAAATCAGGCTGACTTGAAGTCGGCTTTGAGGTTTTGTTTGATTTAGCTGTGACTGATTTTCAAGAATCTTGAGGACCTGCTTCCTCATTCTTTTTGATAAGTTTCCTCCCTTTAAGGGGATTTTATGAACCCCTTCTGGCTCTTGTCCCGGACCTGCCGAGGTCCTAACCTAGTTTTTATCTCAGTATCTCCCAAAACTAACTTAACAAATTTTGTTAAGTTTTTTGCCTCAGATCTTCCGAGGTCTTAATGGTTCTGGACCTTAGATTCATAAGGGTCCTGGCCTTAAATCAATTCAAGAATTTTGTTTTAAGAGCTGCATAAGTTTTCTGTCTCAGTCTTGCCGAGGTCTTGATCTGCCGTTTTAATGGTCTTTCGTCTCGGACTTGCCGAGGTTTTAGTATTCTCTTTTATCAGACATTTACCTCAAACTTACAAGGTCTTTTGCCTCGGACCTGCCGAGGTCTTAATGTACCCTTTAGCGGGCATTTGCCTCGAACCTGCGAGGTCTTTCGCCTCGGACCTGCCGAGGTCTTAATGTACCCTTTAGCGGGCATTTGCCTCGAACCTGCGAGGTCTTTCGCCTCGGACCTGCCGAGGTCTTAATGTACCCTTTAGCGGGCATTTGCCTCGAACCTGCGAGGTCTTTCGCCTCGGACCTGCCGAGGTCTTAACGTACCCTTTAGCGGGCATTTGCCTCGAACCTGCGAGGTCTTTCGCCTCGGACCTGCCGAGGTCTTAACGTACCCTTTAGCGGGCATTTGCCTCGAACCTGCGAGGTCTTTCGCCTCGGACCTGCCGAGGTCTTAATGTACCCTTTAGCGGGCATTTGCCTCGAACCTGCGAGGTCTTTCGCCTCGGACCTGCCGAGGTCTTAACGTACCCTTTAGCGGGCATTTGCCTCGAACCTGCGAGGTCTTTTGCCTCGGACCTGCCGAGGTCTTAATGTACCCTTTAGCGGGCATTTGCCTCGAACCTGCGAGGTCTTTTGCCTCGGACCTGCCGAGGTCTTAATGTACCCTTTAGCGGGCATTTGCCTCGAACCTGCGAGGTCTTTCGCCTCGGACCTGCCGAGGTCTTAACGTACCCTTTAGCGGGCATTTGCCTCGAACCTGCGAGGTCTTTTGCCTCGGACCTGCCGAGGTCTTAATGTACCCTTTAGCGGGCATTTGCCTCGAACCTGCGAGGTCTTTTGCCTCGGACCTGCCGAGGTCTTAGAGGATTTTTCGCTCTACTCAAGTCGTGTTCTGACTGACTTTTGAAAGTGGCATCACAAAGAACTTGTGTTTATATACAAAACAGCTGCAGTTTACATCATTGATGTAGAAGTCTGAGATGAGAAACATGCCAGGTCCGTGGAAGAGTTCTCCCTTCCAAAGTTTGTAACTTGTAAGCTCCTGTTGGGAATACTTCTACAATGCGATAAGGGCCTTCCCATTTGGAATTAAAGGTTCCTAATGACTCAGCATGACTGACTTCATTGTCTCGCATCACTAAGTCTCCCACTCGAAAAGATCTCGGTCGTACTCGGGAGTTGTAATGCTGAGAGATCAGATTCTTGTACTGGGCCATGCGAATGTGAGCTCGGTCCCTCTTCTGCTCTAGTTCATCTAGATTTATCCGCAATTCTTGACTGTTATTCACAGCAGAGTGACAGTCGACTCGTGTTGAGGTGGAGCCTACCTCTGCAGGAATGACAGCTTCTGTGCCGTACACTAGTGAAAAAGGTGTTTCTTTCGTTGAAGTTGAGGGAGTTGTCCGGTATGCCCATAGAACGCTGGGCAATTCTTCAACCCAACTTGTGCCCACTTTGTCTAATCGCTTTTTAAGTCCATCCTTGATAATTCTGTTTGCAAGTTCAACTTGGCCATTTGACTGTGGATGTGCCACTGAGGTAAAGCGTTGCTTAATGTGCAGATCAAGACACCAACTCTTAACCGGATCTTCAGCAAATTGGCGTCCGTTGTCTGAGATCAAGACCTGAGGTAAGCCAAACCGGCAGATGATATTTTTCCATAAGAACTTTTTGACTTGAGCCCCAGTTATGGTGGCCAAGGGTTCAGCCTCTATCCATTTAGTAAAGTAGTCAATTGCTACCAACAGGAATCTGACCGAGCCAGGAGCTCGTGGTAAAGGTCCCACCAAGTCCATACCCCATTGCACAAACGGCCAAGGACTAGATATACTGATCATTTCATGGCTCGGCAAATTAAAAGATGGAGCATGAGCCTGACATGATGAGCACTTTTTGACCAGCTCTTCCGCATCTTTGCGAATTGTGGGCCAGTAATACCCTGCCAAGTAGCACTTACGGGCCAATGAGCGTGCCCCAGAATGACTCCCACATATGCCCAAGTGCATTTCTCGGAGAATGTAATCTCCTTCGTCCTCAGGTACGCAGCGCAACCATGGTTGGGAAAATGATTTCCTATACAAGTGGTCATTTAAGAGTGCATACCTGGATGCCTTCAGTCGAAGTCGCCGAGCTCGCGACTTATCCTCAGGTTGAATCTGATGTTGTAGGTAAGTGATTATCTCATCCATCCAGGTGTTATGATAGTCTTGGTGTAAGACTTCATTCCCATCAAAAGCGCGATGTCTCACCAATTCTACAACAATCCTTTTTCCAATGGTGGCCGGGGTGGATGAAGCTAGTCGAGATAGTGCATCAGCACGCTTGTTTGCCGACCTAGGAATATGCTCAACACTAAAATGCTCGAACATTCCTCTTAGATGCTGAACTTTGGCCAGATACCGCTTCATATTGTCTTCCTTTGCCTCATAGTCTCCGTTAATCTGTGAAACTATGAGCTGCGAATCACTTCGAGCGGTTATCTGCTGTGCCCCCAGTTTCCGAGCTAAGCTCAACCCAGCAATCAGTGCTTCATACTCAGCCTCATTGTTAGTAGCCTCGAAATCAAAACGTAAGGCATATTCGGTCTCTTCCTCGTGAGGATTCACTATTAAGAGACCAGCACCACTTCCTTCCCTTGAGGAAGATCCGTCTACATACAAAGTCCAACTCTGTGCTGAGGGAGGATCTTCCTCAACTGAAATGCCCTCAGCCAAAAAATCAGCCAAGGCCTGAGCTTTAATTGAGGTACGTGACTTGTAACTGATGTCATACTCGGCAAGTTCCATTGCCCACTTGGCAGCTCGACCTGATGTGTCTGGCCGAGATAGAATCTGCCTTAGGGGCTGATCCGTCACCACGACTATAGGATGAGCTTGAAGGTAGGGACGGAACTTCCTAGCCGCCACCACCAATGCCAGGATGACTTTCTCAGTATTTGGGTATCGTACCTCGGCCCCATGCAAGACTTTACTTGCAAAATAGATAGGCTTCTGAACTGCATCCTGCTCTCTGAGCAGAACTGCACTCACCGCTTCATGACAGGTGGACAAATAGATGTACAATGTCTCCCCTGGAACAGGAGAGGTCAACATGGGCACCTCAGCCAGATGTGTCTTTAAGCCATCAAATGCCTCTTGGCATTGTTCATCCCAGAGAAAAGCTGTTCTCTTCTTCAAAATTTGGAAAAAAGGCAACGATCTCTCAGCTGACTTGGAGAGAAATCTGCTCAGAGCCGCAATTCGCCCCGTCAACCTCTGAACTTCTTTAATGTTCCGAGGTGGGTGCATATTTTCCAAAGCTTCAATCTTAGCTGGGTTGGCCTGCACTCCTTCTTTGGAGACCATATACCCCAAAAATTTTCCTGTTCGCACCCCAAAGGTACACTTCTTTGGGTTCAGCCTCATGCAAGACTCTCTTAGGATGACAAATACTTCGCGCAAATTCGAGATATACTGATCAAGGACCTTGCTTTTAATCAGCATATCGTCGATGTAGACCTCCATAATTCGGCCTATTTGATGTTTGAACAACAAGTTAACCAGACGTTGATAAGTTGCCCCAGCATTCTTTAAACCAAAAGGCATGCTGATGTAGCAGTAAGTGCCAACCTCAGTTATAAAGGAGGTCTTTTCTCGGTCCTCTTTCGCCATCATGATCTGATGGTAACCCTTAAAGGCATCCAAGAAATCAAAGACCTCATACCCCAAGGTAGAATCTACCAATCTATCAATCTTCGGTAGGGGGTAGCAATCTTTTGGGCAGGCTTTGTTTAAGTCTGTATAATCAACGCACATTCTCCAGCTTTTGTCCGGCTTAGGTACCACAACCGGGTTGGCCAACCAAATTGGGTACAGGACTTCTTCGATGAACTTCGCCACCAAGAGTTTCTCCACCTCCCCTGCAATCACTTTGTTCCTCTCTGGTGCAAAGTTTCTTTTTTTCTGCTTAATGGGCCTGACCTGAGGATCCACATTAAGGTGATGTTCTGCTAAAGTAGTCGGGATTCCAGGCATATCTTCTGCTGTCCAAGCAAAAATTTCTGCGAATTCCCTTAACAGATTCTGAAGCTGAGCCAAAGTCTCTGATGGCATCCAAGTCCCAATTTTGATTGTATTCTCTGGCCGACCTGAATCTAAGATGAACTCCTGAACCGCGTCATCGGTTTGTAAACATTCGTCTGTTGGAGGAATGAGATCATCCAGAACAACCTGCTGGACGATCCCACTCCCTTGGGTGGCCACTGCGTAACAATTCTGAGCAATAGGGATATCTCCCTGCAAAGTTACTACTCCGCCTGGGGTAGGAAACTTCATGCTAACATGTAAGGGTGATATTATAGCTTCCAATGCCACCAGCGCGGGTCGGCCTAACAGAATATTGTAAGCCGACCTCTCCTTAACCACCACGAAGTCCATCCACAAGCATCGGTAAGCAGGGGGTTTGCCAAAACTGACGCTGAGAGTAATCAGGCCAGCTGGCCGAACAGGCATGCCGGTAAATCCATACAGAGGAGAAGCTACTGGGGTCATTTGTGAGTCCGCCAAACCCAATTGCTTGTATACATGATAATACATTATGTTCACGGCACTCCCAGTATCTACATACACTCTCCGTATCTCTACAATCCTATCCGGCGCCATATGAATGCATAACCCAATGACTAATCCCGTGTTATTAGAATCAAGCGGGACCAAATCCTCTGGTCCATATATCAACTCTCGAGACAACCTCTGTTTTTTCGGGGAAGGCCCAGTGGACGTACCTGACGAGCTGGGACCGTCGGGATTTGGCTGGGACGGACCACCCGAGATGGTGTAGATTATGGAATTGATTTGTGGCTGAACTGCAGCCTCTTGCTGATCTCGATCCCCATCATCATCCGACCTGGGATGTGTTGGGGGTGCCTCAGGTCGGCACTTATCCTTCTGCTCATTCTTTCGGAAGTTTAGACGGTTATGAAGCCGAGAACGCGGATCATAGAATTGTTTTAAATGTCCCAATTCAATTAACTTCCGAATTGCTTGAGCTAATTGCCGACAATCTTCAGTGTCATGGCCAACATCTCGGTGATATCGGCAATATAATTTCGGATCCCTCTTGTCCCTGGGTCCTGCCAAGGGCTTCGGGTCCGTTCTTAGGCCATCTCTTTCCATGACGGCCAAAATTCTATCTTTTGAAGCCTGAAGGGGTAATCCTTCTCGACCTCGCTTGCCTCGAGCACCAAGGCGATCAAACGCACTGCGCCGTTCGCGTTGGTCTTCAAGTCGAATTGCTCGGGAGCTGGGCCGAGCCTCCCGCCGAGTACTCTGCTCGGCTTCCTTCTTCAATCGATTTGCCTCCTCTCCTCGGGCAAACTGATGCGCCTTTTCCAGGCACTCTCTCAAAGTAGTAGGCCCCTCCTCGGCAAGCTGTGAAAAGAGGCGGCCTGCTCTGAGACCGTTAATAAATGCTGCGGCTTTCACTCCTTCATTTCGATCACTGACCTGCAGTGATTCGTCAGAAAAACGCCGCATATACTTCAGTATTGACTCCTCCGCACCTTGCTTCAGGGTCATAAGGTGCGAAGAGTTCTTTATAAATGGCGCACTTGACACAAATTGAGACTTAAATTTTTGTGCCAGCTGTCTGAAGGAATCCACCGACTGGGGTGGAAGCTCTTGAAACCACCTTCTTGCCTTCCCCCGCAAGTACATGGGGAAAGTCTTACAACAGAGTGGGTCCGGTGCATTTTTTAAGTTCATTGCCGTCTGGAATTGAAAGAGATGATCTGTTGGATCAGATGTGCCATCATATGTGTCCATCTTTGGCATCTTAAAACTATCCGGTGCTGAATACTCTGCGATATCCCAGGAAAATGGACTTTCCTGGACTACCCTCAAGTACTCCGGGTTAAGTTCTTCAGGTCGGCTCCTCGGCCTGCGAGGATCCGCTTCCTGTCGAACACTTTTAAATGATTTAGGCTTTATACCCAGGCGCTGCCTAGGCATGGGCACCGACTCTAGCGTAGTGGCTCTGTCTCCACTGCGCCTAGCGTCTGCCATAAACCCCTGGGGACGGTGAGAAGATTGCAACTGGTTCTTCTCCTTCGGATGAAAAGACGTAGAATCTTCCCCCATATCCCCCGTCTCGGGTCTCTTCCCTTTAAGCCGTTCCACCACAGCTTCGAATACATCCAAGTTTTCAGCCACATACTTCATGGCCTTATTTCTCTCATCCGCGGTTATACCCGGGACCTTCTTCCTTTCTGGCTCGGTCCTCCTAGAATCCTGTCCAGGATGAACTGAGCGGGCCTCTTTTCGTCGTTGATGATTAGAGGACTCTCCTAACCCCTCACGGGCGTCTCTACCCATTTGGGCTGACTTGTTTAAGTAAGACGGTACAGTTGATAGAAATTAAGTAACGGAGGTTCAGGCCCTCCTTCTAGCGCCAATATGATGATGTCTGAATTGATCACCAAGTAATCGTTTGATGTGGTGCCGTTAGAACTCCGTCAATTGTCTGTAGCAAGGGAACTGCTGACCTACACAAAGAGAAAGAGTCAGAGGACCCGGGATTTATGGCCCCGGGTAATACCCTCCGACGCTCAAGTCAGTCTGGGCCATTTTTGTAAGAGAGGTTTATATATGAATGAAGGTTTTTAGGAACTGAGATGTTCTCGTAAAACCTGTGTTTTCACCGTGAGGAAGATGAGTAATTTCTGTGGATTTGTTGTTACTTGTCCTCTCTCTCCTGCTGTTCGGTCTTTTTTATATGACGGCTTGGGCCAATGCATGGGCAGAACTTTGACATTGTGACAGGCAAGGAGGTCAGTCAGATGACATTTGCTCTTGCATGCTCGCCACGTGACTCGGTGCTGAGCTGAATAAGCTGGTTTGGGACATCTGGCTGGGAGTTTTGCCCGGTAGAATTACCTGGGGTAAACTCCTAGAACCGTGATGAAGTCTTCTAGAAGCGCTTTAAAGTGCCCGAGACGGCTGATTGTGTGGGACCAACATGCCGAGATGAAAGTGGCCGAATCTAAAGAGCAATGAGAGGCCTTTCGTGATGCTCGTGACTGATGTCAGTAAGGGTGGTTTGAGACCGATGAACAGATCAGATCTTTGGCCGAGTTCAACTCTTTGGCCGAGATAGGACTGCGGGCCGAGATGAGACCTTGGAACCAAAGATGATTTAGGCCTTTTAACCGAGGTGAATTCCTTAACCCCTTGAGGGTACCGAGAGCGTATGGCCGAGATAACCATAAAGTCAGGTGGGTGTGCTGATGATGGGGCCCTACAACCGAGATGAGTTGAAGTAGGGTCAGCTTGCTGAGATAAGAGTATCCGACTTTGAAGGGCTAGTGAGCCTGCTCGGGACACTCGTGGTTGACATTATTAGGCTGACCCGAGAACAACGAATAGTGGCGTTGAGGCTTAGCATCGCTCTGTGACCGAGATGAAAACCTCTGACTTTGACTGTGGGGCCCCGGAGTCATGCTATCGTAATGATCCTCAAGAGTCCGGGACAAACCTCAATACCACATGTGGCCGGGTCGGTTACTGGGCCGAGCCATCATACTTGGCCGTGTATCATGACTTTGACTGTGGGGCCCCGGAGTCATGCTATCGTAATGATCCTCAAGAGTCCGGGACAAACCTCAATACCACATGTGGCCGGGTCGGTTACTGGGCCGAGCCATCATACTTGGCCATCTTGATACACTTGCTTTAGCGTTGACTGTTGTTGACTAACGGGGAATATTTTCTGGTTCATCAGTATATATATAATATTTTCAAAATATGTATACATATAATGATGTTACGATTCAACAACAGTCTAAGAAAGTCCAATAATGTTCCACACGATAACCTATGACCCAATGACTTTTACGATTACTTTACGGGTTTGGGTTTTAAAATATTGCTATAATGCGTTTAATAAAGTACTTGATTAGTGAATGCATAATAGGTGCAAACAAGGTAAACTATCTTTTTTTTAAAACTAAAAATGACATTATTTTGTTATATATATATACACACACATATATATGTGTGTGTTAAAAACATGACCGGCATTTACGTCATGGTAGGAGGAATCGGTGTTTTGCAACCGACACACGTGAAGTTTCGTACGGGGGCCGGCTTCACATGCACACTAAACTACAAATTCATAAAACCCAGAGCCTTTCACGAGAACTGATAAAACACTATTAGAATTGATGGGATCTTCCCACCTCTACATCTTCACCCTCTTATCCATCGTCGTTCATGTGTCAGTAAGGTGGGATGGTGAGGTTAGATGAGTGTCACCTGCATCTAGCTTCATCACCCCTTACTGCCACGTGACGGACGGTGTTCAAAGGAGTGAGGGTATAGGGGAGGTGAGGAGATCCGGTCCCAAAGGGAGAAAATTCTACCTTTGGGAAGTAGCAACGTGCTGCAATATATTTTAAAAGAGATTTAATTTTTATGTAGAACACCAATGCATGTTTTCTCTAAATAATTGAAATGGCTGATTCATAGGCTTATTATTGATATCAAGTTTACTTATTATATGGTTAAATTATTTTTAATATATATATGTTATCTATGTTTTTGAAAATATTATTATGTAAATTTTTTAACATAATATAAATTAAACTACGTCAAATTTAACTTATATAAATATTCTCTAAAACTTTGCGCAGGATATAAGTTGAAAAATCTTCATCCCTGTTATAGTTTATCTTAAAACTTACTTTCCAATAAAGTAACAAAAGTTTAAATATAAACTAATGATGATGATACGATTCAAACAATTACCTTGATTCTACTAAATATAGCAGCCTTTATACATATTAGTTTCTTTTCTACTTACCTAGTTTTGGAACAGTTGGTAAAATTGCTTATATCAGATCACGAAGTGATTCGACTTCTCTCTGAACTATAAAAAAACGCAAGATTCAAATGTACCGAAGACGATTTTTTTCTACTTACCCATGTCATTCCGTGGATCTAAGCCAATATATAAATTGCACTAATTGCAAGAAACCAAATAGAATCCTTTCCGACAACTCAATACCTCCCCTTTTCCTTTACTTATGCTCTTTATATCTCCTCTTTCTGCTCCACTTTTTCAAAAGAAAAATGGCTCTTTATTTTCAACCTCGGCCTTCAAATCTTCTTTATGCCTCTGCTTTTAACATTCTATGTATTCTTCTGTATTTTCAAGTATGTTCAGCAGTGTTAATAGCTAGCTTGAAGAACCACCACAGCAACCGGCAGCACCGGTGGCCGCCGCTTCATGGGAACCAAAGCTCATGCCCGTTGTTTATAGGGACCTGGGTTCATGACGATTCCTACCCTTTGTACCCTGCTTCTGCTTGCCCAGTTGTTGACCCGGAATTCAACTGCCAAATGTATGGCCGACCCGATACTGATTATCTCAAATACCGATGGCAACCATCCAATTGCCAGCTCCCCAGGTACTATCTCCAACTTCATTTCTTTTATTTATTTATTTATTTATTTATTGTTAACTTTTTTAAGTATTGGGCTCAACGTTAAAGATGAAATGGAAAACATGAGTTACAATTGTGTTATTGATAGTTTTTTTTTACCTCCCCATATTTATTATTGTTGTTCATCATCGTATTAATAAACCAATTGATTTACATAGCTTGACGCAATTTTCATTATAGATTATCAGTAAACAAAATGACTCACTAAATTGGCTACGGATCTTATATCGTTAAGTATCAGTTAATGGATGCAATTTTCATTAATGTAACACTTGTACTATTAAATTTGGCAAAAGTACTCTTTGTTGAAAGGACGTGTATACTTATTAGAAAAGACAAATTGTTGTCTTGAGTCTTGCAAACGGCAAAGAGATCTTTCATTCAACTTTAACAACAAAAGGTGTTGATGTTAAAAGGAGAAAAGGACCATGTGGATGTTCCTCCTTACACATGGCCAAGCGCAATCAACAATTATGATGATTCAAATTTTCCTTTTCTTTTTCTGTAATGCGTACTCATGTTACGCTTTACTCGAATTAGAGCTGGGTTTCACGGTAAACAAACTCTCTATTTTACGTAGATATTGTTTTACTGCGTAAGTCTCTTCAAACCATATCGATGGTTTTTGATGTCTTTGAGATCAATTTACTTGCTTGATTTGGTGCTTTGCTTTTAGATATAGAAATTCAATGGTTGCATGTCAACCACTTTCAAGATAAGAGAAAGGGAAAGGATGTGATTTTGAAGTTTCCAATTCCAAAAAATTGACAGGTTCAATGGGGTTGATTTTCTGATGAAAATCAGAGGGAAAAGCGTAATGTTTGTTGGGGATTCACTGGGACGCAACCAATGGGAATCATTGATCTGCATGATCTCGGCAGCAGTGCCAGCTTCACCAACACAAATGCTCAGAGGGGACCCACAATCTACCTTCAAGTTCTTGGTGAACATTTAAACAAATATCATTTATATGTATTTTCTATCTTAAATACAACTGATTTATATGTTGATCTGGCAGCCTGATTGGTGATGGTGTATGATTTCGATATGTTGCACGCTGCAGGATTATGGGGCAACACTGTCATTTTACAAGGCTCCTTATCTTGTAGACATTGTCACAGAGCAAGGCAAGAGGGTCCTAAAATTAGATGAAATTAACATAAATGCTAATGCTTGGAGAGGTGTGGACGTGCTCTCATTTAACACCGGTCACTGGTGGACACACAGAGGATCTCTTCAAGGGTATTATTTCTTTTTAAAATTATGTACTACTTAGTCCTGAATCACGGTTGAGATGATATGATAGTTTTGAAAAATACTTATTCTAAAGATACATATTATGCATTAAGTATTATGAGAAGTGTGATTTATGTTACGAGTCAAAAACACAATTGTAGAGGAGAAAACGAGACAAATCAATAAAAGAACTAAGAGAGTGTTTGGTAGGGGGTTTCTTTATTAAGGGTATGAGTTTGGAGGGCGTTTGGTTGTTAAAAACGGGGTTATGAGTTTCGGATTGATATCTGAGTATTTTCGTATTGGATATTGTTTTTTTGATATACTAGCCTCCTAGTGTTTCAATATTGGAGAATGTGGATATGAGCTTGACCACCCTCAACCCACCCCAGTTGCCCCCACCCAATCCCCAATGGTCAAAGGCCCCTGCCGGTCACTGCCGGTCCGCCGCCTTCCGCCAGCCGGTCAAATTTTCCGGCCACCCACCTTCGATACCCATTTCGATTCCGATACGTTTCAAACATCATCAATGTTAATCATACCCATTCTTACTTCAATACCAAACAATTATGACTTTTACACCCAAACCCATATACTTTCAAACCAATACACTGTCATACCTATTCCGATTCTGATTCCGATACCTAAATACGAAACAAACGCCCCTAAAGGAATCAGATGAGAAAACGAGACTATATGACTGTGTCAGAGCAATAAAGGTAATGGTGGATTGATTATGTAAAGATAATGATATGAATAAATGGCAATTTGCAGATGGGACTACATGGAATCAAGTGGGAGTATGTATCAAGATATGGATCGTTCGGTTGCCCTTAACGAAGGGCTAAGGACGTGGGCTAGATGGGTAGACGCAAATGTGGACACAAGCAGAACCAGAGTTTTTTTTCAAGGCGTCTCCCCTACTCACTATACGTATGTTATCTTTCACCCTCTTCCACACATACATACATTAACTACTGTTCTTCACTGTGTGGCTATAAGTTTTTGGCAAATAAAATATTATTTATTCAATATAACAACATTACCCCCATTGGTTTAGAAGCTCTTACCTATGGCAGAATATGGGGGTTCGGATGTACGCAACCATATTCATGTGCTACAAACACACAGAGGTTGTTTTCCGATGACCCATAATGAAGATTGTGTCAAGCTGTGTCGATCAACTGCTACTTCATAATATAAGAAGCGCAACCAATTTAGTGAGTCGTTTTTTTATTTCATCATATTACAAAGTCAAGGAAGGGTGTGTCCTTAACTCTATTGGAAATGGAAATAAAAGATTATTTATTGAATAAATTACATAAAGAACCAAGGATGACTGACTATTTGATCACAAGTACCTATTGGTTTGGAGTAGAAATTCAGCGCAATAGTTGTCCCATGTCATTTCACTAACTAACATAGCATTTCTAACTCATAATAAGCAGACGAAAGTATTTTTAATATTAATATAACACGCCATCTTGCATTAATATAGAATGATTGCAAAAGTTGCACTTAATATTGTTTTACTACTACCTCACGTGCATTTGCTATATTAGATAATACAATCTTCGTGTTAAAGAGTTGTTTTATTGATTTGCCAATATCGGAGTTACATGCTCTTAAACTCGAGAATCAGTCAACAATCAAGTACGTAATAAATTTGGAGTATGTTTTTTTATATACCTATATTAAATTTGTTAACACCTTTAAATGTAAGAATATCAGTCATTTCAGTTATTTATTTTTTTCAGTCACCATATAATTTCGCGCATTTAAGGAGTATGGAAAACCCGATAGTAGGTAGTGGAGAAATCATCTCAAAAAATATAATATAAATGATAATTGTAGGGGTTAGATCTGCAGACCGCGTGACACGTGGCTAGCAAAAAAACTGTAAGACTAAATGTAAATAACCAGTAGAATAAACTGTAAGACTGAATGAAAGACACTCACGCTTCGTGATTAGTACACTAACTAGTCTTCCATGAAAAGAGACTCCAAGTTGTAAAGGGGTGCCTAGCTTCGTTTGAGGATAGCTGTAATCACGAACTGGTCTGGCGGTGCAATGTGGACCACGCTTGCCTGAATTATTGGACCTTAAGGAAGGGTTGTGATCTCCTCACCTTCACTCTTCTCACCCCTTTGTGACCACGTAACACGTGGCAGCAAGGGGTGGTGAGGCTAAATGAGGGTCACCTGCATCTAGCTTCACCACCCCCTTGCTGCCACGTGTCGTGCAGTCACGCGTCACCGCATCCCCTTGCGGTGAGGGGATCCTATCCCCTTAACTAATGCCATCTTTATCAAATTGTAAGTACGAGAAAGAATATATATTATTCCGATTGTATTTAATCTTTGATTTACTTATAGACGGGAGTCTCTAAAATAATAGAGTAATGTGTTGTTATATATGTTTCGTCTAATGTATTCACCTTTTATTTCCGAGCCTATCTTAAATTTTCATCATTGAGTTATAAGATAGAGCATGAAGATCATTTTCAAGTTGCTCATGCTGGTGTCAGTCCCCCCCCCCCCCCCCTTTTCTTTTCCTCTTGATTTTGAGCAAAGAAAACAGACTAGCAGCCTAAGGGGGGAAATATCAAACATGGTGCGGTCATAGAATTCGTCTGTTTTCCCTTGTCCATACAATTTGTCTATTTTTCTGTGGGCCATCAATAGTTACTGTATCAGTTGAAAAGAGTAATCTTGTCCATACAATTTGTCTATTTTTCTGTGGGCCATCAATAGTTACTGTATCAGTTGAAAAGAGTAATAGTGTTTATAATGAGCCGAAAAAAAGTAGTATGTATAATGGAAAAGCTCTAAGTGGGTCAACAACCATTCATCAGTAATTGTCCATTTTTTAATCTTTCTAGTAATTATTTTGCATTTAATGATTATGTTAAAACCATGTTATGAGGATTAACCTTGGAGCAACTAGTAAGTTACTGTTTAGTGACTTTGAAGTTACAAGTTCGAACCGCAGAAACAGTCTCCTTATAAAAATACAGGATAAGACTACGTATATCAGATCGCAAAGTGATCCAGCCCCTCCTCCAACCCTCAACAAACGCAAATGTCTAATGCATTGAGAATGCCCTTTTATTAAAACCGTGCTCTAGTTGACGACAAATTTTTATTAGCAAATGACAAACTATTCATTATTGCAACAGTTGATTGTTAGCTAATGATATTAGAATTGTTAGGAGTATCTTAAATTCAAGTTGACTCTGGTTTCTTTTTATTTTTTAAATTTCTCTTAATCTTATCAAATCAATTACTATTTAGATAATAAGTAGATGACCGTTAGTGAAAATAAAGTCCGGTTTCCTTTATGGTAAGTATTGCAATTGGAAATAATAATGGGTAAAGGCCTGAGCAGTAAGCAGCTACTGTTAGTAGTGTTTACCACAACAAAACATTACCTCATTGACTTAGAGGCTTATAACGAGTTATGTGAGAGTCGGATGTATATAACTATATCCATGCTAACCGTGTTTAAAACGGATCAAATGCAGCTGGGGTATGACCATGTCATGTTGGTTGTTTTCATAACAGCCGCCGACAACGTCGCTTTTATGAGCCATTTGGACAACATAGGTCTACATATATAATTCATCCACTAGTTTGTGCATTTAAAGTGTTATCCGTAAGAGATGATCCGGCGGGATGAGATCACCTCGTCCACTTTCCCCTCACCCCACGTATCATCGCACGACACGTGGCAGTAGGGGGTGGGTGACATGCCTCACCACCCATCCCCTGTTGCCACGTGTTGTGCGGTGACGCTTGGAGTGATGAATTTGCGGTGAAGGGATCTTAACCCTGTTCCGGCTGCATATTCTTCATGCATCCTTTGTGAATCTCCTACATTGAGAATAAATTTCACATTTGCATTGGGGCTCTTAGGTGTTCTGGATGTGTATCTAATCTTATCATATCTTAGCACGACCATATCAAATCATTTCTTATCTTTAATATGCATATATCAAATCTAATGCTCTCTCCGAGTCAAAATATAAGTCCATTTTGACTTTTTATATTTTGAGACGGAAAGAGTAGTTTTTTTTATCACGATTAAACCAATTATTTATTATCGTTAACCCTAAACCTTAAACTCTGAGTTCATTGTTGTTATGCAATTTGGACCAAAATGTGCACAGTAGGTAGCATTTGTTACAACAGTTGTTTTCAATCTCTGAGGCAACAAAAAGTTCTGTGTTATAAGTTGATTATGCTCATGGGAAAATCACAAATAACTGGCAGGCCAAGCGAATGGAATGTGGGTGCAACAGCAGCAGCAGGCAAGACCTGTTACGGCGAGACGACGCCGATGACAGGGACGAGCTATCCAGGGACATATCCTGATCAAATGAAAGTGATACAAGGAGTGCTAAGTGAGATGAAAACTCCTCCCTATCTGCTAGACATAACTTTGCTTTCAGAAATGAGAAAAGATGCCCATCCCTCCATTTATAGTGGTGATCTCACTCCTGCCCAAAGAGCTAATCCTGACCATTCTGCTGATTGCAGTCATTGGTGTCTCCCTGGTTTGCCTGATACTTGGAACCACCTATTCTACACTGCCTTGTTTTTCTAACCTTGTATTCTATGATTTTCTTTCATAGGAATTGTGTTAGATGATGCAGTTTGTAACTTTATTTCATGAACGTGTTAGATGATGCAGTACATTTCAGAAAGAGGGTAAAGTAGTTTCCTTAGAATGTTGATTTACACTATGATAGTTGAATAAATCATCAATGTATTGTAAAAAGAAAATGGGGATTGGGATTGGCAAGAGGGACAACTCTTGTGCCTGTATTTATGTTGAACTCTTTATTTTGAGCAAGAAAAAGGTTTGTTCTTACACTACACATGTGTTTGAGAATTTTAGAGGACGTCCTTTCTTTAAAACATATACAATGACTTCTCAAAACATACACAACATTTACAAACCTATACAACAACAACATTACTCCATTCCCTTAGAGGCTCTCGCCTATGTCGGGGTATGGGGAGGTCGGATGTACGCAACCATACACATGTGTTAGAAAAACACATGACTGTTTCCTGATGACCCATAATGATGCGTCAAGCTGTGTCGATCAACTGCTACTTCACAATATAAGAAGCGCAGCTAATTTAGTGAATCATTTTGCTTTATTCCATCATATTCCAAATTCAAGGAATAGTGTGTCATTTACTCCCTATGGAAACGTATACAAAACTTATACAAATATTGAATAAGAAATTATATGACCCCACAAGAGAGACTCCCGGAGAAAATGTGATGTGCAGTTAAATTTGAACTTAATTACTGATGAGTTCAGGATTGTTAACATATGTTTATTTTTGGCTCATCAATTACAAATGTTGATAGAGGATCTGAATCCCACAAGAGAGACTTTCGGAGAAAATGTGATTTTTAAGTCCTCTTATCAAAAATCCGTCAAACAAGACAGTGTTTCACATTTATAACCGGTTCCAGAACGAACCAATGCAACCATATATGTGGAAGCGGTTTTTGAAGTGATTTTGGCCTTCTCAAGTCTTATAAATACGGTTCAGATCAGGAGAAGCTAATGGTAACGTAAAATATGAGATCTTTAATCATGCGTCGTCACGTGTACAAACTGCTTTTTTTTTTAAAAAAAACAAAAAAAATTAAACATCTTTCCTTTTTGTACACGTGACGGCGTGTGATTAGAGACCTCATATTTTGCCTCGCCTCCCTCTCTTGATCTGAAACGCTATAAATAGGACGCTTCCTCCACCGAATGGGAAAGACAACATAAGCATATATACACTTCATTTTGCATTCTTGCAGCCACTCTGCGGCCGGTTTAATAAGAAGAATGCCCGATCGTTCAAGGTTCACCGTTTTCCTTTGAAGCTAAGTACAACTTCTGACAAAAGTATTGATGATTGCATCTTGAAAGATAAATGCAATTATAATAGCCACACAATCAATAGGATATTGTCTTAAAAACCGTGTGTTATATATGTCTGGATCGAGTTAGTATTTGTTTTAGTGAATTACATGCAATATTTCTTCGTTATTAAAATATTATGCTTTCGCGTGTATACTACCGTATCAACATAGACGTAAACAATGTCACAATTGTATTTATTTTGATCAATCACATGTTATAATGTGATTAATTGACTCGTAAAGGACAACTTCCCTCCCAAAAGTTTGTTCTAGCTGTGGCCCGAAGATATAAGACGTATTTAAAGTTTTCATAAGTTATGTACTTATAGCAATGACTTATAGTGGAAATCGTATATTAAGAAATTGTTGGCAATGACATTCGAAATTAAGACCTTACGAACATAAATAAAATAGCCTTAGTGGCTGAATCAACCCTTCTGGACTAAGAATGTCGTATTTGTTAATCATGTTTCAACATCCATATGGTTGAACAATACATATATAAACCAATTATATGTGTTTTTAAAAATGAAAAATTTTCCACGCTATTTTTTTTGGGGGGGAACCCTAAATTAGAGGGAGGTGAAACTTGGACCATCTAAAACAAAGTCCATCATCAATCACGGCCCAATAGCACCATGCCCTCTTCTATAATATGTATCAGAACTTACCAGTCATTGCAAAAACCCTCCTTCTCGTGTCAAGGCCGCCTCCTTCCTACTTGATTCCTCTTTCTGACTCTGCCTGTTTTGATTTTCTTACCCTTTTTTTTTGGTTTTGATTCGATTCGCTTTCTCTTTTCATGGTTTGATTGTAATATTTATCAGTGAAGGCTTCTTAATCTGGTCGGGGGATTGAATGAATATCTGACCGACTCGTTCCCTTGAAGCTAAAGCAATTTGTGCAGCTCTTTCTATTGTCTCTTGACTTATGTTAATCTATACGTTTGGAGAACACTGGGGCTTGCTATATTATCTCTTCTTTTATCTCTTTTTGTTTTTTTTGGGGGGGGGGAGTTTGTTTGAGGGCAACAGTGATGAGAAATATTACACTCACAGACCTGTAATGATGTGCGGAAATGATCGCAATTCATCATGAACATCTAAGGGACTGAGTTGTCACTCTAAACAATCCACATGCTTCGTGTTTTTTGTGTAATTGACCTTTTTCTTCCTGTTGCTTTACATGTGTGAAATCTTATTTTTACTTTTTTTTTTCAATTAAGTAATGAATACAGGACAATAGATGAGATTTGTGATTTACTTGGTTTGCGATCCTTGTTAGAGGAGACATTTCGGGTCAGATTAGCCCCATATGAAGCTACCGAAATTCCGAAATTAATATGGATTCAGCCCTGTAAGATGGATTTACAGTTTCGAAAATAATTGTTAGTAGTAGCATCTAAAAAATCATTACCACAATAAATTTTTTTGTTGCCAAATTGCACATTTTCTCTGAATCGCAGCACTACTAAAAGTGTTCAGGAATTTCTACCTGATCTTGGATTAACGAACTGTTTTTGTTTACGCGTTTGTTTCGTCAGAGCTTTTCAAAATAAATGAATATTGTACAAAAAATAATCCCATCATTTGTGAAACATAATTTGTATGTGTTAAATCAATCCCAACATAAAAAATTATCGGTAAGTTATCGGGAGAATCTGGAAAAAAAACAAAGGTATCGATATAATCTAAAAAAAGTAACAGTTAAAGAATACATCCCAAGTAGCTATGGATTTTAGGATTTCAATCCTAAATTGATTTAGTTTTTAATAGATTAATTTCAATGATCTTATTAGCGTTGGATTAACCTTCGATTGCAAAATGGTGCAAGGAATTCCTATATTTACACATTCATATAGTGTATTGTTCTTGAAAGATGTTTCATAAAATTCTTTAAAACTTTTTTTTTTCCACAAAAGGAACGATTTTATATATGAATATCAAAGAAAAGCATTACAACGACCTACAAAGCCCAACCAGAATGCACTAGTCGCTATACAAAAAAGAGCGCCATATCCACATTATGCGCCAAAATAAGCAATCTAACTCTAGTCATAGCTTCCTTCACAAAAATCGATGGAGGCAAAAATGTATCCACAGTGTTATGCACAACTTGATTACGCCAAAACCACCCTCCGTACGCCACTTCGCGGAAAAGATACCTCCACCCTAATGCAGTAGAGCGAGTCCCCATGTTAACGGTCATATTAATATCCACCCACTCCCTACAGGAACGAGGCCTGCGGAAGTCATCCCAGCGCTCCGGGGCAACAAGTAGCCTCCAAACTTTGTCCATCCAACCGTAATCCCGTAAATCATGGAGCGGCTCAGCCCCGCTGGCCCCGCAAAGCGCACAACTAGCCGTAGGACTGATATGCCGCCTAAACAAAAAACATGTCGTCGGAAGTGCATCATGTCTCATCCGCCAAAGAAATAAATTAGCCCTATTCGGCCCTTTAAGTTTCCAAATGCGGTGCCACGCCTGTCTCGCAATAGCCTCGGTAGTGGAAGTCTGAATAAGATAGGCGCTAGTAATCGAGAACTTACCCGTAGTCTCCGCCTCCCAGCGAGGACGTAGCCTCGTCTCACTGTCCTGCGAAATAGCCTCCTCCGTATTACGTCCCATACCCTCCAAAAGGATAGGCCTACAACTTCTGATACTCCGCCAAATAAGGGACACATCTTGTCTAGTTGAGGTATCAACCGGTGACCCATATTTGGCTTGCAAAATCTGTACCCACAACTTATCCGGCTCAGTCAACGTCACCCACCCTAGCTTCGTCAAAAAGGCCGTATTCATCTGAGCCAATCTTCTGATACCCAAACCCCCGCAGTCCTTAGCTTGGCAGATGCGGTCCCAGGACAGAAAATGTAGATGTTTGGCACCATCAACCTCCGCCCAAAAGAATCTGCGAATGATCTTCTCCATCTCCTTGATCACCGCCATAAAGATACGAAACGTTTGCATAACATACGACGGGATGGCAGTCAGAACCGATTGAATCAGCAATGCCCGACCCGCCTGCGACAGCATTTTCGATCTCCACAAGTTCAACTTATCCCGTAAGTTGTTAAGTAAAAAATCGAAGATGTCGGCCGTCACCCTACCATGAATGACCGGCATGCCGAGGTATTTTCCGAGGTCAGCCGTGCACTTCATATTGAGCGTGTCCGCAATACTCTCAGCAACGTCCCCCCTTGTATTGCGTGAAACAAAAAACTGCGATTTACTGTAGCTAATCATCTGTCCAGAAGCCATACAGAAATCCTTCAATACGCCCACCATGATGTCAGCCTGCTTGCGGGTGGCCGACCCAAAAAGGAGCAAGTCATCTGCGAAAAATATGTGGGAAACCGCCGGACCACCCCGAGCCACGGAGATAGGATTCCAACACTTCCGGTCAACCGCAGCTTTAATGTTTTGACTAAGCACATCCATATACAGTACGAATAGGTACGGCGCCAACGGATCCCCCTGTCTTATCCCTCGAGTCGGACAGAAAGACTGCAACCGGTTACCATTCCAAATAATGGACATCGAAGCCGTAGTAACCGAGAACATAATCAGCTCCACCAAGGGCCGACTAAATCCCGCCGAAAACAATACCTGCTGCAGGAACGACCAACTCACCCGGTCGTAAGCCTTCTCCAAGTCAATCTTCACAGCCATGAGTCCATTCCTACCCTTCTTTTTCCTCATAGTGTGAATGACTTCATTTGAAATAATGATATTCTCGGCCGCCTGCCGACCCGGAATGAAAGCGCATTGGTTGTTTGAGACTAACTTGTCTACCAGTCCTTTCAGCCTATTAGCGATGATCTTAGAAATCACCCTCGTAATCACTTTAGTCAGCGCAATCGGACGAAACTGAGTAATATCCTCCGGGTGCTTCACTTTCGGGATAAGAGTAATAAATGATTCGTTCATCGCCACAGGGAAGCGTCGATTGCTGAAAGCATCAAGCACAAATTTAATCACAGACTCCTTCACCACATGCCAGTTGCGCTGAAAGAACCTCGGTGTGAAGCCATCGGGTCCCGGTGCCTTATGCGGACCAAGCTGGAATACGGCGCGCTCAATCTCCATCACCGAAACCGGCCTATTCAAAGACCTACGGTCCGCGTGAGAAATGCTTGGAAAATCCAAAGAGAACTGCCAAGAATGCGCCGAATTTGCGTCGGTATAGAGATTAACATAAAATTCGCGAACCTTATGACATAATTCGGAACTGTCCTCCACCCAAGCATCATTCCCGAACTTAAGGCAATTAATGTTGTTCCTTCTCCCCTTCTGCGAAAGAGACCGATGGAAGAAGCGAGAATTTCTCTCACCCAAAGTGATCCAATTAAGATGCGACCTTTGCCTCCAATATTCCGCCTCCAAATGCATAAGCCCCGCATATTCCTCTTGAAGTTTCGACTCCAAGGTGGATAGAAACCTAGAGGGTCTCATTGAAAGCTCCCGCTGGATACCCTCCAATCTTGCCAAACATCTTATCTTCTTGTGTGCCAGGTTTCCGTACACATCTCTTTTCCATACCAAAAGCTTAGACTTGAAAGAGTCTAAAGAAAGAGCAAAATCATTTGGGTAGTCCACCCAAGCGGTCCGCATAAATTCCTCAAAATCCTTATGTTTCATCCAACCGTTTTGGAAACGGAAGCCGGGCTTAGTGCGTGGTGTACCATCATCAGAGGTCGTAGAGAGGAGAATTGGATTATGATCCGAATGAACCCGAGTCAAATGAGTGACGCTCGCCCTTGGGAAGAGGTTAACCCAAGCCTCATTGCACCAGCACTGATCGAGTCTTTGTTGGATGTGAAAGCGTCCAGAATGGTTATTAGTCCAAGTATACCTAGGCCCAGAGAATTCCACGCCCTGCATCCCACACACATCGAACATCCGTCTCATCCTATCGGCCGAATATCCCCGTACTCTCCTACCCCCAAGTTTATCCTCCTGACAAATGACCTGGTTGAAATCGCCCAACAAACACCAAGGGATGTGGATATAGCGACTCATACCCTCCACAAACTCACAAAAAGTATCTCGAAGTGCCACCACCGGCGAAGCATATACCAATGATACCAACCAACTTATGGTATCATTCAGCAGAATTCCCACATTAATCAGTTGTGCAGTACAATTGACAACTTTCAACGAAATATTCTTCCGGTCCCAAAAACACCATAATCCCCCCGCAAAACCCTTAGCTTCAACCGCAACAATATTAGAGAAATTGAAGCTATCTAAAATCCAATTGGCACCAACACTTTGTATACGAGTTTCGAGTAAAAATAAAACGTCAGGCTTACATCTGTGTATAAGATCACCAAGAGCTGTACGGAAGGAAGACGAAGCAGCTCCCCTACAATTCCAGGCAACGATCTTCATAAGAAAATTATTGTGGTTGTGCAAAGGCCTCACCTGCCGAGACCTCCATCCTTTCACCCTCCGCATCATCCTCCAAAACCAAATCAGCACATGTAGGTTCAAACGCCGGACTCACATGGGGATCGGACGAATCACCCCCCACCTGCAACCCATCCGGCGGTTTTTGTTTATATTCATCTCGCTCCTTTGCTGGGTGGCGTGTGGAGCGTCCATTGTCAAGAGGCGGCCATTCATCTAACATATCAAAATTCCTGGGGCCGAAATCAAATATATGATGAGCGTTGTTGGTAATGTCTTGTAGATGTCTGGTATTATGTAGACCTCCCCTTCCAAGGTTGAATCCTCCGCGACCCCTACTAGAAGTGCCCTGCCCTCGGCCCCCAATCACACCCACATTGCTCCTCCAGGGCGCGACCTCACTGCCCGCCCTAAATCGCGAATTCATATTCATTTGGACCCTTGCTTTTGGCGGCTCTTTAACGACAAATCCCTTCTTCTTGCGGTGGTCCGCGGAAATTGTGCTCCCCCTATACCGCGCGTTGAATGTAACCTCAGGGCCGCGGTCCTGAACTCCCAAAAGATTCTGCTGCAAAACGCTGTCCGGATCTTCCTCGTCAACTGCCAACATCACCCCCGTCTCGCCATCCTCCGCCAAGACTTCGAACCTTGAACCCTCCCTGGCAACACTCCCGCTGGCCCCTGCTGCTCGCAGCCATCTTAACCCCAGCCTCTGTATGTTCAACCTGGTCCCTAACCGTTTGTGCCCGACGACGACGATTATTGGTTGCGATCATCCACGGACCAAAAGGGGCCTGAGGGGAAGGGCTCGAATCCTTCGCCTGCTGAACCTCCCCTGGTAAACTGGTCGCAGGTTTTCCACATTCATCCGCACCATGTCCGTACCGCCCGCAACTGAAGCAAATTAGTCCCAAGCCTTCATATTCAACATTAAACAGCTTCCCATTGATTCTCAATCTCGAGACTAAAGGCTTCCTCAAGTCGACATCCACACATAACCGAGCATATTGGCCCCGACCCGCCTTCATCGTAGTAAAATCGACTTTAACAGCCCTTCCCAACATGTTCCCAATACGCATAAGAAAACACTCTTTGAAGAATTCCAAATGCAATTTCGGAATCCTAATCCAAGTTAAGGTAGAGGTGACCACTTCCGACGATGTAGAAAAAAATGGACGCCACTTAGTTACAGTAATATAGTGGCCTTGCAGCATCCATGGCCCATTTTCAAGCGCACATACGTACTGTTCTCTAGAATAAAAACGAACGACGAAATACCCATCAGGGAGATCAACAATTTCAAGCTTACCTCCCAAACCCCATAAGTCCAGTAGGCGACGTTCGAGTACCCGGAAGGAGAATCCCCTGCCCAATACCTTTACCACCAACGCCCTTCTCCATGGTTTCCACCACTCCCTGCACTCTTCAACAGGCACTTCGATGGATAGGCAACCGGGTTCAGCCTCAGAATCTTCCCCGCACATCGCATCGTCATAACCCTCTAGGAAAACATCAGTGGTATCGTCGTCCTCGTCCAGCCCCATGTATATCTCAGATGTGTTCGCTGTCTCCTGAAACAGGTGAGACCATGAGCCCTGCACCGGCTGCGCAGTTCCCGTAGGTGACCCCGGTGCTCCTTCAGCGGGGCGTTTAGGCTTTTTGACACTCCTCTGCAGCAAGTCGACTTCTTCAGTACTTGGAGTTGGGTTGTGCTCGTCCATTGGAAAGAGAAGGGAAGGCGCAGACTGGCCGGAACCCTAGGGGGTAAGCCGGCGCGGGGAAGTCGCCCAAGTTTCGCCCAGGAAAGAGAAAAAGTTGATTTCAAAATTCTTTAAAACTTTGATTTAGACAAAATAATGAAGTTTTGGTAAAGACTTATATTTTGGTGTAAAATTCTTGTACACCGAAAGCTTATTTGCAAATTTCAATGTATAAAACAGTCTCTCTCTGCTCGTCCATGATGCGTATGAGCATAATTGATAATGTGCTTTGTGTGTATATATAAAAAGTATATATAATAGATTCATCCCTCTCCGTCCCGAAAAGTTTATATACTGTATTGGGCTAGAGAAGAGTAAATGACTCTCATAACAATATCAACTTTTTGAAGGCAATAGTTGTGAAATAGTAGATAAGAGAGATAATAATGTGACATGTTCCATAATATGATTAAATATTATATGTTTTGATGATCATCAATAAACATCATTTTTTTCAAGCTTGGACGATGACTCGATGCATCAAAAACTTTTGGATCGCTTATGTGATAGTAACTTTATTTGAACATTTGTCCTCTCTATATATTGATACGTGAGTATAATATGTGAGGGGGTCTTGGAACAACTGGTAAGGTTGCTGTTTTGTGACCTCACGTGTTGTTAAAATGGATAAGGACGATGGTGCTGAAGCAAGCACAAGCGTGCTGTGTTGAGCAATGCAAGAGCCTTCAACTTTAGGACTTGAAGTGAGTGTTGAAGTCCGCAATTGAGAAGAATAGTTGGCTCCCTGGTTGATTGAGGATCTTGAGCTTTGATTGATTGAGTGTGCAAGTGGCAGTTGTGGCAGTTACGGTGCAAGAGGCGCAAAAGGAAGAAGATGGAGGCAGGGCGCGAAATGTTTTAAATACATTGCATTTACTGTTTTACCTTTTCTTAATGTGATGTATAGGCAGTTACTTTGAGGATACTTTTGTAATTTTCCTTTCTTCTTCTTCGTTTAAATAAGGAGGCTAAGTGCAATGTAGAGCAGAGATTGAGTTTTCCATATGATCAAAAAGGATCATTCTAGTTTGTTCTCTCTCTAGCGGTTATCCGTGTGTCTCTCTCCTTTAGCATTCGAGTTTCTTCATTGTTGATCGAATGTTTACTCATTCTATAAATAAATTTGAATACAGTTTGCGTTGCTTGTTTTCGGTATCGAAGAAGATCAGTTAAGTTTGTGTTGTTGTTGTTAGATCCTTCGATTTTTCACACGTGTTTGAGATGCAGAAATATCCTTTTGTACAAAGTGTAGGGTAAAGCTACATAGATCAGATCTCAAAGCGATCTAACCCCTCTCAGACCTTGCGCAAATACGGAAGCCTAGTATTACCGGAAACGCCCTTTTAAGTATAACAGGATAAACATGATCATCCTCTTCCCATTTAAATATACATATATATCTTTACTAAGCATATTTTTCTTACCCCATACTGTTTTCATGTTTCAAATAAGTAGACAGATATATGAAATTCTAAAACATTGAGAAGCAATGACGAGTTTTTTTATAGCCTATGATGGTATAGTTTATGACACAATCCTTTTAGATTCATGTTTTATTCATGGATAAAAGGTGAAATTACTCATTCGGAGGTCTCTACCGTTCTATCCCGAAGAAGCATGTATAGAGGATGTAAATCGGAAGCCCGTCAGCTTTTTAGATTGGGTGAGATCTTACGCAGTGATTCATGTTTTATTAATGTTTATGGAAGAGCTTGTATGTATATTGATCGTTTCGCTTTGTTACAAGTAACATCCCTTTGTTTTGCACTTTGAGCCTATTACTGTGATGCACCAAACTCTGTATTTATGAATTTATTTGTATTGAAG
Organism: Eustoma russellianum; assembly: GCA_036186865.1. NCBI lineage: Eukaryota > Viridiplantae > Streptophyta > Magnoliopsida > Gentianales > Gentianaceae > Eustoma > Eustoma russellianum. The sequence continues at coordinate 29,338,397 of AP025074.1, forward strand.
TCGTTATGATGTGTTTTATTTTGCCTTGAAATATTATGTATTATAGATATTGAATTTTTTTTTATGGGAATTGAAGTTGGTATATACTGGTTTTAGTTCATCGAATAAAGTTGCTACGTGCCTAGTAATGCAGGAGATCTTTTCTATAGTGAAATACTGCTAAAAACATCTACATTTTAACATTACAACATTGTTTAAGGTTATAATCACTTGCATTATGCATTTCAATTACGATTAAAACTTACTAACCTGAGAATATACATATATATAATCTAGTTAAGAAAGGCAAGGACTATGGGTTACATGAAAGATATTCTCGTCCAAGATCCTCCCACCACAGAGACGGGGTACTGCAACAGTATGACACGTGGTAGTAAGAGACTGTGAATATAGGTGAAAAATTGTTAATAAAAGATATGAGGCTAGATACAAAACGGTAATCCTTATGTGAGAGGACCCATTCAAGGCATTCATTGATTAAACGAGATGGTTCGGGCTGAATTTGGGGGATAGGATCTCCTCACCATAAGGGGGAGCGGTAACGCGCGACCGTGCGACACGTGGCAGCAAGAGGGGGTGGTGAAGCTAGATGCAGGTGACCCTCATCTAGCCTTACCACCTCTCTTGCTGTCACGTGTCGCGTGGTCACAAAAGGGATGAAGAAAGTGGAGGTGAAGAGATCTCAAACCCGAATTTGGGTGGTAATTTTCGTTGTCGACCACTTGTTTGAAGTCAGCATTGAAAGCCATAAGCAAGTGACGATTGCACATTCACCTTATGCAGTTGTCTCGTTTATGTATGGTTCATCTTTTTGTAGTTCATAATTATTGCATAATTTGTCATTGATATTTGACTTGAACCAATCATCAGAAGCCTTTTTTTCAAATAAAAATAGAAAAGGTCAAAAGCCTAAAAACGATGATGGAAATGAACTACATATTTACATTATGTCAAGTGACCACGTAAACAAGTTAGTTTAATATTTTGTGACTTGAAATAATGTACAATTATAGAAAATACATTCATGTTACCTTTTGAGCATTCTTTCAAAATATTTCACTTTTGTTAGGTAATTAAGATATTACTTTGGCCTTGGAATTAATCAAGATACGGTAATCAATGTGGTTTAGTGCGTAGCCGAAAGTAAAACCTTAAAACTCTTACTATAATGCCTATGAAATCTTGTCTCAATGGTTATGGCAAAGATATGCAGACAAAAAGATTTGAATTCAATTCTCGGAATTGAAGCTTTTCTTCTAATTATGAAGCAATTTTTGTGGTATGATTAAAAAAAATCTATCAATAGTAATTTAGAATGTCATTTAATGAGGTTATCGTTTTTTATTGAACGTAACAGTTATTAGTCATATTAAGTTAGAATGTCTTTTAATGAAATTATTTGGTTATGTGTGACTGTAATCGTTATTATTATTATTATTATTATTATTCGTAATGATATTTTTATTCTGATATTGGTACAAGTTAAAGAGTAAAATCACCCATACAATTTTATCAAATTACTATAACCGACTTTCCCAAAAAGAATAATTACCGGCTAATTGTACACCTTTCTAGAGGGTAGTAAATGTTTTCTTCGTTTTATTTTTCCTTTTGAAGTTTACTTGTTTCCTTGTATATAGAAGCACTTCTATCTCAAAGTCTATATCATACGCTATCACACTAGATCATACTTCATGTACTTAATGTTAAATTAATAAAACAAGTTCTCGATGTATTAGTCTAATGCGTTTGCGCATGATCTGAAAAAGGGTCGGATTTGCTATCTGATGTACGCAGTCTTACCATATACTCTTTTGTGTATAAAATTGTTTCTACTGCTCGAACCCATAATCTCAAGGTTACAAAAGAACAACTTACTAGTTGTTCTAATGTACGTCTCTTAATGTTAAGTTAATACAAATGACAGAATTTTACATAATATTATAGGATAGGAAATGTGACGGGATAGAGATATCACAAGAGACCCAAAAGGATGAGACGAGATCCTCCCTTTCCTATTTATCTCATCTTTTTATTCACAGTTCGACACACAACAGCAATTCGAAGTGGTGAGGCTAGATGCAGGTAACACTCATCTAACATCGTCATTCTTTCAGTTGTCATGTGTTCGGACTATGAGTAGTGAAGTGAGAAAAAGAGGATGAGCAGATCTCATCGGCTTGGTGCACTAATTTGGAAAGTTTGGAGAAACACGATATGCGTTGTTGACACGTAGCATCAACAAAATCAAAAAAGAGGGGAAAAGAAAAAAGAACTCAAAGGGAAAACTGCAGCCACTATCCTCAACATTCATATTTCATTTTGCTACCTCCCGGTCGAGAAAAACCCTACCTCAACCCTAAATCATCATTTTCTCTTCTTCCAGCCGCCGATTTTCATCTCCGCAACCGTTACCTTCTGGTATATTTGATTATTTCCTTTTTCCCCCTTTGTTTTGCTTTAGTTGAATTCCGGTTTGTTGGTTTCGATTGATTCCCTTTCCCATTTGTTTATTTTTTTAGAGTGAAATAAGTGCATCGTCTGGGTTCACTATGTCTGACGAGGAAAGAGAAGAGAGAGAGCTTGATCTCACTGTTCCTGAGGTCGTCACCAAATACAAAGCCGCCTCTGAAATCGTTAACAGTTAGTACTCTCCTCTTAATCGTTCCAGTTTATATGTGTATTAACTTTAGTTTTTTTGGATTTTCTGTAAGTTGGTTTCTGAAGCTGTGTATTGTCGTTAAAGGTATGATTTTAGAGTTTTATCCATGCAGAGGCTCTGCAACTGGTGGTATCTGAATGCAAGCCAAAAGCAAAGGTTGTTGATTTATGTGAAAAGGGGGATGCATTTATCAAAGAGTATGCACTCCTCTTCCTCTAAGATGCTTAATTGAGTTTCTTATGTTTGTCTTCCTAAGTGTTTCATGGTCTTTTTGTGCTATTAGGCAAACTGGCAACATGTATAAGAATGTGAAGAAGAAGATTGAGAGAGGCGTTGCCTTTCCGACATGCATTTCAGTTAACAATACCGTTTGCCATTTTTCTCCATTGGCTGGTGACGAGGCATTTCTTGAGGAAGGCAATGTTGTGAAGATGTAAGTTATTGTTTTGTTGGCCTTTTTCTGTATCATGTCTACTTATGAGAATTCGCCATTGTATCCAGGTTACTTGCTTTTTTTTTTTTTTTTGGCTTAATCTGAATTAATGTTCCAACTCACATCGTTCTAGGTTGATGTAATTTTCTTCAGTGATTTCTTCTACCAAAATTTGAAGTTATTTGCTGACATGTTGCTCTATCTTTTGGTTGCAGTGATATGGGATGTCATATTGATGGTTTTATTGCTGTGGTAGCCCACACTCATGTCGTACAAGAAGGGCCTGTAACTGGTAGAGCAGCAGATGTTATTGCAGCAGCCAATACAGCTGCTGAAGTTGCTTTGAGGCTTGTCCGGCCTGGGAAGAAGGTCTCGATGATTTCTTAACTCCATAGCGCAGTTTGTGAAATTAACATATTTTGATTATTTTGTGGTAAGGTCACAGAACATACGATTTTATTGATTGGCAAAGAATTCCTTTGCTACCTCTTATTTGTACGCATAAAGTAGTGAGCTTTGGCTTCTAAGCATGTTTAGTTTAGTTGAGGGTTACCATTTTAGATGGGTGGATTGTGTGATGTAATCGCATGAAACCTTTTTAGCATCTATATTTAATAACTAAGTTGGCCTTAATTCTTTAATTACAGCCCCAACCACATATGTATTCACCAGTCTTTGTTTCTTCGAGAGATATGTTCATTCTCAGTCATCTTTTGTTTGGAATTCTTGCCTGTTGCAGGTCTGTGGTACATGTTGGTGCACATTCAAATTTTGATATAGGATTTTGATTGGTGATAGTTAATTGATTTTAAAAGGATTGGCAGGAAACAAATTTAAAGTGCTTTGACATCTTTACTGTTATGTTAAGAGCACAAGGATGGTGGTATTGTTTTTGATGGCTTTGCCCTATTCCCACTCTCTGATCTGTTTTTTACAATGCAGAACCAAGACGTGACAGAAGCCATTCAGAAGGTGGCTGCAGCTTATGACTGCAAGATTGTAGAAGGTGTACTAAGCCACCAAATGAAGCAGTTTGTGATTGATGGTAATAAAGTCGTCCTGAATGTATCAAACCCAGAAATGAGAGTAGATGATGCAGAGTTCGAGGAAAATGAGGTTTATGCAATTGATATTGTCACTAGCACTGGGGAAGGCAAAGTAAGCAAGTGTTTTTCTTATGTTGGGATGAAAAGCTTGCAAATTGGATGGTTTTCCAACTTATTGCTCTTTTATGGTGCAGCCAAAGTTGTTGGATGAGAAGCAGACAACCATTTACAAAAGGGCTGTGGACAAAAGCTATAACTTGAAGTTGAAAGCATCAAGATTTATTTTCAGTGAAATCAGTCAGAAGTTTCCTATCATGCCATTTACAGCAAGGTGTGGTTTCTATTCTTAACGTGTTTGTTTTGGCACAAGAAAAGCATGCTTTTTTAATCTGTAGATTACATTGTAGATTACATTCTAAATTGGCTGCTCATTTTTTTCTGCTGATAATTTTTGTTTTTGATTCTGTAAGGGATTTGGAAGAGAAAAGAGCCCGGTTTGGTTTGGTAGAATGTGTTAACCACGAGCTTCTGCAGCCATATCCTGTTTTGCATGAGAAACCTGGTGAGTATATCACTGATTATTGCATTCATGCTATTCTCCTGATGTTTTTGTAGCATGTTTAATTTCTTATTTCAGTATACTTAAAGAGAATGCAGATAGTGCTCTTCTTCTGTGAATCTAGCTGTTAAGCAATTGCTTGAATGAAGATGATTTGCAAAATTGTATTGCAGGCGACTTGGTTGCACATATTAAGTTCACTGTGCTGCTAATGCCTAATGGATCAGATAGGATTACATCTCATCCTCTTCAGGAGCTGAAACCCACAGAAACTGCAGAGAGTGATCCTGAAATCAAAGCCTGGTTGTCCCTTCCCATAAAGACAAAGAAGAAAGGTGGCGGGAAGAAAAAGAAAGGTAAGTAGGTTGGTTAAAGAAGTTTTTGTCTTAATGCATAGCTTGTATGCTTTGATGTTTGATGTTTGATGATGTTCATGGATATTGCAATGTAGGCAAGAAAGGTGAGGAAACAGAAGACTCCTCCCGAACCGAGCCTATGGATGAAGAAGTAAATGATGCTTCTTAGTGACGATGATCCTTTGGTGTTGATGCACCACCACCCTTTCAGAAGCTCAACCTGCTCTCTGAAGAATGTATGGGATCGAGTGAGCTAGTTTTTTTGGGGTCCATTTGGGTGATGTTATACAATTTACAGATCCATGTCACCTTTGTCTTGACCCATAATTCTTCACTATGCTTTCCTATTTAACAGTGCTGAATCTGTCAAGTTGTGGGAACTGTCTACTGCTTTACCTGTCATTCATTTGGGATGGTAGAAATCTTATCATGTGACCAGTTAATTTACTACCAAAAATTCAGTCTCGAGGGAAATTGGCCAAGGAACCAAGTTTTTGATATTATTATTTTGGATGAGGGTTTCTGTATGGGTGGGAAAATTGGTGCTTGTTGCAGATTTTTCCTGAAAGGAAACCAAGAGATAAAAAAAATACAGTAAAAATCTTGCATGAACATCTTCCAACGGTTAAGATAGAGAATTGGTTTCTTTGATCGAGGTTTAATTTTCGAAGAGATGATGCAAGCTTAAGATTTAACAATGGATTAAAAATGTGAAAACTTAAAAAAAAAAATTAAATGAAAATGAAACGATGTTGCACTTGGGAGATCTGAGTTGGGTTCCTTTCTTTTCTTCTCTCATATTTGCAATTGAAAAGAATAGCAGATTAACCAAATTCTAATAACTCTTATTTGTGAAAATATGCTACCTAATGTCACCTTTAAAAGTTGAGAAGCAAGTGCACGAGGGTAGATTAAGTATGCAAAACGTGCGAGTAGTATGTCATATTTGTGTCGTGTTTTCGTGTCGTATCTGAAATTAATATTTGTGTCGTGTTTTCGTGTCGTATCTGAAATTAATAACTAGAGACACGTCTCTTTTTTTTCCTCTTACACAATAATGACGGAATTAGATAAGATTCGAATTTTTATGTTCACAAGAAGTGTGACATTCTATATTACTAGCGAGTATTGCGTAAAATAAAAGAAAATCATCTTGATCATTGTTATCAATTAGTGGCGTACTCCTTTAAAACCAACAATCAAAACAATGAGTAACTTTTAGAGTTTGGAGTCTGATGATTAATATTTCTCACCATCTCCTTACATTTGGAAAACTACTCAAATACAAGAAATTCCTTATCTTTCACGACACAAAAACCTCGCGGTGTTTACCTATCATTTTCGAAACCCATAGTGTGACCAGTCTAGATAAATATATTTACTTTCTCCTTCCCTCCTAAAAAAATTTGCCATATTTTCTATTTCGATTTGTTCTAAAAACATTCTCTATTTTTTTAAATAAAAAAACATACTTTATTCAGACTTTTCATATTACTATTTTAATTATCATTTATATAATCTCTTTAATTAACTAAACAAATGTAAAATATGAATAGTGACCAAAATAATTTGACTTTCTTAAATTATACCTAAGTCAAACTATGATAATATTTTTAAAACGGATGAGTATGATTTAATTTTCAAACATAAAAGTATGATACAATAGAACACACGACCTTATGAGATGATCCAAAATTAACCTTTTAATTCTTACAGAGCTTGAGTGAAGTTCTGTTTCATATGTTCAATTGTAGCTTCTTCCAATTTATTGAGTAAAATAGTTGTTAGTCCTGAATGTCTCAGAACACCAACAGATGCCCTAAAACAAAGAAAAAAAAACGCAAAAAGAAAAAAAGAAAAAAAAAGGGTATATGGACTATATACTATAGAGTTAAATGAAAAAAGGGGGTAGGTGGAGCAGAAGTGTAAGTTGTTGGAGTTGGTATGTGTTCATTGTTATTTTCTATTTTTGTTATAAGTATAGATGCATAATAACTGAATTTACCTATTGGTATTAAGACCTTAACATTAGTGGCTAACTTAAGACCACCACCCTCTCCCACTTCCACATCCACTTCTTCTCTATGTCACCGTATTCTTCCCTTCCTTTTTAGATGTAGACATTTTTAAACAACCATCTCCACCTCCCTTCTATTTCTCCTCCTTCCTCCACACCGCCATTTTCAGCCACCATCTCCACCTCCTTTTCCTATTTCCCCTTCCCACCATCATCGTCGGTCATCTTCTCCTCTCCACTATAATTTCTATCAGAGTTAAGGGATCTCTACTACCTTACCCGATTTAATTTTGGATTGCAATCAATAAGTCGAAAGGGAGCTAAAAGTTTTGCTTATAGAATTCTGCTCTAATTCTTTCTGCAGGCTAATTTTTGCCCAAATTATTTACTCTATAATTTCCGGTTTTAAGTCTCTCACCTGGTGGAATCATCGGGACTATTATAGTGCAAATTGGAATAGAACTATGTTAGGGAGATGGGACGAACAGCTCGGTGAAAATAAAATTAGCATGGTGAGCCATTTTTTCTGCAATAGGGTGTCAAGAGATTATCAGCAGCAGATCCTTTTGCTGCTTCTGCTGGTGGGGCTGATGGAGATGACCATGGTTGGAAAAAAGATGAAGATGGAGGAAGTAGAGGAAGATAGATGAAGAAGATGAAGATGAGGAGGATGGGGGAGGGAGGTCGATTGTGGGGGGGTGGGGTGGGGGTGGGTTTTTCTTTTTATTTTTGAATTATTTTTTCTATAAATTATTAAAAAATAAATGAAAATTGTCTTTATGACGTCAGCATGGATGCCAGGTGTCTATTAACCCTATAAGTCTGGATGACAAGTGTGTTTCATTAAACATTGGATGCTATTTAAAACTTGATGGAAAAGAATGAATACCAGGTGCAATTAACTCCACATTTTTAAACCCCTAGTTGAGATTTGATCAGTCTGATTTCGTGTAGATAAATTTGAGGGCCTTGGGCTTTCAAAGAATGCTCATATACACTTCTGTTTGAATTGCAGGTGGCACTTTTGCCTTGTACTCATTGCTTTGCAGGCATGCAAAACTCAGCATTCTTCCCAATCAGCAAGATGCGGAGAAGAACTTGTTCAATTCTTGTTCGGAAGGAAGACCAGAGACTTGGCAGTCCTCTGTCCTGAAATCTCTCTTTGACAAGTGATGAGCCAAAAAATATCCCTCGTTAGTCAATAACGGTCAACACTTAAGTAGAGTATAAGAAATGGCCAAGTATGGCGGGTCGGCCCGGAGGTTGACCAGGTCACCTGGGGACAAACAGCCCATCTCGGCCATAGGGCCCCATCACCATCTCGCCCACCTGACTTCTCGGCTATCTCGGCCATACGGTCTCAGTACCCTCAGGGGGTTAAGGAATTCACCTCGGTTAAAAGGCCTAAATCATCCTTGGCCCCAAGGTCTCATCTCGGCCCGCAGTTCCATTTCGGCCAAAGAGCTGAACTCGATCTTAGATCTGATCTGCTCACTGGTATAAGGGTCAGTTACGAGCATCACGAAAGACCTCCCATTGCCCTTTGGAGTCGGCCACTTTCATCTCGGCATGCTGGTCCCACACCATCAGCCATCTCGGGCACTTTAAAGTGCTTCTAGAAGACTTCATCTCGGTTCTAGAAGTTTACCTCAGGTAATTCTACCGGGCAAAACTTCTAGCCAGATGTCCCAGACTAGCTTATTCAGCTCAGCACCAAGCCGCGTGGCGAGCATGCAAGAGCAAGAGTCATCCGATTGACCTCCTTGCCTGTCACGATATCTAAGCTCTGCCCATGCATTGGCCCAAGCCGCCATATAAAAAGGCCGAACAGCAGGAGAGAGGAGGACAAGTAACCCCAAGCTTGGAGAAATTACTCGTTGGCAATTCATCTTCTTCACGGTGAAAATACAGGTTTTACGAGAACATCTCAGTTCATTTAAACCTTCACCATATATATAAACCTCTCCAGAAAAATGGCCCAGACTGACTTGAGCGTCGGAGGGTATTACCCGGGGCCATAAATCCCGGGTCCTCTGACCCTTTCTCTTTGTGCAGGTCAGCAACTCACTCGTTACGGACAACTGACGGAGTTCTAACAGCACCACATCAAACGATTACTTGGTGGTAAATTCAGACATCATCAACAAGTACCCCAAATGTCGAAATGTATTACTGATATTTGTCCTGCTTGGAACTTGTATGGCCATTGGTGTTGGTGTATTTACTCCTGTTATATCAGGTAGATAATGTATGCAAATTCTGCAGATTGCTTTTGTTTCACATCTGAAATTGATGATAAAACGACATACTTCCTTTATTCTGTTAGCTGAAGCATGAACTTACAATTTGGTATGAGTTAATATTAGCTGATCCCATTTCTATTTCAGTTCTTTCAGCTGTTTCAGGCGTTCAAGTTAAAGTGTCAAGACACCATGAGAGTGAGTCAATATCATCTGCTAGGCATCTTTAATCCGGAGGTCTTCTAGCATTACTAATATTTTATGTTTCTGCGTGTCCAGATTATATTATTATCATCTCGTGCATTATTCTTCTGGCTTTGTTCTCCATTCAGCATCATGGAACACGCAAAATAGCTTTCTTGTTCGCTCCAATTGTCACGGCGTGGCTGTTGTCTATTAGTGCCATTGGTATATATAATATCTTCAGATGGAATTCAAAAATACTTAGAGCTCTTTCTCCAATTTACATGATAAAATTTCTTAAAGAAACAGGCCATGAAGGCTGGATTTCTTTGGGAGGAGTTGTCCTCTCAATCACAGGTATCTTTGTTTATCCTCCTTGTATACTCTATATTCTGAAATTACCTGAGCTTTATTATCCCTCAGGGATTGAAACAATGTTTGCTGATTTGGGCCATTTCTCCACGTTATCAGTTAAGGTAGGTTCTAATATAATCAACGTCTAATCTTGATTTCGTGCAATTAGACAACTAGTTTGGAAACCAAGTTGCTGTCTTTTAAATGCCTCTTGTGAAACCTCAGATTGCTTTCGGGTTCCTTGTGTATCCATGTTTGATTCTTGCGTATTTGGGGGAAGCTGCATATCTGTCTCAACATCACCTGGATGTTGAAAGAAGCTTCTACAAAGCCATACCAGGCAAGATACTTCAGTAAATCTTCTACACGGATATTAAAATTTCCTTGGTTTAATCTCCTTGTATCTTTACAACAGTGTGAATTTGCAGAACCTGTTTTCTGGCCTGTATTTATTATTGCCACTTTAGCGGCTGTGGTGGGAAGTCAAGCCGTCATATCTGCAACCTTCTCGATTATTAGCCAATGCTCTGCATTAAATTGCTTTCCAAGGGTGAAGATTATTCACACATCAAAGACAATTTCCGGCCAAATATACATTCCAGAAGTCAACTGGATAATGATGCTTCTCTGTTTAACAGTAACATCGGTACTTGGAGACACGAAACACATTGGGCATGCATATGGTATAATTGCATAGCTGAATCCCTGTTTATATCATATAAAACTTCTTGATCTATGGTAATTTTTGTCTGACCATCTTTTTGGTCTCTGCCAGGGCTTACAGTTATATCTGTTATGTTTGTGACAACTTGCTTGATGACAATGGTGATTATAATTGTCTGGAAGCAAAAGTTCATAGTAGCTGCTGCCTTTTTAGTCCTTTTTGGATCAATAGAGCTTATGTACCTATCAGCGACCTTATTTAAGGTCCCTGATGGTGGGTGGATAGCCCTTCTTCTGTCCTTGACACTTATGGCTGTGATGTTCTCATGGAACTATGGGACGCTTCAGAAACACGAATTTGATGTGGAAAACAAGCTTTCCATGGATAGCATACTTACTTTGGGTCCTAGTCTTGGAATGGTTCGAGTTCCTGGAATAGGACTGGTGTACTCCAATACAGTCACTGGCATACCGGCAATTTTTGCACATTTTGTGACAAATTTACCAGCTTTTCATGAAGTTTTGGTCTCTGTCTGTGTGAAGTCTGTCCAAGTTCCATACATCAGTCAGAAAGAAAGATTCTTAATAAGCAGGGTTTGTCCAAAGGAATATGGTATGTTCAGGTGCATCATTCGGTTTGGATACAAAGATGTCCAGCAGGAAGAATATGATTTTGAAAACAGATTGATATCAGCAATAGTTGAATTCATAGAAACAGAAGAAGAAAACTCGCCAGCACCGAGTACACCCTCTTCAGGGGTTGATGCTCTTGATGGTTTTGGACCAAGACATACCTATTCAAGTCTTGAAGACGCAACAATGGATTCGGTAGGAGAAGTTCAAGTAACGATCTCAGCAGACGGGCAACAGAGAAACCATCTTGGCCTCAAAGATGAATCCCTGCATATTCTCAGAGCAAAGGAATCAGGATTAGCTTATATCCTTGGGCACTCATGTGCAAGGGGAAAGAAATCATCATCTATTGTCAAGAAATTTGTAATAGATGTGGTTTATGGTTTTCTTAGCAGGAATTGTAGAGGACCTAATGTGGCTCTCAATGTGCCCTATACATCTTTGCTTGAAGTTGGTATGGTTTACTATGTGTAACCGCAGTGGAAACGTCAAATCACAAACATCCAAGTGAGGCATTTGGGATGATTTCTCAGAGGCATAACCTTCCATGATTTCAGAGTCCACGCTACATAGAACTCTGAAAACCAACTAAACAGAAAGAAAAGAAAACAAAAAGAGAGCAATATGCACTTGCTGATACAGAAACAGCTTTTGAAAGAAGGGCTGAATATTGATTAACAGTGGAAATTTTATGATAAATAGCCTTCAGATCAGCTTCTTATACATGGAAAGTTAGTACTAAACAGCAAAAAGTAGGGGAGAAAATCTTTGAAAGCTGTATTTATAGATGCATGAATCTTATGTGTTTGCATGCAAGTCTATTGATGCATTTGCATTTATGACAAACAAAAGAGCAAAATGGAGCTGTAAAGTTTTCATAGTTAATACTAAAGATGACATTTAGAGGGTGTAGTTCACTTTGACCTGAAATAACTTAAATACTCACTCTTTGAGAAAACTCATTTACAGGCTGCACAAAAAAATTTCACCTTAAATCCAAGAGACATGATTGGCGTCTAAACGATGATATTAGCTTGAATAATCCAGAGAAGCACAAAGAGCTATTTACCGATTCTCCTGTCCCAACCTAATCTTTTTTAAACGCAGCAAATTTTAAATACCAATTGATCACGTAACAAAAGTTCTCATGTTCCTTGTTTGCGTAAGGTCTGGAAGAGTTTTCGTAGGATTTGGAAGAGACCGGATCGCAGAAGAGGAGCCGGATCTTATAACTGTTTCTCATGCTCGAACATGTGGGTGTTTTTGCCCCAAGAGAAATCGCCTTACAATTTCGAATCTAGAACCACCCACTACGACCAATCCGTCCTTTCGGATTCCTCTATTTAAAAAAAAAAAAAACGATTCCTCTCTTCTCCATCTCAAAAACTCCACCCTTTCTTCCATTATGGACATCATGATCAACAATCTCTAGACCTACACGCCGGAAAACAACATCGCCTCTCGAGCCGCCAACGGAAAATTTTCCGGCATCCATCTCCTCCTTCCATTACTTACACCTTGGAATCCACTCTTGGCTGCCACATCGCTCGCCGCCTTGTAGAGATCGAAGCGAACGATGTTTTCTCCGTTCCCGACGGTTTCAATCTCACACTGCTTGATCACCTTATTGCTGAACCCGGACTGAAGAATATTGGTTGTTGTAATGAGCTTAATGCCGGTTACGCTGCTGACGGTTGCACAAGTGCTTGCGGTGTTGGTGCCTGTGTTGTTACCTTCACAGTCGGCGGCCTTAGCGTGCTTAATGCCATCGTACGGAGCGCATAGAAAGAACCTGCCGGTGATTTGTATTGTTGGTGGACTTGATACTAATGATTATGGGACGAATAGGATTTTGCATCATACCATTGGTTGCCTGGTTTTAGCCTGGAAGTCAGATGTTTCCAGACTGTTACTTGCTGTAGGTTATTTTTTTGTTGCTTTGTTGAATGTCTTTAGTCTTCATTATTATTTGAGTGATACATAAAAATACATACAGACACACGCACACATACACATACACACACGCGCACACGTACTTACATACATACATACACATACATACATACATATATATACACATACATATACATATATATACATCTCTCTGCTGCTTTTGCTGCGCTGCCGCCGCTCCCCCTGCTCCAGTGCCCGTGGATCCACTAGCCACCGTCTGATGATTCATCCCTGACCCTGCCCCAATAGTATGGGCTTGTATCCCTCCTCCCTAAAATCACCAAAAATAATCAAATTTTCACTATAAATTATATTGAGTTCCTATACCAATATACTCTAGAGATCTTCGTTTAATCTTGCAAGATACACACCTGTGACAGTCTCAAACGGCTCCTTTCGGGCGACGCCTCATCCTCCGATTGCTCCCAACTGCCTCCATCGGCACCTCTTCATCCTCCTCCCGCTTCCTGCTCACCTCCACCACCTTTCCGTCTCTCTCCCCATTAGGATCCAACTCCCTGCCCCCTCCACCTCCACCCCTTTCCATCTCCTCCGTCAATCGAAACTTCGAGATTGACTGTAAATTTTCAATTTTGCTAAGAATTGAGCATCTGTAATCTGGGGCTCAGGGATTTTAGTACAGGATACAATCCTTGAACTTTAGTTTCACGGGTAGTTGAACACTGTGGTTGAAGGCAAAGCTCCCTCTTTTGAAACCTCTCTCTGTGGCGCCGTCTTTTCTCATTTTTCCCCTTTTCGGATCTATTCCACCCTTTCTATATCGCTCATATGAGTCTGGCAGCCGATTCACCTGTTCATTCATCAAGCACCAGCAGTGATGACTTTGCAGCATTTCTTGATGCAGAGTTAGAAGCAGCTTCTGACGCCTTGCCAGTTTCAGAAGTGGAGGGGGATGCGGCTGAACAAGAAGATACCGCTGTCAATTGTGCTGCTTATGACTCAGAACTTGAAAGTGTTAAGAGGCGCAAAATCGAAATCGTCAAGGGTCCAAGTGAGCAACTGATCAGTTCATCTGATGTATCAGAGGCTTCAGCATCACTGGGGAAAGATGTTTGTACACATCCCGGTGGTATTCATGGTCTATGTATACGATGTGGACAGAAGCTGGACGATGACAAATCTGGTGTATCACTTGGCTATATACATAAGAACCTAAGGCTTACAAATGAGGAGATTGTACGCTTGCGAGACAAGGACTTGAAGAACCTACTTCACCATAAAAAGCTTTACTTGATTCTTGATTTGGATCATACGTTGCTTAACTCAACCCGTATCACAGACATTACAGAGGAAGAAAGATACTTGAATGTTCCGAAAGACGATCTACCTGATTCATTGAAGAACAGCCTACATAGACTAGATTTCATGAACATGATGACCAAGCTAAGGCCCTCTGTGCATTCTTTCTTGAGAGAAGTAAGTAAACTGTTCGAGATGTACATATACACGATGGGTGAACGGGCTTATGCTCTAGAAATGGCAAGTCTACTTGATCCTCAGGACATCTGTTTCAATTCGAGAGTGATTGCACAAGGGGATTCCACAAAGAGGTATCAGAAGGCACTTGATGTTGTTTTGGGTCAAGAAAGTGCTGTTTTGATTCTTGATGATACAGAAGCGGTTTGGGGCAAACATAAGGAGAATGTGATTGTAATGGAAAGATATCTTTTCTTTGGCTCAAGTTGCCATCAGTTTGGCTTCCGTTGTAAATCACTTTCTGAATTACGGAGCGACGAGAGTGAGACTGATGGAGCCCTTGCATCAGTTCTTAAAGTTCTTCAGCAAATCCATACTTCCTTTTTTAACCCTGAACATGGGGAGAGTCTTGTCAACCGAGATGTAAGACAGCTCTTGAGAAGTGCAAGAAAGGAAGTGTTAAAGGGTTGTACCGTCATCTTTAGCCATGTTTTTCCGGCCGACTTTCCAGCTGAAGAGCATCGCCTTTGGAAGTTGGCAGAACAGTTGGGGGCGTCCTGTTGCACAGAATTTGACTCCGCAGTAACTCATGTAGTTTCCCTGGATGCTGGAACTCAAAAGTCACGCCGGGCAGTGCGGGAGAAAAAGTTCTTGGTCGATCCAAAGTGGATAGAAGCTGCCCACTATTTGTGGCGAAGGATGCCGGAAGCTGACTACCCTGTTTGTCAACCTAAGCGCCGCTAGCTTGCTTGCTTGCTTTTGATCTCAAGCTTGTTGATAGATTTTCTTTTCCTGGGTTCTGAAGTACCATGACGTCAGAAGGAAATCTGACTAGGCCTGCTATGTTTTGATTCACTCGTACCCACACAACACGTTCTTTAAGCACCGGTCAGCCGGTTAGCAGCCGTGACTAGTTCCAAAAGAGTGTATTTTCTCCAAGATGACAGCTGCTTTTGATCGTAGATTCAACATAGGTTAGAATAGTTCCAAGGGAGTCTTGGACTGTAAATGAATTCCAAGTGTATTTATATCGTAGGATGGTACACCAAAACGTGAAACGAAAGCATGGTTTAGGGCAGCGGACATGCTTAAATTGAGTTGCAGCGTGGTTCTGCGTCAGAGGTGGTAGGATATAGTTATGAATTGACCTGCTAGAGTTTTGGTGCCTTGTGGCTGGAAACAGGCGATATGAAATCTGTTGCATATGACTTGTGATGAACAAAAAAACAAAATATACATATATATAGACACACACACGTATATATACACGCATACATATATATATATATATACATATATATATATATATATATATATATATATGTATATATATGTGTGTGTGCGCGCGCGCGCGTGCGCGTGTGTATGTATGTGTATATGTACTTCATCATCATCATCCGTACCCAGTATATCCCAACGACAGCAAAATGTATCGTTAGGGTTTGAGGAGAGTAAGTGGTAGGCAGACAATAGCTCTGTCCCAATGGATAGAGAGTCTCCTTCTAGTGAGACCCCCGGCTATATATGTACCTGTAGAGATGACATAATAATAATAATAATAGAGATATGATGTGATAGTGTGTTAGTGAGGAAATTCAGGAAATACAAAGAAGAGTCTTTCGATATTAAAATACAAAATAACGTGTATATGTATATGTAATGCAAAACAATGGTAAAACATAAGCAAACAAGTGCAAAGTCAATCTAAAGCGTAGATAGTGTCTACGCCTATCTATGTCCCTAAGTATACTCTAAAGTGTCCCTATATATGACCTATACCTCATTAACCTTAATCTTATGTCTCCATGAACTCCTATCATGGACCATGTCCTCCTAGAGATTGGACCATGTCCTCCTAGAGATTCAAATTTAGTAGGTTGTGTCTAATCTGCTCATCACAAGTCAGTTTGAACCTGCCTTTACTCCTGTTCCCCTCTACAATGAGGCTTTCAATTGCTCTGATCGACGTTGTTGTCTGCATACCTGGTTTCATTTTATTTATTTAGTTTTGGTCTCCAAGTATTAGTTGTCATATCGTTTTTCCTTGATTAAGTAAATACTATCCACATTTGTATTACAAGAACAATATTTGTTGAGTGAATGATTTAAGTGGAATATATCGAAACATGATTCAAGTTACTTGATTCGCATTATTGTTGTAATTGTCTTTCAAACGTTAGATCCTGATTGGGAAACTACAATGTGTTTTTTTATCTGGTATGATTGATGAGAATCATTTTTGCTTAATTAATTGGCTATATGTTTCTGAGTATCAGGCTGTTGTTAACCACCTGGAGGATGCGCACGAGCAAATCGAGCCATTTCCACAGCTCTGTAAGAAAGCAAAGCCTACATTAGCATTAGTTGCGATTTGCCAGGCATTCCTCATCCTACATTCAGTAGAGATCCAATACCATTCTCCTTGTCTCCTAAGTACTTTTCATCTACCTGATTTTTCTTTTTGTCTCACTTTGTTCATTTCTTCTTGATACTAGCGATGTTTGTGTGTGTGTGTGTGTGTGTGTATGTAAATATATACATGTATTATTTGATTAAAATGGTAAACACAGATTGAGCAACATGATGGGATTGAATGCTGCTGTGGAAGCAGCAGTGGCGTTCTTAAACAAGGCGGTGAAGCCAAATATGGTTGGAGGGCCAAAATTGAGAGTTGCAAAAGCTACTGATGCATTAGTAGAACTGGCTGATGCCTGTGGCTATGCCGTGGCTGTCATGCCATCAGCGAAGGGACTTGTACCTGAACACCATCCTCACTTTATTGGCACATACTGGGGGGGCAGTGGGTCCTGCATTCTGTGCAGAGATTGTAGAATCAGCTGATGCTTACTTGTTTGTTGGGCCAATGTTTAATGACTATAGCTCAGTGGGGTATTCCCTCCTATTGAAGAAGGAGAAGGCGATAATCATGCAGCCTGATGAAGTTGTGATTGACAATGGCCCTGCTTTTTGTTGTGTGCTAATGCAAGACTTACTTCAGGAGTTGGCAAAGAAGATTAAACTCAACACAACTGCCTTTGAGAACTATTTCCGCATCTTTGTTCCTGACGTCTGCCAAAGAAAAGCGAGCCTGATGAGCCATTGAGGGTCAATGTGCTCTTCCAGCATATACAAAAGATGCTTTCTGGTGAAACAGCTGTGATTGCAGAGACTGGTGATTCTTGGTTTCGACTGCCAGAAGCTAAAATTAGCTGAAGCTATAAGTTAATTATGAGCTAACAGACTTATGTTTTTTGCAGGTGACTGCAGAAGATGTATCAACGATGACCAGTAGCTGGCAAAAAAGTATCATTTTCCTGATTAACAATGGTGGATATACCATAGAGGTTGAAATCCATGATGGCACTTATAATGTGATCAACAGATCAAGAACTGGAACTACCCTGGAGTAGACGAGGCTTTCTGTAACAAGGCAGCCTCTGGACTGCAAAGGTTGTTTGTGCTTTCTAGTCATGCTTTGTACAAGTAAATGATGTATTTTTTCGTTTCGGTAACCAAAAGAAGTATAGTTTCTCATGGAGTAAAGATTTTAACCGACTTTTAACTCAGGTACGCTATGAAGAAGAACTAGTAGAAGCAATTGAAAAGGCAGCAGGGGAGAAAAAGATTGTCTGTGCTTCATAGAAGTGATTGTTCATTGTTCACAAAGATGATACAAGCAAAGAGCTGCTTGAAATGGTCTCCAGAGTCTCGTCTACGAATAGCCGCCCGCCTAATCCTCAGTGAGACTGTTATGACACTGCAAGCATGAAGATCTTTCATTTGCAAGTGCTGATTATAGTATAACGAGCAAAAGGTTCTACGAGTACTTGCTAGTCTATTGGAGAGAAATTAGTATGAGAAGCTATGCGTGTTTTGGTTTAAAAAGGCCCTTAATTTGGGTAACTTTGGAGTCTTCTGATTGATATGATTGCGATTTCTTGGTTAATATTTTGGTCAAGTACTGCTTTGCTTAAATTTCAAAAGAATTAGGGAGCTTTTTTTTTTTACCCTCATGTTGGGCTGAAAGGAGCAATCCATTTATTTGATTGATGCTATTCGTCGTATGTTGGCTGTTGAGATGGGTACTTATACAGTTGTTGTTACACCATATAATATTTTGAACGTACGGCTTTAAAAGGTTGTAACCAGTTCGACTTAATTGTTTTTGATGCACCATATAATATTGAATGCTGAAAAAGAAACCACTTTCTACCTTTTTTGACAAGGAAACAAGGGACGTAGGATGCAAATGATGTTACAATATACGAATTAACCTTTTTCGAGTCTATTATGATTTTAAAAGATATTTCTTGGTCTCAAAAAAAAAAAAATCCCTTTTTCGAGTCTATATGATTTTAAAAGATATTTCTCAGGTCTCAAAAAGATGATGTTATAATATACGAATTAATCTTTTTCGAGTCCATTATGATTTTAAAAGATACTTCTCTGATCTTAAAAATATTGTGTAGTTTCATTTGATTATAGTCCAAAATAAATCAGATTCAAGTCAAAATTAAAATCACATTTTTGAAATAAAAGATTTAACTCGATTATAGTTTATAATAAAGACTCGGGTCAAAATTAAGATCATATTTTTGAAATGAAAGATCTAACTTGAAGTAACTAGTAATGCAATATACTATAATAGTAGTCCAATATAATATAATCATGCAAGGAGAAATACACAACAAGACATATCACTGATTCATACTTACTATATATTAATATTTTAATGGTCTAGCGGTTGAGTAGCAGTTATCCTATTTCCGGGTCTCGAGTTCGATTTCTCTCTCTAATTTTTTTTAATAAAAAATATGGAATAAATTTGGCGATTTGATGGATGAAACTATTCGGTCCGATACTTCTACTAATTTATTGATAGGTAACAATCGCTGTCAAAATAACGCTCACAAACCCCTTCAAAGCCCAACTACCATACAGCCAGAGGTCCCAGACAAGCCCCAGGGATAAGTTGCAAAGGTGATTGAGGCTAGAACCCCGACGTCCCGAGTTTGAGTCCGTGTGGAGATAATCCTTGTTGAAATATTATAAGGGTTGTCTCTGGGCTGGCTGAGTCTCGTGTGTCCTCTCCTTTTGCAGGGCTGCCGGTGGAGCACATCCCTCGATTTACATCCCACCTAGCTAAAGGGCCTCTGATACAGGTGGGAGAGAACCCACTCCCTCATCAAAGAGGTCCCAGACAAGAATATAACGCATCGCCACGCGGATGATCGATTTCCTCTATTCCTTTCTTATCGAAACCACCCAAAACCCAGTCACACGATAGCCTCTTACGCACACAACGACGCTTAAATTCAAAGCTAAAAGCCAAAGAAAAACCCATCTTTCTCCTGCGGTCTTCCACTTCCCCTGCATAAGGTTCAATGCTTTATTATCATCTTCCTCCACATATTATAATACAACCCAATTTATCAAGAAAGTTATGTATTCATTCCATTGTAATTCGACCAAGAATTTTATTTGTTTGACTTTGCACTAGAGGGAATTTTATTCATTCCCATTGAAATTCGACCAAGATTTTTATTTGTTTGATTGAAAGACTGAAAGAAAGAAAGAGGGAATGGGAACGGGATCATCAAGAAACCAAGACAGCAGCTCTCATGGCAGCGATGACAGAGACGACCACGGCGGCGGGCAGCTCTTTGTTTCTCTTAAAATGGAGCACAATTCTGTTCTTCTTAAAGGGGACCTTACTCCCCACGTCTATGGCTCCGTTCCTCTCGTTGGCTCTGGGGACCCTTCTAAAGCAGTACTATCAGCTACCTTCGTCTATCTCTTTTGTCAACTCTACCTGGCGTTACAATATTGCTTTACTGTCTTTATTTGGGTTTAATTTTGTAGCTTTCAATGGAACGTGAATCCATCTCTATGTGGGAATTGAGTTTCGTTGTCCCTCCTAATCACGGTAAGGAAAAATTCTCCACAGTTCCTTCTTTTTTTATTTCTTTTTTGAATAATGTACTGAACTTGAAAGTCCGTAATGATTAACTTTCTTTATGCTTTGTATAGAGACATTGGATTTTAAATTTTTGCTGAAGCCGAAGTATAGCAGCGCACCGTGTATATTGGAGGAGGGCCCCGGTAGGCAACTAATTGGTGGAACATTGCACGGGGAAGGAAGATCTGCGTTGTTTAAAGTGAGTGCAGACGAGGTTCTTGAATACAAAGTGTTTATAAAGGCAGACAGGGTTTCTCCATTTGATCTTGCAGCAAGCTGGAGGGCTTATCAGGAAAATTTTCAGCCTTCCACTGTTCGTGGGATTCCAGATGTTAGTTTAAGTTCAGTTGCACAGCGTATAGCTGAGGTTAGATATTCCTCTTATGTTAATAACACAATGAAGACTGTAGCGGGTATTTGCACATTGTGCTGCATTTTGTGTAAGTATCAAGTAGGAGGATTTGACTTTGTGATTGTTTTGTGTGTACTTCTCTTTTTGATTATGTTGAAGTTAGGGGTGCATGTAGTCACTTCTGAAAATGAATGTCCGGTAGGTAGCTACCTTGAAGCCCATAACCTTTTCTTTTGGATGGTGGGATAGGTGGTGGTGCTTACAGAGGTTCTATGTCACAAGTATAGCATCACAACTCCTTGGGTCTGTTCCTCTTGTGAGAGACTTCTGAACATATACATACCTCTAAGACCATAATATGTATCCTCTGATGACGCCGACCTTTGTCTGGAATTCTGGGTTGTGCTTATGGATAGTCAAGCTGTTGATAACATAACAGGCCATCTGTTGTTTCCTTTAGTTAACAAATTTGGATTATCTTTGAAATTTGGGTTCGAAACTCGAGAAGGCAAACTATGTTAGCACATTGCCTAGATCTCATCCTTCTAGTAACTGGAACTTGTAATCATGTACTATACGACAATAGTTTTCCAGATCAAGAAGGTGCAGCTTGAGTGCTTTATAACAACCTAACTGATGAAATGAATATTTAAAAAAACTGGGAACAGGTGACTGTCTCTTCTTTTTTCATATTCTGATATTTGGGTGATATGAAGTTGAATTGTCAGCTTTGTGAAATTCTTACAAATGAGGTAGTATGGTTTTGTCCCACTTTCCTTTGATTTTGCAAAATCTGTCTCAGAATGGCTCTTCTGCTGCAAGTTTGGAGCTTGACCTTGAACACTATGTTGTTCCAGCTCCGACATCTGCAAACTCTGGGTCGTATTATGCAGCTAATTTGACAGAGACTCCAAGGTCACTGAATGGAGGAGTATTTTCCAAAACCAAAGCTTCAGCTGGTCCATCAATCTCCCACAAAGACAATGTTGTTCCTCTTGATCGACCTGGAAAAACTAAGGTGGTTGTCCTGCTTGTATTTTTTTTAGTTTGAGGATCTGCATTGTCTGCTTCAATGTATTTGATAGCAAAATGCAGTTTTAAAAAGAGAAGAACCTGTTTATTTTGGTGATTATTACACACTTGTGCCCTAGAAGGGTAGTTTGTTTGCATTTGAAGTCTGTTGTTTGTGGACATGAATAGAATGAGTTGAGAAGTTTTTGTGATTTTGCTCCTCAATGTCCCTGTTTGTATCTCAATTACTAATCCATTTCCATAAGACATGATCTTTGTTGGAACCAATATTCTCCTTATTTTCAATTTGTTTATATGTATTTATGTATAGGGGATGGAAGTAGACATTCCAGACCCAACAAAGATTTCTTCAGGTCCTGCTGTGGTCGAGTCAAAGTCAGTGGGAACATTCTCATCTCTACAGAAGCAGGATAGCCACAGGGGACTTTTTGTGGATAGGGGTGTTGGATCTCCAAGGCTAGTGAAATCGTCCAGCACAACTTCTTTAGTTGTTGAGCATAAACATGACTCAGAAGCAAAGGTTTGTGCAGTCGCTACGCTTACGGAGGCAGATGGCCTTTAATGCCTGTGTACAAAAGGTTGTATTTCAATGGTAATTCAATGGGATTATATGCCTAATGATATCGACATTTTGAGTCTCAGAATAAAATGCCAGCAGCCGCAGGAGCTGTTGCAGCTGCAGCTGTTGCTGATCAGATGCTTGGGCCCAAGGAGGATCAACATCTCGCGATTGTCCTGGTACGTAACTCATACATTTTAAGGGTTGTAAGGCAAAAGAAAAAAAAGAAAGGATTCTGTATGTTTATATTTCTCTTTATAGATGGTTGAGTAGAATTATTAGTCATCTTATGGGAGTTGGAGTAAATGTCCACTCCATTTAGAAACCTCAAAAAGAACGGATGAAGATAAAGAGAAGTCCCATTCCCAAGTATTCATGGTTGACTACATAGTGCTCGAATGCTAAATTCCACTTCTTATAGCTGATTTTTTATTTTTTATTCTTTCAATATGCAATAATATAGTATAACAGCAGACATGATGGTGTTTTATTCGGATCCCACTTTTACATGGTGTCTAATAAAAACGTCAGTGATAGACTGGACCGACTAAAAAAGGTAATGAAGCTTGTAGTTAGACCACACTTGGCCATGTGCTTTAGCATTTAAATGTGCTATTACACTCCTCATTCATAGATCAAACATTTACTTCACAGGGTAATCTAAGAACTTGATGGAAGTCTACTTTATAGGAACTGAGATGCTATCTCCTTTGTTCAGGTTGGCCTGCCTGCTCGAGGAAAAACTTTTACTGCAGCAAAACTCACTAGATATCTCCGTTGGCTAGGTCATGACACCAAACACTTTAATGTTGGGAAGGTGATGAATGGATTTAAAAGAGAGGGTGAAAAAGAAAAACATTATTCTGTCTTCTTTTATTTTTCGGCAACTAGGTGCTGATCAAGTCGCTTCATTTGTTACAGTATAGAAGGCTCAAGCTTGGCACTAATCAGGTGAATTTTATTTCTAGTGACATGCATTTTCTTTATGGAATTTTCTCCATCATGATATTTGTTATTGTTGAGGTTTGACATTGTTAATCATCTTTTGATTTAATGCTCATTAATAATCTTCTTTAGATTTAATGCTCATTAGATTAGAGGCATATCGCTATGTCCTCGTGTCACATGATAATTGGTGATATGTGCTTATACCTGCTTGCAACTTCACACTAGTAAATACTGGTTAGATCAATAACTTTCAAACAGAAAAAATGCAGATTATGATCTTCAGAAAAAAGTAGAAATTTTACTGACAAGATGATGTGAGAAGAAGAGTAAAAGACATACTAGGTTGACCTCCAAAGGATTTTTTGTGAAGTAATGAAGCCATAGTTTAGTGCCGCATAAACTTATTTGTTTTGCAAAGGGAATGTCTGAACTTTAACAAGATATGTACCAAGACAATTTTGGTTCTGTCTACACACAACTTGGTGCTATTTTTTGTTGGTTTTGATCATATTTCTGTCTTCCAGGTGATTACGTCTGTTCAATCCATTCATAATTTGCTGTTTACTTGATTCTTTTACCAGCTTGTATGTTCCAGCCTTGCTCACGGTCTACTGACCGTTTTGCCTACCTGTATCTAATCTAAATCAATTTTTGGGCATAGTATATCCCATACAAGTTTACAGTATGCTGCTTTATTGAGTTTAGAAAGCTCATTAGTTACATCATTATCACTCATGGGTGAATGGATTTGATATGAAAATAATGATGTTAAGAGAAGTTTGCTGATGCTTGTGTATGAAAAATCTTCACGACAGAACTGTATGGAACAACTTTTGTAGCCTACGGGAAATATGTCATGGCGATGTCAACGAAAGCACCGAATGGCACTTAAAGTAGTTATGAGAACGTAAATACCATGCAAAAGACTAAATTGTGGTCAGTCTTGATGTTTAATGAGTTTGTATTTGTATGTAGAATCCTTATCATAGCTGCTGCATTTCTGGTTTATCTTGCTTTGGATCTCAAGTAAAATTTTGCACTATTAAAGTGAGATTGGCCTCCTAGTATTAAGCTATTGCATGCTTCTTATGTGTCTGCGGTTGTGTATACACACAGTGTGTGTGTGTGTGTCATTTAAGAATGGAAAATAATGCATTTTTCTTTTCTTTCTTGATCTTTTCCTCTCACTTCGGTTCTGTGCAAACAAATGGGTACCTTTTTTGGTTAATGACTTCATAAGGGACATCTTCTCTGAAATTTCTTTGTCCAGGCAGCTGACTTCTTCAGGGGGGACAATCCAGAAGGCATAGAGGCTCGCAATGAGGTACATTTGAACTCTGGAGCTTTCGGTTTTATTTGAGGCAAACCTGATTTGATTTTTCAGGGTAAAGTTCTTAGACTCTGTTAGTTGTTGTTACATTCTCCAATATTTGTAAATAATCAATATGAGTTGATTCTCCTGCACCAAGCTAAGAGGTAGACATCTGAAGCTGGGATGGTTAGTTAAATTGGGTTAAAAAGTTCTTATCTCTTGTTTCAGGATCTTGTTTAGACTTGCTTTTCTAGACTATCGAATTGTTCCTCTTATATTGTGTATTGCATGGTTTTTGTCTTCTCTGTTTCTGTTGCTCTTACAAACTTTTTGTTGGTATGATTTTCTGACAATGGGGCTAAACCATAACACATTGACAAGTATGGCATGAGAACATGTGTAATAGAAGGATGCGTTAATTTTCACTTGTGTCTCCACTGTATGGGTAATTTTGTAGTCAGTGTAGCATTACACCATCATGTTTCTCAGTCTTCTATGTTCCCAAAACTACCTTGGCTTTTGAATTAGTTTTATTGCTGTACAACATTGCATTTTCAGTTTAAATGCTATATTAACATTTCTCTTTGCACTTAGTTTTAATACATGCCCTACTAGTAGGTAGCAGCTTTGGCAATGGAGGATATGATAGCCTGGATGCAAGAGGGTGGACAGGTAAGTGATGCAATTTTGAGCCCTCTACTTCTTTAATTTGACTTTTGTATAATGCTGATCAGTGCTAGACATAGGTAGGAATATTTGATGCCACAAACAGCACCAAGCAAAGAAGAAATATGCTCATGCGCATGGCTGAAGGGAACTGCAAGGTACGGCTGCTGTGAAATCATTATCTTTTATGTTTAACTTATCTCCTTCCTTTGCTGGCAGACAAGCCTACTCAATTTTAGGAGTGAAATTCTTTTCTCTCTTTTTTAATTTTTAATTTTATTTTTAGAATCTAATGTATCGTGCTTGTTTAAATTGCAGATTATCTTTCTGGAGACCCTATGCAATGATCGGGGAATAATTGAACGTAACATACGCCTCAAAATTCAACAGAGCCCTGATTATGCTGAAGAGTAAATCCACTTGAACTTTGGTCATTTTCGGTTTCGCTTATAAGCAGTGTGTTTAGGCAATCAGCGTGTCATTTTTCAGGCCAGATTATGAAGCTGGATACCGGGATTTCAAGCATCGACTTGAAAATTATGAAAAAGTTGCTCTCTTTTTAGTTATTTGTTGAATTTGTTCAATACCTTAATTTAGTGAATGTCATGCCTAATGCAAGATGGGTGTTTCTGTAACCCCAGGTTTATGAGCCTGTGGAAGAAGGATCTTACATTAAAATGATTGATATGGTTAGCGGTCATGGTGGACAAATTCAAGTGAGTAATCTGATGCCTGCTCACTGGATTATTTATATTTCTCTACAGTAGTTAAACAACAACAACAACAATCATACCCAGTATATCCCAACGACAGCAAAAGCTATCGCTACAGTAGTTAAACAGCATTGTGAAAATATAACTTTCTTATATGTGTTCAATAGAAATTGCTTTAAGCTTTAACTTTCCAGTCAGTTGGTATTGTGTTTGGTATGGAGTAAACAGGAAGTGGGGCAAGTATTTTGGAATATTAGGAAGTAATATTTTGTGTAGGTTTTGCGCTATGAACGGCAGAGCTTATCTAATAGTGAAATCATAATGGTTTTAATGAACTTCAATGGCCTTTCTGCAGGTGAACAACATTAGTGGCTATCTTCCTGGGCGTATAGTATTTTTCTTGGTATGTTCCTTTTTTGTTAAGGCGTTTTATTTGAACATCTTTGTCGAGTGCCTGCAAGTCCACACACGTCATATGTGGGTACATTCTTTTTTGGCAAGTTAAAATTTCGTATAAAAGCCATGAAGGCAAATTACAAAAGATGGTTGCTTTGAAAAGCAACAACAAACCTATCTTGTTCAAAATATAGGGGTTTACATTTTCCGTACCAATAATTAGTGCCAACCTATACAAATTAGTTGCCAAAAGCAACAAATTTAACTTGTTCAAAGTTATGTGGCTTATTTCAATGCCCACATACTTAGGTCTAAAAAGCTAAAGATAAATCTAAATAAGCAAAGCAAGGTGCTAGTTGCAGAAGAAGCTGAGGCCATGTGATTGAACATGTCCGGAAACGACATGCGCCTCTATTTTTCAAATCCAGCAAGATAAATGACCACCGGGGAACCAGTTTTCCCCACATAACCTTGATACTCAATACCCTTAAGTAATCATCATAACAATGACGCACATGGCCGGAAAGGGCGGAAGTGGGACGC
The DNA here is from genome assembly GCA_036186865.1 of Eustoma russellianum. NCBI lineage: Eukaryota > Viridiplantae > Streptophyta > Magnoliopsida > Gentianales > Gentianaceae > Eustoma > Eustoma russellianum. The sequence continues at coordinate 29,365,413 of AP025074.1, forward strand.
AAGTATGTAGAATTGCAGCGTAGGAAGACCAACACCAACAAAGCCTGCCTTTGATGATCTAATGTAGATGGAAGCAAGCCAGCCAAAACACCAGGTATAGTGGAGAATAGAGAACATCAGGAAGTAACAAGTAGCCAACTAAAGTGCTATCTGTTGCATTCTAAAGCAGGCCTGATATGGCCAATGTGCAGCGCTGCGAGCAACCATGATCAAGATTAGAAAGAGAGCTTATTCAACCATCTAAGTAATATGTGCACGCTTGAAAAAGACTTGAGCAGAAATATCAAACTCTAAGGTAATCTGCCAATTGAGCATGTTACATTTATATAATCTTCAAGTGCTAGCAGAGTACCAAATATTCTCCATAATATCCTTAGTGACTGTTTCTTGGTTTTTGCTAAGTTGTTAGAAGAGTCTAGAGTTCTTTCTCTCCATATTTGGTACACTGTTGCCGAAAACCCAAAGAGCGTAATATCCTGTGAGATTTTGAGGCCAACTATTGGATTTCAACCAGTTTATCGTGCATTGCTATCCATTGGTCCTATGCTTACAACTCACCTTTTTGAGTATAGCATCCCACAATTTGGCTGAGTAAAGGTAGTTGAAAGATAGATGTTTATGGTTCTCCAAAAACCTGTTGCACAAGGCGCAAGAGTCAGTAGTAATCATACCTCAGTTTAAGAAATTGTCTTGTGTATTCATTCTCTTCCAACTTGCAAGCAAAGGACGATTGCATATTGCAGAAGAATATGCTTGCATCAAACAATACAATTCCAATCTACTAAAGATAGAGAATGTAGAAAAGGCTTAGTGACACTTTAGTAGATTGGAATTGTATTGTTTGTGATCTTCTCCTTGATTGGCATGAATTATTCTGCATACTTGATTAAAATGCATTACTTGATCATCTCATTCTCTATCATCTGGTAATCTACATGTACAACCTTCCTAGTACACAGAAAACCCTGGCTTCTTCAGAAATGGCTAACTTCCTTTTTAATTCCAGGTGGGTAGTGCTTAGGACACCCCATGGATGCCAAGGGTCATATGCCATAATGAAGCGGAGTAACCATTCTCAATTGCCTTACCAATGAAGCTGGCATATTTATCTCTGGTTCGTAGAACATTTTTCCAAAGCCAAGAGTCAAATGGTCTTGGTTTGGCTTCCCGTAAAGATTTCCCTTTTAATATGACAGCGTGTACCCATTTTTTCTATATCCATTCTTTAAGCTCACAAACATTCCATATATTCTTCAATAGATATGTATTGTTTATAAGTATCAAATCTGGAATGGTTAATTCCCGCCTATTTTTTAGTTGACAGATGGTGAACTATTTTACTTTTGCCTTTCTTGTCCCACCTCACAAAAAAACTTTCAGTATTTTCTCCACTTCTCTAATAATTCTTTTAGGCAGGAAGTAAGAGGCTGTCCAATATCTACAAATGGATGCAAGCACTGAGTTAATCAATTGTACTTTCTCTCTATATGAAATGTTTTTAGTGGTCCAGTTATGAACTCTACTTGCTAGCCTATCTAGAGGACTTCCACAGTCAAAGTATGAGAGTTTTCCAGAAATGAGTGACAATCCTAGTATCTAACTGGGAGTCTACACAATGGCATACTTAATATTTCAGACAATCTAGACTTTCTCTGGTTAGAGATGCCTGAAGTGAATATTTCACACTTCTGGATGTTGGGCCTAATAGTAGAAAGCCTTTGGAATTCTTGCAGAGTTTCTTTGATAACTAAGATGGATTATGTATCTGCCTTGGATAGGATGAACAAATCATCAACAAAAGCAAGAGAGGAGAAGTTAAGCTGTTCACATTTAGGATGAAAATGTATTGCTAGAGTTCATAATTTTTTCTTTTCAAGAGTTGGTTAAAGCTTTTGATAACTAGTATGAAAAGATTGGGGGATAAATGGTCACCTTGTCTAAGGCCTCCAGTGGCTTTGACATTTCATGTTAAAGCACCATTCAGGTTAACGGAGAATGAAGCTGTGGATATGTAGAGCCAAATCCATTCCAGGTAGGTTTCAGGGAGATTTATAGTCCTCAGAATCATCATGAGGTAGGTCCAACTTACTCTATCAAAGGCCTTAATTATGTCCACCTTTAAAGCACAACATTTAGGGCCTTCTAATTTATTTTTGTTGTTTTTCACTAGCTCATGCATGAGTAGGATGTTATTTTGAATGGTTCTGCCTTTAACAAAAGCTGACTGATTTTCATATATAAGGAGAATCAGTGGTTTCAGCCTTTTTACTGGGATCTTAGACATGTCCTTATAAGTGACGCTACAACAAGAGATAGGCATGAATCCACTCATTTTGATCGGTTTATCTACCTTAAGAATCAGGGATATGACTGTGGCATTTATAGGGTAATACATAAAGTTGTTCTTGAAGAAGAACTCAATAGCTTTCATGAAGTCTTTCCCGATTAGACTCCAAATTTTTGTAAAGAAATCGGCTGAAAATCCATATGGTCCAGATGAGCTATCAGATTTTAAAAAGAATAGAGCCTCCTTGAAGAAACCAGAGGCCAGAGGCCATAACTTGAAACTAGAGGCCGTATTTTGAACTTGCTTATAGTCCTTAATTATAACACTTTCTTCATTTTCAAGTCTAAGTATTTTGTTCCTAACATTATGCATCTTAACATTTCTATGAAAAAACTTTGTGTTTTTGTCCTCTTCTTTTAACCATTTGGTTTGTTGTGATAACATCTCTGCCATAAACATGACAGAGAATCCAACCCAACGTGATAAGTCAAAGCATGCCGAGATTGATAGGCATTTTATACGAGAGAAGATTGAAGACCAGATTATTACTATCAAACACATAACTACTCAAGGTCAAGTGGTTGATATCTTCATCAAGCAAGTGGCAATCAAAGTATTCCAAAATCTGATAGTCTAGCTTGGTGTAATCAATATCTACACCAAGCTTGAGGGGGAGTGTAGAAATACACCCTAGACAAGGCTATAGAAACATGTATATGGTTGTAAATATAATGCACACACTTATACATACTACAAATATAGAATGTAAATACCTTAGAATATGTTATTAGTCTAGTAAGAAATAGATGGAATAAACTATTCCATCTCTATCAGAATATAGTCGTTAGGATCTGGCTGGGCCAACTAGCCGTTGGACAGAAATTTTGGCCGTTAAGGCCACCAGTTTCCCCTATAAATAGGAGCATCTCTTGTACATTTGATAGATGCAACTTGATAAATAAAAAGACATTCAATTTCTTTAACGTTTGGTGGCAAAGTTTATGTTGTGGTGGAGGAAAGGAGAGAGAGAATATGGAGCATTGGGATAAATAAAAATCTGTGCGAAGACTCTAGAGAGAAGGGAGAGCAAATTTTAGAGTTTTGTGGATATCAAGAATGAGTGAGGTACTTGCTTTGAGTTTCTGGGCCATTAGGATGTGTCATATATTAATTATTACAGAATGGTACTAGCAGTGTGCATTTATATCATTCTACTAGGATTAGGCCTTGTGCTACATGCTTAATGGCTTATGATAATGGATGTTACAGTTTACTATCCAGATTCGGTGGTAAATACATTGTTTTGGCTTGGTCATATATATTTGAGGTCATGTCCATGGTAAACTTTATTGGTTGCTGTAAGACAGGATCTGCAGATAGAGCAGAAGAGTTTTCGCCTTTTGACTTAAGATTTTTTTGTAGATTTGATGGTCTACTTCATCATTAATGTATTACGATTGTGGGATATTGCATGTACTAATCTGCCACCTGTTGCAAATACATACTGTTTGACTTTTTTAAGATTCTTTAGGCAATACTGTGACTTGAATATATTGATTGCATAAGTTCATAGAATGTACAGGGAGAAGAGTTTGTTTGCTTTCACACTCTTAGCTAGTTACTGGGAGAAGGTTTTGCAATCTTGAATTTTCTTTTGAGAAAGGGAAATATTCCTGCTACGCCGTGTTTCCTCTTTTTTGCTTTTTGGTTTTTCTGTGCAAGTGATAGATGCCTGAAGTTTTTTTGGTTTTCCTGTTTGCTTGTTTCATTAATCTTAGGCAAAACTTAAATGCCTGTGTTTCATGTAGGTGAATACCCATCTCACACCTCGTCCAATATTACTCACCAGACATGGAGAGAGTCGATATAACGTCAGAGGCCGGATTGGGGGTGATTCTGTGCTAAGGTTTGTCCCCCTTCATTTCGATGATTGTATATGAATGCTTTTATTGCAAGTAGACATGTGTGTCAAGCTTGGTTACCTCAATGGTTGTATCATTGTATGTGCTGACACATCACTTCTGTCCAAACAGCGACACTGGAGAGCTTTATGCTAGGAAACTTGCTAATTTTGTGGAAAAGCGTCTGAAAAATGAAAAGGCTGCGTCTGTAAGTTTCTCATACTCTGAAAGTATGCTGATTCTAATTTGACGGAAGCAAGTCCTCCCAAAGGCTTTTTGGATGTATTCTATGTACACTACGTAATAGGAACACAGAATCAAGTACTTTCAAGAGTGTATTTGATCATCTTATGTATTGTGGCTTTACATTGATATGCTCCAGTCATTTTCTAGTATTTGATTTCATTATAGAAAATGGATGATTCTTGTTTGTTTGTTTTTCTCATCTTGTTTGGGTAATTTTAGATATGGACAAGCACATTGCAGAGAACAATTTTGACAGCAAATTCAATTTGTGGATTCCCCAAGGTTAATTTTGCTTTAGAAAATGCTTTCCCCCCCCCCCCCCCCCCCCCCCTCCTTTTTTACTTTGGCATGGTGGTACTGGCCTTGTCTTTTAAAGTGCGACAAGTTTTTTCTATCAATGACCTTCTCTCTCTCTCTCTCCAGATACAATGGCGTGCACTTGACGAGATAAATGCTGGTGTGTGTGATGGAATGACTTACGAACAAATCAAGAAAAATATGCCCGAGGAATATGAGTATGGTTTCTATGTTTATTTTCATGAGGCATTACATATCTCTTAGGGTTCCTTTTGGTGCAGGGCCGAATGCACTTTGCTAAAATATGTGCATGGCGAAACTTTTTGCTGGTCACTAAATAACTAGTCAAGATAATAGTTGCTCAAAACAACAGGTGGCATGTAGGATTAGAATTTCCGGAAACAGTCATCATCAATCAATATAAGTATTTGTCTCAATCCACCTTCCTTGCTAGTTCGCATCTGCCACTTTTCTGTTGGTTTGTGAAAGTTAGGATGCTGATGACTGTTTAGTAATGTCGTTTCTTCCCTTTGTCACCACTTCTATGATTCACATTTGCATGTTGGATTCCAGCAATTTATTTACCTTCTTTGGCTCATGGTAAGCTAATTCATAGGGCACGCAAAAAGGACAAGTTGAGATATAGATATCCTCGTGGAGAGTCTTACCTGGATGTTATACAGAGGTATGGTCTTGCATTAGACAGAAAGAATTATATAAGATCTCAAAACTTTATCTTTGTTTGGTCAATTTACCTCCATTTTGCTGTAGGCTTGAACCAGTAATCATCGAGCTTGAACGCCAAAGGGCACCAGTTGTGGTGATATCTCACCAGGTATCGTATGCTCGGATTTTTTTTGTTATCTCATTTGTATGATATATGATGGAATAAAGCAAAATGACTCATTTAATTGGATGCGCTTCTTACATTGTGAAGTAGCAGTTGATCAACACATCTTGACGCAATTTTCATTATGGGTCCGGTCATCGGAAAACAACATCTATGTGTTTCTAACACATGTGTATGGTTGCATACATCCGACCCCTCCATACCTTGTCATAGGCGGGAGCCTCTAAGGCAATAGAATAATGTTGTCGTTGTAGTATTTGTATGGTAGTTTTGCCTTCTCCAGCTCACATTTTTATCTCAATGCAACTTCTATTGCAGGCTGTATTGAGAGCTTTATATGCTTATTTTGCTGATAGACCTTTGCATGAAGTCCCACACATAGAGGTAACATAATCAAATTATCTATCTAGTAGGCAATTATTCGTGTATGTAAAACTTTTTTCTGAGGCTAGATGGTGTCTTGATTTTAGATGCCACTTCACACGATAATAGAGATACAAATGGGAGTTACTGGTGTTCAGGAGAAGAGGTACAAACTCATGGACTGAATTTCCCGGGAGATATCAATCTCTGAGAATCCAAGTCTTTGTTCCTGAACAATACATGTGATACAAACAACATACATTTTGCTGAATTTCTTCTAATTGAAACCATTTGAACGAGGCTAAATTTGGATGATTAGTTGGAAATAATGTAATTTTCATAAACATAGCGCCTTCTGGTGTACGATTTGCTTCGTCGGTCGTTGATAATTTTGTATTCTTCGTTGTAATTGCAATTTTTATTTGGTCTCTCAACGGACAGTAATTTTTTATGGTCATGGAGCAATTAGTGACCTAATAAAATGATGACAAATAAGTTTTATCAACATGCAATCAAGGATCTTCTAAAAAAACATGCAAGCAAGGGGGTGATTGGCTAAAGCAAAGGACCCATAAATATTCTACACATTTCATTGGTCATGAATTAACTAATCAAACTTACTCATTAACCATTTTAAATTTGTGTATATTTCGAGACGAAGAGAAATAATTAACAAAGGTAATTTGTTATTAATATTGACAAAGACAATTTTGGACGATAATTTTAAAACATCGCATGACTCTAAATATTAAAATAAAAAGTAGACATGTTGTTTTGGACATCACAAAAAGGATAAAGTGAGGGAGAAAGTATTCAGCATTATCGTTGGATTGATGGGTATGTTTATTAATACTTTTTAGTTCTTCTGAGTGTCAAATTAACATTGAGAAACCACCGTCCATAGTTACATGTAATGGAAAAATAGTGTGTTATATACTAACAAACATATTTATTTGTTTCATTTTCAATTGGAATCAAGGTCAAACTATTTCTTGACTTTTGAATATGATGCAATAAAACAAAATAATTCATTAAATTGGGTGCGCTTCTTATATTATGAAGTATCAGTTGATCGACACAGCCTGACGCAATTTTCATTATATGTCATCGAGAAACAACATCTATATGTTTCTAACACATGTATATGATTGCGTATATCCGATCCCGCATACCCGTCATAGACAAGAACCCCTAAGACAATGGAGTTGAGGTAATGTTGTATGTATAAATCTGAAAGAGAGGGAGAGAAAGCAGAAACACTGCACACTAGAATGTTGGAGAATATTGCCAATGCTGTTGTTTACAGTGCTTTCAAGATACTTAGAGGGCGTTTGGTCGGGGTTTAGGAATAAGGGAATCTAAATCTATTGAGGTTGTTTGTTTGGAGAATTGAGGGATATGAGTTTCACTTTGATATCTAACTATTTAGTAATGGATATCGTTTTTGATATACTAGCCCCCTTGTCTACAAAATGTGGGAATGAGGGACCGCCGGTCAACACCGCCTGACGCCGGTCCGCCGCCACCCGCCACCTGTCCGGCACCGTCGGCCGGTCACTATTCCGGCCGGTCAAACTTTTTTGGTCATTTTTCCGGCCACCCACATGCGATACCTATTCCGATTCCGGTACGTTACAAACAACATCAATCTCTATCATTATGATTTCCACTTCAATACCAAACATTTATTACTTTTAAGCTCAAACTCATATCCTCCAAACTCATACCCTGTCATATCCGTTCCAATTCTGATTCCAATACCCAAGTGGCAACCAAACGGCATCTAAATGTGTAGTGGTCCATTTTACGTAAACATGCACCAGTGATTGTTTCATGTAGGGAGCTGCTGATCATTAAAAGAATGAAGGGTGGCTCTACAAAGAGGGCAAACAGCTTGATTTCTAAGCCATTTATCCAGACATTCAGAATGGTATGCATGCATACATGTGGGAATCACCTTAATCATCTCATTTTCCTCAATTTCACTCAAACATATAGCACACTCACTTATCTCTCTAAAACCATCTTCTTCTGAATATTGCATAGAGCTATGCTTGTGCAAGAACATGGGCAGGCTATTGATGGAGGCTTCATCTAGTCCCTTATTCCGATCCGCCGCCGTCTCAGCTGCCGCAGGTGAAATGGCCCCAGAACTCAAAACCATCTGGCGAGCAAAATTGAAGAAACACAAGGCGACTACGAAAATGATGCAAATGAAGATAACAGAAATGGCTAGGAGGGCTTGATGGTGGAGGTGTAAAGTGAGACTGAAGCCATTCATGTACTCATGAGAGGGTTCATAGTCTTCTGAAGCCATGGAGAAAATTTTGCAATGCACAAGTGATGTGTATAGAAGCAACTGATATAAATGGCGTTCCCGGTATACCAGGCTTCCGCGTTTGTGCAGGGTCCGAGGAGGGGTCGGATCACTTCACGATCTGATGTACACAGCCTTACCTTACACTTTGTGTAAGAGGCTGTTTTCGCGGCTCGAACATGTGATCTCAAGGTCATAAAACAGTAGCCTTATCAGTTGCTCTAAGACCCGTCTTTATAAAAGCAAGTGATATATAGAGGGGGAAAATTTGACTATTAGGGATGGGAAGTATGGGTTGCCCATGAAGAACTGCAGCTGCTCCCCCTGCACAACTGCTCAATTATACTCCAACTGCATGGTGGTGATAAGAGCATTTGATATCACTTATTATTTTGCCTTATGCATTGAAGTTAGAGGTTACTTCCAGCTCCCCAACAATAATGTATCCCAGGCTCCCAGCTATAAATGAATTTAAGTGACTTAGAGCTGATACTTGGAGAAAAGGTGAAATCTCCCATCCGTGGACTCTCACCGTCCGCTCCCAAAAAGCATGTATGAAATATGTAAATCAAGAGTCCAACATCTTCCTAGATTGAATGGTATCTTATGTAGTGATCTATACAAAGTGTCCCTTCGCAAGCCAGACCTTCGGTCTAGCAGCAGAGGAACATCCACACTGTGCGTGTCCCTGTAATTGAATTCTTGAACTCTTAGAGCAAATTCCAACACGAATATCAACTGGACTACACCCTAGGAGCTGACTTAGAACTGATACTGAGTCTGCAAGATGTTGAGATATTAATGCTAATGTGCAGCTAGATTCCCCTCATCCCCACCCTTTTTTTTATTATTTCTTTTTGTTATTTAATTGCTAGTCATCAAACTCATTATCATATCCATTTTACATCACGACTTTAATCTTACCAATGTATACAAATTGATTCATATAATTAACTTACTCTAAAAGTTATTACATTAAAAACTATCCATCAAGTAGATAAGAACTGAAAAACAATAAAATTGATTTGACTGAATATATCATTAGAACTCCTTTTATAATATTTTATAACCTCTTTACTGGTGGATAAGGTTTGGATTCTAGGTGCTCTATTCTATATATCCAATATAAATGATATAAGATAATACCGATTATTCTTGTATATTATTCTTGTACTTAAGGTTCTTTACACGCATCAGGAAACTCCTCATGCTCTCACTAGTTTAAGGCTTTTTTACACGTGCAAATGAGTCAAATAGTTTGTGAACTGATTTGACTCAAATTTTAGCTCGACCAATTTGGTTAAATGAAGTCTGAGATCGAATTTGTTTGACTCGAATATTTAGCGAGCCGATCTTGATATATTGATGCTCGACTCGTTAGTTCGTAAACATACTCGAACTTATAATATATATGAAAATCATTCATGATTTGGTGTTATAATAGTATATTTGTTTGATACATATAATCAACAAAACATGCTAACTTACAATTATTTTAATGACAATAATGTTCATTCAAAAAGCTAATAACTATTCAATAATATCACCTAAAAAACATGTTTATACCTAGTACATGCAATTTGTAAAATAAAAACTATATTTATTTTTGCTCGAATACTGCTCGAGTTTAAAGACGTTCGAGTTTGAGCTTGAGACTGAATAACATTAATGCTCAAACTTGACTTCAAAAAAAAAAACTAAAAATGTTTGACTCGATAATTTAATACTCAGTTCATATCGTTTACACCCGAGCACCATTTCAACTCAAAGAACAATTTTTAAATAAAAAAACTAAAAGAACAAGAAAATGTGAAAAAGAGACCACAAAACTATGAAAGTTTTTTATTTATACATACTCTTAACACTTAGTGATCTCAGATTATCTCATTCAATCCCAAGGCCTTTAGTAGACATGTCTTCAATCTGCGTATATAGAAGATGATGTTTTTCCCTGCTTAAGAGGTATTGAAAAAGCTTAGCAGAAGCTGTCATTGACAAGAGCGAAGCAGAACAAAATGGCATTCTTCCATGCAAATTGTCCGATATCAGTTCTCTCTCTAACCTGAAAATCATACTATCTTCCGCCCAGTAGATCCTTTACATTGAAAGGAAATCTGATTGTTTGCGAGGGAGTTTTTACTGTGAACAAGACAAGAGATGCAATAGAAGACTCACATGTCAGTTTTCTCTCTGACCCAAAAATCATACTCCTTTCCATCCTTTGGATCTTTACGCTGAGATTCTCAGTGAAGAAAGTATCACTGCAAATTAGTTTTCACTGTTAACCGAACAAAAGATACAAAAAGAAGATGTAACAAATCACGCATATCATATACAACCAACAATCACATATGGAGTCAAAATGAACTCTTGCAAGAACTCAATTGTTCCTCTTTATTCCACCCTTCTTATCTGACATACGCAACTACTATTAACTTTGAAAGTCCGAAGATTGTTAAAATCTCTCTCTCTCCTCTTTCTTCCACCAACGAAATTGGCAAACCCATTCACTTTTTGTTTTGGTTGGAACTATATTACGGCCCAAGTCGATCAAGCCCAACCTAAAAAAGATCCGGGCTCGAACCGTTAGAGGTTCTTCTCAGAATATACTTGATAACGAGGCCCAAAAATCCAGTAGTACAGATGCCAAACCTGAAATAGCCAGGCCTGTCCAATTGTTTTCCCAGAAGAGGAAAAGGCCCGGAAACGTGAAAAAGCAAAAGATGGTCCCGGCGGGGCTCGAACCCGCGACCTTCGGCTCATAAGACCAACGCTCTAACCAACTGAGCTACGGGACCAATTTGTCATTGACGCACTAAGTTATTATTTCCAAATATTATATGATACTAAGTTCCATTGAAGCGACTTGCAACGATTTGAAGGGTATGCTACCATTTTACACAAGAATCAAATAACATAATATAGACGCATAAATAATATTGTATATATACATGCACATATATATATATATGAATGAAACATCGAACTTGTACATATAATCCTTTTTTACATATAGGTACACGGACAAGATAGGAGCATGTGTTGATGCAACCGGTAGAATCAAAGGTAAAAAAGACAAAACAAATGAGAATTCAACAATTACAACGCATTAGCTTATGGTTTGACGTTTTTCACTTCGAAGCTAGAAACTCTTAAAAAGAAACAAAAGCAATTATACTACCAAAAATAAATACTGTCTCATTGTAAAATATATAACACACACACACATTCTTTCTAAACGGCGTTTACTCAATAATTGTCAAGTACTAAAAGAAGTTTCTAATTTATGATTATTCGTCACTTAAATTGTGTTTGGTACTTATTTATCAAATTGTCTAAATTTCGTCAAATAAAATAGATCATTAAGTAACTTATCAAATATATTTCGTCAAATTGAGAATATAAGCAGAGAAGTAACTTATCAAGAGTACGGTTATGCTAAACCTCTAAAAGTCTCTGACTCCTTTCGTTCTCGTATATTGATTAAACATAATTTAAAATAGTCAAATTAGTTTGATCACTATTTTTATTCTATCATTAGTTGATTAATTTAGATAAAACCAAAGAGATCATAAAAGTGTCAGTTGAAAGAGATACATGGAAATTTTGATTACTAAATATTATTAAATTTAAAAAATTGACAATATTTTAAAACAAACTAAACAAAATTATAACTATATTTCCAAGACTAAGGTAGTAGAAAGGAAATCAGAATGACAGTGATGCCTCCGCTTACCATGATAAAATTACAGTGACATTTCCTCAATTCAAAGAGTCGAGGTTCGACATTATTTGAGTTTATAAATGCTTATTATCAATGTCAAAAGAATAGCAAGCGAGAAGGTTGCGTCCGTAAATTCAATGTATGTGGAGGTGGCAATCACAGTGACTTCCTTGGACAATAATAATCCGCAGTTCAACCAAACGAATAGTTCGCGAACTGTTTAAGTTTGGTTCGATTCGTTCAGTAATTGTTTGTAAACGAACCGAATTCGAACAGATGTTTGTGTTCGTTTACTAAAACAAGCTGAACTATTCACGAGCTGTTTGACTTGTTTAAACAGTTATAGTGTTATCGAGCCGAACTGAAACCAATTTCAAAGTTTGTTTAGCTAAATGAATCGACTCAAACAGTTCGTTTAGCTAAACGAATCTGAATTCAAAAATCTAATATTCGGTTCGGCTCGGTTCATTAACATCCCTACGCACACTGGCGTATTATATTAATACGGCAAGTGGACATTGTTAATGATCAAAAAGTAAATCCTAACGAAAGCTTTTACTGTTGTTGAGATATAATGTCTATGACTGTTGTTGTTTTATTAGATATGACTGGACAACTATATTTTTTTTTTCCCGAGTAACGTCTTTGTACAAACAAAAGGGGGAAAGAGACAAACTCTATTGGAAAAAGAAAAAGAAATAGGGAATCAACAAAGTGGACAGGTGAATAAGATGGCACTGTTGGGAAAATAAAGCAAACAAACAAGAAGATGTAATCGAACGAAGCCGAGACGAGTCTTAAGATGACTCTCTCCTTAAAGCAATTTAGTCTACCAATGAGCAAGGTAGACAACAAGACTAATGCTCCCCAAGATATAACGACTGTCTTCTTTTCCTTTGCTCTAGAAGAAGAAGAATGAACTTGGTGTAGAAGAGAAGATAAAGGAGAATAGCAAGAGATGAAGAATGCTGAGAATTCTTAGTTTTTGCAAGATTGTCAAGTATATCTTTGAAGATACCAAGATCTACTATATATAGATCTTGGGGTGAGTTTAAAACCCTTTTTGAAACATGTCTTAGCCTTTTCTTAACCTCCAATGGCAGTTGTTTACCGTTCATAGGTGAAAGGAGATGATTCTTGGACCAAAAGCTGCAACCCAAAGTGAAAGGTTCTGTCCGTTGGCACGTCGATCGATCACATCGATCGATCGACGTCACTTCGATCGATCGATGTGATCGATCGAAGTCGAACAGAAACTTCGTTTTTCATTCTGTCCTACATCGATCGATCACATCGATCGATTGATGTCACTTCGATCGATCGATGTGATCGATCGAAGTCGGACAGAGATCCTCCTTAAGCCTCAGATCAACGTGGATCGATCACGTCGATCGATCGAAGTGAGAGTTCTACGTCAAACTGAGGTTTTCCAGCTTTGCAACACTTCATACCAATCTTCCGAACAACCTCATATACGTTCTATATAAGTTTGGAACACACGGAAAGGTACTTTGATGTACTTTCCAACAGGCACTACGTAGTACGATTATTTATTGCCAAAGGGGATTAAAGTGTTCTGTGGTCTATTTATTGTTGTCTGGCTACCTGATGATATATTTTTTTATTATTCAAAATTTAGTAACAGACTAATATCGAACACCGACACTTTTAATCTAGGTAAAAATTTAGTAAAGGTAATGGATTCTTCTTGCATCTACATTTTTTGATTTACTATAACTTCACCCAAAAACGTGAAGCATGAGTTTTTTCCTCGTCTATCTTTTTATTTCTAATTTTTTTTGGGTTGCAATCCATTGTTCAAGTTGTTATTAGTCCATTAATATAAAGTTAAGAACATCACATTTGTGACTTATTGATGAAAAAACAATTTATTTTTAATTCCAATAACTATCCGGGTCTTAGATTTACGTAGATATCCTAGGCTACATTTTAGAAAAGCACTTATAAACATGACGTCAACCTTAAATTAAAACATTGCTGAAGGCACTGGTATAATGGTGTCATATCACCACAAAATAACCCAAAAATTAGGAACAAGATTACCCATATATAAAATAAAAGATTTTAGAAGCATCCACCAATATAGCTTCCCCAAAAATAAATAGAAAATTAAAACACATAATGCTCAAAATACCCAAAATAATACAGTAAAGAAGTATAGAACTATTTATATATAATTTCATAACATTTACAGCATACTGGTGTGGGTAGAACTTCAATAAGTAAAGAAAGTATATTGTCTCTCCATAGGCTTCAAAGATTAGCTTACTCTTTTTCCCCTATCTATACAAAAAGTACATTGTCAAGTACACAGTCACGAAGAATAATTTTATGATAGTCAAAGAGTAAATCTCAGTAGGTATTCATTGACCAATAAAAGCATAATAACGAGGACGTTCTCCCGCTTTGCACACTCATTGTTGCTAAATAATAAATTATTTTCTATATAATTGGTGAATAAGTATGTAATGGTTAATCAGTGACCACCGTTAAACTTGTCTTGCAAGAAAAATAGTACTACAGTATTACTTTTCACCAAGTCAGTTGTAAAAGTTAAAACTTACATCACTTTAAAATAATACATGTAATAAATTATACTATTATTTTTTATATAAACATTTTCAGTGTCGTCCATTATTACATAATATTATATAGTTGAGCAAAAAGTTAGTGCCTTTCTCACTATTTAATTTTCATTTGTGAAGAAATGTAAGTTACAATAATAAATTACCTAGAGAATCACATTTAGATGATTAATAAATTTGAGGCATTCCTTCATCTTCCGTTGTAGTCTAGCTGGTCAGGATATTCGGCTCTCACCCGAAAGACCCGGGTTCGAGTCCCGGCAACGGAGATTTCTTTTGCCTGTTTGCTTCTTTTTTTCTTCCCCCCCCCCCCCCTGTTTTCCCCCTTTTTTTTGTCATAGTTTTTTCAACCTTAGAACTCACCGAGTTTCGTGATTGGCAGACAATTTCACCAGCTTACCCTGCAATGGTGCAACTCTCAGCTCTAGACTAGTTGTCACTCTTTACTTTCTAATTCCAACCGACTAGAAAGTTAACTACAATCTTTTGAAACGGAAACATTGTAATTATATGTATGTATATATTTTATCCACACATATCCAATTACAACTTCATTGAAGATACATACCAACTCTACCATTGAAGTACAAGATGCTGATGACATTGTATGGTAGTTCAAGTTGAAATTCAGAATGGGATGAGAAGAAAAGCTGAAGCAACGAACTGTTTCATCGGTCTGATGTAATAAGCTCGTCAGTATTATGTAATAAAAACTTCTGTGAATTATTCACTCCGTTTCAAAAATATTGTATTTGAGTAAAGATACAAATAAATCAAACCATTTGTAAGTATATCAAATTCAAGTTTGAATTTTTGCTAGATTAGCTCGGTTTGATAAAATTTAAGATCAAATTCGACTTGAATAAAATACTTGATGAGTCATCAATCTTGAACATATTGATTCACAAGTTGTTAGTGCGTGAGTATACCAAACTTAGAATATATATAAAAGTTAGGCATGATTTGAAATCATATTAATGTATTTGTTAAACAGAAACAATGAATTGAATATGATAATTGCTAACTATTAGAATGACAATAAAATTTCCTCGATGTTTGCGTGCAGTTGAACATCTTCACAAGTCCTTCCACCTTTTCCGAGTCATGTCCCGGTTTCTTTTAAGATCTCCCTAACCCACCTCATATCTCATATATTCTCTCTTCTAATAGAGGCATGCCACTTATATTTAGTTCATCCCGAATGGATGTATGTTGCATGATCCCATTAAACGTGTAAGAAGATGGGACACAGTTGGGTAAGGAAATCCATATACTAAGGATTACAACTTCATCAGCCCCTTGTCCATACTATCATTCAGTAGTGTCAAAATCAGCCATCAATATTCTAGTTTCTAACCAGGACTTAGTCACATTGCCAAACTAATTGATTTTACAGGTCTACATCTATTAAGGAAGCTGATCACATTATATTTCAAAAAATGAAGCTGCCCACCAGAGCAGAGGTAAGGGGTACAGTCAAGTTGTCGTCGAGTTCGGTGCTTATCGGGAGAGATTCTACCAATGCAGCAGCAATAGACACAACCAAGAACCTCAGCGCCATACCCAAGCTTTCTTCAAGATAACCGAATGACGAGAAATAATGCATGTACCTGAAGATCAATGCCAATCAGAAAAAGGGACATCAGGTTTCAGCAAATGATGTTAAACAGATGAAGTTCTGGATACCAAATTGAGACTAGGAAACCAGCAGCTGCCATTGAAATACTTCCAGCAATTGATTTGTTGCTGTTGTAGGGAAGTTTTTTGTGACCAAATCGCCTACCAATGACATCAGCTATTCCTGAAACAGGACAAAGAATTTATGTAAACAATCAATAAGTATTGGACCGATCAGCTGAATTTGTAGTTACCTCTTTTTCATGTGTAATAACCTTCCTTTTCCTTTTCTTGTGGGCAAAAATGGTTACATTTAAGAGAAAAAAACATAAATTCCATGGATGACCATTTGTATTATGATACAGAGTATTCATATGATATTTCTCTGACAGCAATACCATCTCCGGCACAAAGGTTGCAAATTGCAGCAATTGAAATGGGGGATGTTCTCCAGTACACAGCACAAGCTAAAGTGATAGTGGCTCCATAATACAGTGGCCCCTTGAGCAGCTCCCTAAGGCAATATTTAGCCAACCAAAGTTACATTTGCAGATGGAAAAGCACACAACAATCAGCACACAAAAGTTCTGATTTTTCAACAATTGAAAGAGGTCCGTAGGACGTGGACTGCACAAATAAAATCCAGCTAGGCCAAGGAGCCAAATTCTTAGACAAATAAGGAAATTTATCAAGACCATTCATATGCGTTTTATCTTTAAGAGAACACTAGTAATTAGCCTACGCCTACTTCTATCTTTGAGCTTGACTCAATCATATCCTGGTCATGTAAAATACTATTGTAAACTGCGTGCTCAGAGTGTTGATAAATGCATGTTCTATAGATTCGTGTTGATTTCCTAGCATTTGCTCATCAATCATGATAGTTGACACGGATAAACATTGCTCATGCTTGATAATCACCTTTCACAGTGACTTTACTAAGAAATGGATGCTTCATAATTCGTCGTTATCAAATCAAACATAAAAGTCCAAATCTTTAGACAAAGTTTCAGCACTGAGACCTGCGATCTCCGAATCTGGTCATGGACTTAACAGTTGCTTCATCTGTCCATAGTCCAAGCCCCAAAAGAAGCACTTTAACAACATTAATAGCGGGAACCAACGCTGCTAAGAGTGCCCCACGTTGCCCAAAACTGTCATAGACAATATGAACAACTGGTTTAGCCGTAATATTTAAAGTTAGTGCGCACATTTCCTTTCATGTCTTAGAGTAAAGGGTGAAGTAATTACCTAAACATTGGCCAGCAAAGCATGAAAATTAACCCAATGCTAATATGCACAAGCTTCCTATTAAGTTTCTGAAAAGGAAAATTTCTGGAATAAGAGATAGAAATGGGCAAGCAGAAGAAGACAATCAGGATCATCTGACAAGACTGCAGAAGTTACTTCTAATTGCAACAGGGAATCAGAAATTAATTCACTTATAAATATTTCACTTTTAATTCAAGAAGTTACTTCTGATTTGAGCAACAGGGAATTCGAGATTGAAATTGACATATAACTATTGTCACATTTAATTAAAGAAGTTACTTCTGATTTGAGCAACAAGGAATCAGAAATTGACAGTTCATAACCATCGTCACATTTAATTCAAGATTTAATCAAAGATTCGGACTTCTCCGCACCAGAGTTGCAATTAACACTCAATCAAGAAAACAAAACTAATTTGCAACAAAACCCACCGAGTCAAAAAGCCCTCTTGTGGCAGTCTCTTCCCAGAAGCGAAGAGCAGAAAGGGCAATGCCTCCAGTCAAAACGGAAGCAACAACATCTCCAACAATTGGGTTGTCGGACAACATGGGTAAAGCTGCTGTTCTTGAACTAAGATTCCGGCCAACTGGGAATTTGACGTTGCCTGTAGAGGTAGAGGACAAGAAAGAATTATGAAGCAAAGGAAGATCTGACCTTGAAGGCAAGTGGCAGTTGAGTTGACATTCTTGAAGGGAAAATTTAACTAAAAGGACAGCCATCTCCAAATATTTTAGCTGGGAAATTGACTGTGAGCAGTAATAGTAAAAAGTTTGTTTTCTAAAATCACATGTGCTGTTTGGAGTTCGCAGCGTATTGATTTTGTAATCGTCCTCACTTCTTCTGGGTACCAACTTCTTAGTTAATTCATTCTGATTTCGGTATCCCAAAAAGAAAAGAGAAAAGATTTCCGAAATGTATCGTTTTCAGCGTGTTCCTGATTTAGGTAAGCAGAGATCTGAATTTGGTTCCCTTAAGCCGCCGGCGACCAGAAAAGACGAAGCATGTTTAATGTAAAATACTAAACTTTTTAAGTCTAAATATAGTTCGAGACAAAAGTCCTTTAACGATTAAATTTGAGGGTTTCATAGAAAAAAGAAAAACGATTAAAGTTGAGACAAAAGTGTTGGATTCAGTCCTTGTACCAATTTTTCACATTATCAAGTAACTTGTCTGCAAAATGTGGCACGACTCAATAGAAAATCTAGTTTGTTTTTACTTATGTTTTAAATATTATAAATCTTATATGTCATCTCTACATCATTATATTTTTATTTTCAAAAACTTCCATATCATATTTTATGAAATCATGAAGCCTAAATTTAAATAATATTAGATTAATTTACATGGCTATATTACATCAAATGTGGTGAAGAAAATCTTCCTCCTTTTCAAAGCTTTATTTATCATGTGAATCTCCTATAGGCAGGATGTACATTACATTGTTTGACTTTATAAAATTGTGATATATAACCCCCCCCCCCCCAAAAAAAAAAAAAAAAAAAAAAAAGGGCCCGGGGGAATGTTAGTTGAACTCAGCGTTTTCTCATACACCTTCCCTAGTAGGTGACTCATCTTACCTTCTCATTTGACGTTGTGCTTATGATAAATGCATATTGTATGTCTACCTAAAGTTTTATTCTTGACAAATGCGTATTGTATATCTACCTTAAGTTTCATTCATCCAATGCTTTTTCCGTTTTGCATTCTATATGTTCTCTCATACGGAATTCATCCTTTAAAATATTTGAACATTGCAACTGAACATTTGATACCAAACTTAGGACCGAACATTTCGCAAACCCGATTGTCAAACGTTCAATGCTGTGTTTGGTCAGAAAACAGAAACTTTGTAATTAAATAAAACTCGAAATTCATCGCTGAACATTCGGTGACAAAACTCAGAATTCATCGCCGAACATTCGGTGTCTTGCGCCAAACTCAGAATTCAAAGTATAGTTAAATACCGAACTCAGGATTCAGAGTATTGTCATATGCTGAACTCAGGATTCATAGCATGGTCTTAGCTAATCCAATATAGGTTTAACTCATTTCTTCAATTAAACTTTTTACATATTTTTATATAAATTTAGAAAATTTTTAAAACACTTTTATGTTTTTTTTTTTTCAATAATCATTACTTCAAAATCATAATGCACAATCGTATGTTTTTCTTAACGAGAAACCTTATGTTCTTCTTAGTCGTGCCACCATAAGATTGAAAAGTATATGCTTGCTGATTTTACATATAATAACTCTTAGTCTTATCGCGACTTCAGCTAGAGTTGACTTAGATTATAAGCCATAATCCGGCCTGAAGTCACACACTTGTACAGATTTGGACATCAATTGGAGTTTGAGATAACAAGATGAGAGTTGAAATTTTGTATCTCTTAGGTTCGACCTGCTTTAGAATGAAGATTTAATTAGGGATTTTGGAGGTCAGAGTTCGACTGTAATAAGAATAGAACAGATAGATCTTCTACTCGGGCAGGGAAAAAATATAACGGAACTCACATGCTTCCAAACAGGCATAGCCAATGGAAGGTTGTAGTACATGGGATGAGACAAAAAGATGGTAGACATTTTCAAAATTTACTAAGAAAATTGTGAATCATAGAGGATTCAGGGTGCTCGTTTGTGAAATGCCTGCGCAATGTGCTGGACATTTACTGACTTAGTTAGGATTAGCTCTCCAGTCCGTGATCGAATCGTCACATTCAAGTGAAGTACTTGTTGTTCATGCACATCGTAGCTCAACTGGTATTTGAGTAATATATTGTAATTAAGGTTTCCGTTTCAAATCTTGACAGCTACAATATAGATGTTTATACCATGCCGCTAGCTTCTTATACGGGAGTGGATTTAAGCCAAGACACTCCCAAGTTGTGGGCCTCTTATTTAGAAAGCTGTTGGATGACTTAGTTTGCATCTTTCACTTCTGCGCCTCTTATTTAATAGACATCTGAATAACCTAATTTACATTTTCTATAAAGCTGGAAGTTGTTGAATCAAGGTAAGATTTCTTACATTAAAAAAAAAAAGTGTATTTTGAAGAAAGTTATCTTCCCTGAAAAAGAAGAAAGAGAGAATTGAGGCTGCAGAATAAATGACGGATCATATTGTCACAGGTCAACTCGGCCCAATCCATTTAGATCTATAGGATTAGTCGTGATCTAGGAAAAAGTCCTGATACAATATTGGAGGGAAAAATGCGCCTGTGGCAGTCATTACCCTCTAAACTTGGAATTTTTAGAACAAGAAGGCTATGTAACAAAAAGTAGAGCTGAGCAATGGCAACATAAAAAGTGTAGGAGTTCAATTCATCAAAGTGAAAAGAAAAAGAAAACTGCAGGTTAACTGCAAATCCTCTTGTGCAAGTACCAACAAGATCTCACGTAGAATTACTGGAATTCATATAGTCAGATCAAGAGTACTTGCCAACCTTGGATTCTTGTTTGTATTACTATCTCCATTCCTAAATCTTGACTGCCTGTTTAAGTCTATGCAACATGACTTCTCTTTCTTTGAAGCAGAAAATAGTGAAAGTGACAAATTACTGTCTACTTCTTCTTTATAATCCGAGAATGGTATGATTTTCGGACATAGCTCAGTTGATACTTGGGTTTGAAAATTGCTCCAAGAAGAGAATGGTACACTCAATGAGAGATTTAGATCAACACCGTTGTCTGAAGCTTTTCTCTTTCCAACTTTTGGTTTATTATCAGGGATCATAGAAATCTTGATTTTGCTCTCATTCTTGACTTCTTTTTCTTCAGATTTTTGTTGTGAGTTGGGAAAATTCTGCACAATGGACGGCCAAATGTTCTTGAAGCTCGTTTGGGATGCATCAGACAACATGAATTCTACGCGAAAGTCGCGTTTTTTCATGATGTCTTCTGTGGAGAAGGATGATTGTTTCTTTGGAAAAAGGGAAGCATCAAATGTTTGGTCACAAATCCCACTTGTATAGACCTTTTCCCTGGCCAATTCATCAAGATAATTTCGATTTTCTGTACTGTTGATGTTCACATAATCAAATATCTTAGACATTGTCATCCAACCAGCATTGCTGCTCCAATTTCTATTGTTGTAGCTGCATTAATTGCAAGAACCATTTTAATAAAAGAGATCAACGCACGAAACTGTCATAACTTTTTTTTTTTTTAATAAACTAAGTTAATTCAACTCAAGTCTATGCAAAATAATGTAACATACGATTTCGTTGAAACATATATATAGGACTTGTTTCTTTCTTGGTATGTCACAAATATTTAATTTGCTTAGAAGAAAATTGTGCAGTTCTGAAAGAGTTGAGCTTTTACTTGAATCAAGAAAGCTCAATTTGGTTTAATCTCAAATAATGAACATGCACGTGGAGGTGGACCATTAAACGAGGAAAATTTTAGACCAAATCTTGATATAAGTGTTTGTCAAACCATTGAGATGTTCTTTCACAAGGGAAATCCTGAGATACATGAGAACATAAGACAACTTGGAGGATGTTGGGGTGGAGGGTGGGGGTGTTCAAAATTAGTTTAAGGCTGTAATACCTGAAGCTGGACCTATTCCCCACACCATGTGTAAGAAATGGCCAGAAGTTTGAGCAACTAAACTCCCCGCTTCCCACTGGAAAGCTCCTCTCGTTTATAACTGTTAAGCCCATCATAAACAAAGGGGTAAACATTGTTGGAAATTTTGGCACTTGAAGAAACTAATAAAATTAAGATGGAGATCAAAGAAGTTGAAAGAGGAAAACGAAGCCGAAACGTAACAAAGTTACTGCACTTAAAACAATTTTGCTAGCTTCTACAGTGTGCAACATAGACTATATGGCAAATTTTTGTCATAATACAACGATGACTTCTTTTCGTTTGTACTACAAGATAAATTATAAACTTGTTTTATTGAAGTGTTTAATACAAAAGAAAATAAACTGTGCAAAAAGTCAATTCATAACCAGCACAAAGATGACACCCAAACGAAGAGAAGGGATCCAAAAAATTTTGGAAATGCAATCAGAACACTTGCCAATGAAATATTTGGGATGCTACATATACAAAGGAATAAACAGAGCAAAATACTGCCAGACGCTATTGAACCACATAGACAACAAAATAAACTCATGGAGCAACAGATTGCTGAACCAACACTCAAAGCTCATCCTGATAAAACACATACTATCCACGATCCCACTACACATCATAGCAGTGGCAAAACTGCCAAAAGGAGTAATCAAAGACATGGAAAAGAAGATGGCAAGATTCTTCTGGGGGGAGAAACATCACTGGCAGGAATGGAAAAGTCTCACAAGGCCAACAATGGAAGGAGGGCTAGGCATAAGAGACATCCAAACACTGCAAAAGGCCTACACATGCAAACTATGGAGCAGACTGCGAAGCAAAAAAAGCCTATGGAGCAAATACATGAATCAAAAATATGAAGCAAGACAAGAAAACACATATAAACCAACAGATACACCATCATGGAAAAGGATATGCCAAATATGGGAATTCTGCGACAAGGAATTTCCAAGAGAAGAAGAAATAAAGATAAAACAAGCATATGAAAAATGCAGGCAGCACAAAAACACCATGATATCCCACAAATTTATATGGCATAAATATCAGCAAGGGAACATAAAAATGTTTTTATGGAAACTACTACACAAATCTCTACCAATCAAAGACAATTTGCAAAAGTTTATGAGTATCTCACCAACTATATGCCCTTTTTGCAGGAAAGACGAAGCATCACAGTCACACATATTCATACACTGCAAGGAGGTGAAGGGAATATGGGAGAAATATGCATGCATACTAGATGGACCTATAAAACCCCAACAAGACATCCGTCAACACCTACTGGCATGGTGGCTACGAGGAGAAGAAAAGAGAATAGAAGGAGCACTAAGAATCATCACCCCAGGAATAATCATGTGGCATATATGGAAAGCATACAACAAGATTATCCGCGAAGACAGCACATGGAACTCACAAGCTGTAGAAGAACAAATACGGACAAACATACACAATTGGAGCATATCAAAAAACAAGACCAAACTAGCGCAGAACAATGAAAAACTACAAAAAGCAGGAATCATCCCAAAAATGCAACCAAAGCCAGCGGTAAGACTAAAATGGCAAGCACCACCAAAAGGGAAACTAAAGCTAAATACAGACGCAGCAATCGGGAAAACAAGAGCAGCCGGAGGAGCAATAATCCGAGATGAGGAGGGGAATTTCAAGCATGCAATAAGCTACCCACTGCCAGTAACAAACCCAATGCAGGCAGAAATACAAGCAATCCTCATCGCCATATGCTATTATGCAATAAACGGCATAAAACTAGGCATGCAACTGGAAGGCCTAGAAATCGAAACAGACTGCCGAAAAATCGAAGATCTACAACAACAGAGTGAAACTGAGCACATAAGGGCAAGAAAAGGAAAGCCAATAGAGTGGATAAAGGACATAGCAAAGGGGTACAACATGAAAATCGGATATAGGCCAAGAGAGACAAACACTGCTGCCCACAACCTAGCACAGCATGGGATGATGAAGCAAAAACTCAAGGAATTCACAAAATTAGATGAGCTGCCGCCATATGTAAAAGGAAGTCTAAAGACAGACATCAACACAGAGCATATAAGAGTGTAAGGAAGAAAAGGCAGAGAAAAAAAGATGAAGAAAAGAAGAGGACGGCGAAGCAAGCAAACCCAGAAGCAGAGCAACAGAATGAAAAGCAAATGCGGAAGAGCAAAAAGAAGATACAATAAATTAGGGCACCGAAAAAGAAAAGAACAATTAGAATAAATCAAGGGTGTATAGAAAGCGGTGAACAGAAAAAGGAAAGCAGGCACCACGTGGCTTGCTGCATGTACATAAAGCAATAGAAAATCAATAAAAATTTAAAAAAAAAATACAAAAGAAAACTTTAAGAGAGGAATGAAAAAAGAAAGAAGATGAAGCCTACTGAGTTTTTTACCAAGTGTTGAACTTCTTAAACTATTAACTTTTACCACATCCATGTATGACTTTGTGGTACTTATTTATTTATAGACGTTGACTCTTACAATAGAGGTTAATTTTTAACACTTATGTAGAATTCAACTCCTAAAAGCAATCTATAACTGTTCAATATCGAATGGAATTGTTCCAAGTTGAAACCATGTTTCAAATCATAAAAAGACACCAAATGTTTCAGCTGAAACATTGCTGGCCGAACATTCGTTATGCTTGTTGAACATTTGGCAACCCTCAAATTCAAAGTTCGGTACACACTGAACTTCACCAATTCAATAAAAATCACTTTTATGTGTTTTTTACAAATACAAAGGTTGTCAAATATATATCCAAGAACAATTTCATGAAACCCTAATTTCAAAAGGGCACATATATATAGTTGTACCTTGGCCTTGGTCGTCAATCTTCTTGCTCCTATACATCTGTTATAAGACAAATAAAAAGAACCCAAAAATTATTTGAGTAAATTCTCTTTGTCAATTATGCAATTGACATGGTAAACAAGCTCATTCAGCAAAAGTAAGCTGTGTTTTTCTGTATAAAATTGATTGAAATAAAATGTTTTCACCTGCAAGTGGCTTTTGACATGAGCAATGCTAAGGCCCTTCACATTCATCAGCTGCAAAACTAGCTTTGGCGTTGCTCCTACACCAATCAAAATTTATGGATCATATCAATTCCTAATGTAACATACAACAACGATATTACACCATTACCTTAGAGGCTCCCGCTTATGGCGGGGTATAGAGGGATGGGACGTACGCAACCATATCCTTATGTTAGAAACATACAGAGGTTGTTCTCTGATTATCCATAATGATGTATCAAGCTATGTCGATCAACTGCTACTTCAAAATATAAGGAGTGTAGCCAATTTAGTAAATCATTGTGTTTTATTCCATCATATTCAAAAGTCAAGGAAGAACGTGTCCTTGAATCCATTGTAAATGGAAATCCTAATGTAAGATACATATATGAGATATCTGTGCTCCTGAGATCTCTTAAACCAAATTCTACATAATTTCATCTGTTTCAACATTTAATAGTTTCTTGATAAATAATAACCATTTGTCACGGATCAAACATCTAAAACAATGAAAGAATAGAAATTCTTATCAAATTGGTCGACAAAATTGTAACTGATTGTACATGTACATTGGTTTATGCCCCCAAAAAACATGATAAGAAATATAAGGAAGTGAAGAAACTCAAATGGCAAACTTACTTTCTTGACCACCTAGTCTCTCAACAGCTTGAACAAAGCAAAGATGAAGATCTGGAGTCCACCTTAACCTTGGAACCTTAGATCTAATATACTTCCTAACCCCAACACTTGACTCCATCTTTTTCTCTTCATCCTCCACACTACTATTGCTTGAGCTTCCACTACTTTTCCCCACCTTATTACAACTACTCCCCTCATCATCCCTTTCGACTCCTTTTTTCGGGTCGAAGCTACATGCGTTCATCTCAGTTTCATCAAAAATTCCATCTTCCTCCATGCCTTTTAAGTAACAAGATATAAACTTAGTTGATTTGGTGATGATCAAGTAGACCAAGTGTTGAAGTAGTGGAGTACATTTTCAAGCGTCAATGTTGTGATGGGAAATTTGAGGATACATATATAGCTATATTATGATTGATTGAGTGATGGATTTGTACTATAGGGGGGTAATCTTTTTTTTTTCTTTTGTTTTTTTTTTCAACGAATGGAAGAAGATGGAGAGCTCTGAACATGCCAATCTAACTAAAAACAGACCTAACCCTCTCACAAAGTCCAACATAGAAGTAGACCTGTGTAATAAGGCTGTCCCACTGCTTGTGTTGATGTCTCTATAGATCTTGATGCATGTTGGCATACATTATTTCAGGTTGGGATCACTTTACCTCCAAATCACTCACCTTCCTCCTTACTGTCTGACACGTGGTAGTAGGAGGATTGGTGAGGTTATATGAAGGGTGATCAGCAAGGAGTGTATGAGGGTGGGCGGAGGACACGTGGCGGATGGTGGGAAAGAAGGCGAGGAATTTAGAGATGAGGGAATCTCATCCCCAATATTCCTTGCATGTACTAGCATAATGATGACTACATCAACATTAGGCAACAACCATGAATATATAATTTTATAATGATTTTCTTCAGTACCGTACAATAAGATAAATGACGGAGGTTTTCCAGGTAGTTGCCTTTTCAAGCTACATATGAATTTATATTTGTGTTTTTATACGAATAGTCCAACATCTGTGAAAGAAATAGCATGTTGTATGGCGCATTGTCATTGGTCAATGTATCAGAATGGTGATACTTGTAGCCAATTAGACAATCCGCATTGTTAATTAAGACTTGAATCTTATTAGTGTTTTGGATTTGAATCCTTCGTGGATTTACTAATTATAACATGGAAACCTTTTATCAATACATATCCCTCGATTTACATCATTTATAAAAGCTTACGTACGGATAGTGATGTCTTTTATGATTGGATATTTAACCTTTATTTTGATATTTTAATGACATGTTGGGTAGCAGCTAGTGTTTTGAAACTATGATCTTGCGCCTCTTAGAATCATACGAGAATATCAGTAAATAACATATGGCAACTTCAAATTATTGAAGGTTAAATAAAAAGGGTATTAATAAATTATTATGTCATTTGCTGAAATGATTTAGTTGTATAATTTTTGCCAGGATTTCTGCGGCTGAATACTGGTTCTTGCGACAAGTGGAAATATTTTAAGCAAGACACTTAGGCATATTTGTCTGGTGTTTATGAGCGTTGTCCATGAAATTAATTGTACATTGTGTCTTTACTTTCAAACAAATCTAGAGATACAAAAATGGAAACTTAACAAGTTAGCTAGGATTGCATTCAATCAATGGTTTGTGTTTATATGACAAAAATGGCATTATCTGTACTAGGCTCTTGTGTTTGCGCAGAGTCCGGAAAGAGGTCAGATCGGTTTACGATTTGATGCCTATACTTTGTGCAAGAGAATGTTTCTGCCACTCGAACTCATTACTTCAAGGTCACAAAACAGCAAACTTTCCAACAACTCGTAACAAAGCATTAATATGCAACATGATAGACCAAACATTCATTAAGATCTAAGGGCATTTATTACCCATATCGACAGTTTTCGTATGCGTCTTATATAAAGTAATCAATAAAGAATAATTGTAATAAACAGCAATGTCTCCTCCATATTCAAGCTTAGGTAAAATTGAGATGCTTTCTCTTTGTTGATTTTCAATATTTCTCAACTTTGTCCTATTTCCTTTCTTTTTTTAAAAAAAAATGCAAGAAAGTGAAGCTTTGGATTGTTAGCTATGCCAAAAAGGCTACTTATTAACAAGAGAACAACATGAGCAGTAACATTAGGTTAAATAATTAATGGGAATACGAAACCCATATGATAAGGATTTGACTAATTCTCCACATTGATTTGACCTCTTCTGAAAGATTAAGAGATGATGATTATAATGGATGTCGGCGTTCACGGATTCCTCAGTATTTACTGACAATCAGCGGCAACAATAAAGACACTACAACCACTGAATTTCTTGTGTGGACAAAAGATTCCTTTCTATAAATCTTACCCTATTTTCTTTGAAGATCCCGCCTATGATGAAGTATGAGGTCGGATGTACGCAATCATAGTCATGTGTTAGAAACACACAAAAGTTGTTTTCCGATGACCCATAATAAAAATTGCGTCAAACTGTACTGATCAACTGCTACTTCATAATATAACAAGCGCAGCCAATTTGATGACTCACTTTACTTTATGTCATCATATTCCAAAGTCACAATAAGAGTGTTATGTCTCATCTTCAATTATTTGTACACTATCTTCCAGTATTACCCAATTTTTAGTTAGCATAAATGTTGGCTTTGATCAGCCAAATCTGCTGCTTAAGCCTCTAACCAAAGTACTTAGGATATCTAGTATGTAAAATTTGTGAATTAGTTCAAACTTAGGATTTCTAAAATATGTTCGAAAAGTTCCATCTTGAAATTAATAAAGATTCTTAAAAAAAAGAAGAATATTCAAGAAGAAATCATTTCCTTTTGCCTTTGTCAAAATTTCATATATTAGTTTAAAAAACAATGACCTTACGCCTGCGCTTTCGCAGTGATCGTCGACTTGGCAGTTCATGGAAATGGTGGGCAGATATTATTGTGTTATACGGCAGATATTCAAGTTTCAAAGTCACAGAGACACCATGTTTGAGCATAAATTTATTAGATTACTTTTTATCGATTTATTTTACTAGTCTTATTCTGTCAGCATTATGGTAATGCTTCAGTGACACCATTTTGGTGGAACTACTTTTCATGTGTTCCAGAAAGTTTACATCTTATTAAATGCATATTCTGAGTTTTTAGAAAAACTTGAATTCCCAACAGATTCCACTATCCTATATGTACGGTTTCGTAAAAGGCATAAATTAGAGAATATGATTAAATGAACAACTTTATAGAACTTTTATTACTCAAAAAATACATACAAAATTCAAATACAAGCCATTTGGTAGGATACGAAGCCCAACACTTCAGATCGTCTATCACTATAACACCGTCATTTTTTTCCCCAAACTATGAAATGAGGATAAGTTTTTAGAGACATTGTTTGACTCTAAAAACATATAGAGCTGGGGTCTTACTAGAATCAAATTCTCTATTACTTGAGATAGAGGTGTTGTTTATCTGCTGCTTACCTTTCTCACACCCGAATGATAGCTTTTGATGCTGTTGGGATATAAAGGGTATGATTAATGATGATGTTGTTGTTTTACCCCATACAGATTGATTGGCACAGACTAATTGCGGATTAGTTTTTACCGTAAAGTAGTTCTTAAATTTTATTGAGAGTAAACAGTTCGCATTCATATTCCTCATCCACGAAAAAAAAAAGGGGAACATCCCATGCATATATTGATGAAAATTGATAATGTATTACTATATTGCTAACATAATTGCACATTTGTCTTTTGAAAAGAAATATATTTTAAGTTATGCATGAACCATGCTCATGTTCTTTAATTAGTTCATTCATTATTGTTGTGATTCTTCTTTGTCATTGTTATTGTTTAATGACTTAATCGTATCTGCTTATTTATTCAAAGGAAAACAGCTGTGTCGCAGTCTTGCGTAGTCTATGGGAACTCTTGACTCATGTCGAGTGGAAAGTACACTGAATTTGAAACCTCTAGTCATGGTAGGCAGAGGCAGAGCCAGCAGCCATTATTAACAAAATTTCAATTTGACCCCAACCTTTTTTTTTGGGGGAAATTGGATCTTTCATTACTTCAAAGCAATTTACATGTAAGCCGTTAGGCGTCAAAAAAGGCCACTATTCTACCTTATACCAAAAAATCGGCATCGACATCATTTGCAAAATGCAGGAGACGTACTCTATCTAAGACATCATTTACAAAAAGATGTGGTGGGATGACTACACTAGTCCTGCCATGCGCAATCGCATTTCGCCACCACCATAAACCAGCGACAATTTCCCGGAAAACATAAGGCCAACCCTTAGAACTGGTCGCCGCTCCCATATTCCCGCCAAGATTCATATCAATCCAGTCCGGTAGACTCGCAACACTGCCAAAACACCTCCATCTTTCCGTGTGCACCACCTTCTTCCAGATTCGCGCAGCCCAATCGCAGTCCCGCAGTTCATGAAGCTGCCCGACGCCATGTTCATTACACACTGGGCAAATCGCATTTGGTAGAATATGATGCTGGTACAGGAAGTATGTAGTGGGGAGGGCTGCATGTTTCGCCTTCCATAAGCAAATATTATCGCGATTTGGCCCCTTAAGCTTCCAAATATTCTTCCATCCATTTTTCCCATCAGCCACATTGCAATTATTCAAGAAATCATAAGCACTAGCAACTGAGAATTTTCCATTTGATGATAGTCCCCACGTCGGCTGCAGCTGAGTGTTGGCCTGACCATTTCCATCGTGAAGGCAGTTGGAAGACATCAGTCCGGCGTGCAACAGTGGCACACAACATCTTATGCCCCGCCAAACCGTCGACACATTTTGTTTCCCTTTGTCCTCCAAGGGGGATCCGTACTTAGCTCGAAGGATCCTGACCCACAATAACTCTTTATTCAGCGACATCTGCCATCCCAACTTGGCTATGAATGCCAGATTCATACTCTTCAAGTTGCGCACCCCCAGACCACCATGTGTCTTTGGTTGGCAAACATGATTCCAAGCAACCGAGTGTAGATGTCTTTCGTCCCCGAGCTCATCCCACAGAAACTTGCGCATATATTTCTCCATTTGTTCAACAATTTTGACAGGAAGTTTCGCAGTCTGCATCGCATAAGATGGGAGAGTGTTCAGAACCGACTGTATAAGAGTCGCCCGGGCAGCTTGCGATAGAAATTTGGCCTGCCACGCCTTGAGTTTGTTTCGGACACTATCCACCAAAAATTCATATGTGCTGATTGAGACCCGAGAGTGAAGCAGTGGCATACCCAAGTATCGCCCAATGTCATCCGTCTGCTTCATATTTAGTTTCCTGCCGATTTTTCGCGCCACGTTGGACTGTGTATTGCGGGAAACAAAAAACTGGCTCTTGGCGTTGCTCACCTGCTGGCCGGACAGTTCACAGAAGTTATCCAGCACACGACGTATGTTCTCCGCATTTTCCTCAGTAGCGTCACCAAACAAGAGTAGATCGTCCGCAAAGAACACATGCGAGACCTTAGGGCCCCCGCGTGTCACCACGATTGGCTTCCACTGTTTTTCGTCAACGGCTTCATTTATCATTCCACTCAAAACTTCCATACATAATAAGAACAAGTACGGAGCAATCGGGTCTCCCTGTCTAATCCCCCTAGTCGGCTGAAAAGCATCCAATCTCTCCCCATTCCAGGCAATAGATAAACTAGCCGATGTCACGCTATACATGATGATTCTAGTCATTTCGCTTTTTGTATCGCATTGTATGAAGAATTTCTTGTGCGATAATTATATTCTCAGACGCCTGCCTTCCCGGCGTGAACGCACACTGTTCCGCAGAAACAATTTTCGCTATAACTCCCTTCAACCTGTTAGCAATGATTTTTGTAATCAATTTCACAGAGACATTGCTGAGAGCAATCGGTCGGAATTGGGAGATGCATTCCGGATGGCGTATCTTCGGGATTAGGGTGATAATGGATTCATTCATCTGCGATGGAAACACACCATCCTGAAAAACTTTCAACACAAACGCCATAATAGAGGGCCCCACCACATTCCAGTTTCGTTGGAAAAAAACGGGGGGAAAGCCATCCGGGCCAGGCGCTTTATGGGCGCCCATTTGGAAAATCGCCACTTCCACTTCCTTGCTTGTAACCGGATGGTTAAGCATCCTACGGTCCGCATGAGAGAGTGTAGGAAGCTTAATCCGGCACCTATTATCCCTAGGCGTAGGACTACGAGCATATAATTCCATGAAATATTTTCTGACCATCTCCTTAAGTTCAGCAGGTGCAGTAACCCATTTGTCCCCATCATCCTTGAGGCTAGTAAATCTTTTCAGTGGCCTTCTGGTTGCCATTGTTTTATGAAAGCTGCGCGAATTACGTTCACCCTCAATTAACCAATGCGCTTTACTTCTTTATTTCCAATGATGTTCTTCCAGTTTGAGAATTTCAGCATGTTCCTCAGTAAGTTCTTTCTCCAACTTGAATAGGAATCGGGATGGGTGATTTTCCACGGCCTTCTGAATACCCAAAATGCGCGCCTCGCACCTTTTCTTCCGGTGAAAAAGATTCCCAAAAACTTCGACACTCCATTTCCTAAGCTTTGCAGTGAACTCAGCAATTGTTTCAACATATCCCATGGGGTGTTCGGTCCATGCCTTTTGTATAAACGGACCAAAATCGCCATGTTCTAGCCAGGCTTCCTGAAATCGAAAACTGGCGTATTCCTTCTAAAGTGCTGGCTATCAACATTCAATAACAGCGGATGATGGTCCGAATGGACCCTATGCAAGTGCTGTAATGTTGCGCTTTTAAATTTTGCTCTCCACTCCTCATTCACCCAGCATTGATCAATCCGTTGTTGTATTTTAAAGTCCCCCTGCTGTCGGTTAGTCCATGTGAATCTAGGTCCAGAGAACGGCAGACCCATCAAATCGCACTTCTCCAGCATCGTTCGCATTCTATTAACGGAGTAACCGCGCACACGACGACCTCCGTTCTTGTCACTCTGGTCAACAACTTGGTTAAAATCCCCAATTAGACACCAACCACTATTAATGATGCGGCCAATACTCTCCGTATGGTCACAGAATATGTCACGCGTAATCACAACTGGAGAGGCATAAACCAGAGACAGTACCCATGGTGTATCACCCCCTTGCTTAATCAACAATGTTAACATTTGCGCCGTATAATCCACGACCGTAATACTAGCAATACTCTTATCCCAGAAACACCACAATCCCCTCGCAAACCCCCGCGCTTCCACCACTGCCATGTCAGTGAACCAGAAACGGCGAAGTATCCATAATGCACAGTCACTTTGAACGCGTGTCTCCATTAAAAACAAGATATCAGGCTTGGACGTATTTACATAATCTGTGAGGGCCCGGCGAAAGTCATCCGACGCCGCCCCCCGACAATTCCACGACATTACCTTCATAAGGAAACTAGGCAAAGGTTTCTTCCGTGGCCACCCTGCCACCCATTTCCATATTGCCATCCTCATCAGGAACCTTTTCCTCAGTCTCACAGACCTCAACGTCAATGGGGCATTGTTCACCCGTACCCGCATCAGTGCCATCCGGGGGGTGTTGCTTGAATTCTGCCTTGGTTCCCAAATGTCCCTGTCTATCTACGTTATTAACAAGACAAGGCCATTCATCACTATTGCTCAAAGGACTAAGATTAAGTTGAGCGCCACAGTCCTCATTAGTGATATCCCGGAGAGATCGGTGCGTAATCCCCCCCCATCATTCTATTGAATGAACCCCTGCCTCTTGAGGAACCTCCCCTGTTGATGCTAATACCCATCGGGTACTGATGTTCTCCCTCATGTGTCTCATTCCTGTTGCCCCCCAAAGATGGAACCTGCACTCTTGTCTTAGCATTCGACTTGGCCGGTATTCCTTTTTTGTTTCCTTTCGCACCTGCACGTGTGGCCACTTCTTTTGTCAAAGATCGAAATATCACTTCCGGTCCTTTGTCAATCACTTCCCTTAGTCCTTGTTGCATTAGATTCTCCCCCATATCATCACCCGTGTCAGTATCTGCGCCCCCTAATGGTCCAAACCGCGACCCCCCAGCCCCAGCATGATGGTGCGACTGTATGTCTATGTTACTTCTCGCTACAGTATTCCACTTCTTCCCAATATCCCCCGCTACACCGTGCTCAAGAGGTCTCCCAGTATCCTTGGGCGTAGGAGTTCGTTTGCGCCTATTGCTTTGGGCCACCATCCATGGTCCGAAAGAGTCTTGTACATTTGGGACAAAATTGTTTCTTTTGGCTTCCAGCCCGTCTACAGTGACAGTGGCAGAGGTACCTTCCCTCCCACAATCCTCTGTTTTGTGTCCGTACCGGCCACACGTGAAGCATATAAGGTTCAAGCCTTCATATTCCACCATAAAAGTTTGTCCATTCACCTCCACTCTTGACACAAGCGGCTTCATGAGGTCAATATCGACGCAAATTCGGGCATAACGGCCCCTCTGCACATGCCTAGTTGTGTCATCTACTTTTATCGCAGTACCCAACAAGTTTCCAATCCGTAATAGCACACCCTCATCAAAGAATTCCAACGGCAGCTTGGGTATTCGAATCCATGCCATAGTTCTAGTCACCAATTCCATCGATGGGGAGAAAAAGGGATGCCATTTTGTAACAGTTATGTAGTGTCCTTGGAGAGTCCAAGGACCACCCTCTAGAACATGCAGATAATGAACTTTCGAAAAGAATCGCACCACAAAAAATCCATCATCCAAATCAACTATGTCCAGCTTACCTCCAAAGGCCCATAAATCAGAGAGTCTTTTTTCGATGACTTTGAATGTGAAGCTCCTGTCCAATGTCTTCACGATCAATGCATATATATATATATATATATATATATATATATATATATATATATATGTTGTCAGACTAGCATATTTTATATATGTATATATATATATGCATATATATATATATATATGTTGTCATTTACGGACTGCCAAAAAAACTCAGAATGTCTGTCTGAAAGACCACCTAGTAATCACAAAACTTAAAATAGCGGAGGTGGTTTATTCTAGTTGTGTCAAGGTATTGGAATTTGGGATGCAAATGATAATTAATAAAGACTGGCTGCATTTTGTCTTGCAATAATAGCTTATGTGTTTAATTTGGAAAAGAACATTTCGGGATTATTGTAACGACTGACATGAGCACGTGCATAGCTTTTTGACAAGCTCCTCTTAAAAAACTTTGCTCAAGATATAATTCATGTCATTTAACTAATTTTTTTATTAATTTAATTTGACAAAAAGATGTATAAAGAAAAACTTCAGATTAAGAAAATAAGAGTTGTGGACATACATGGCATAGTCTAGTTGGTACTCGGGTTGGGTTTGATTCAAAAGGTCAAGAGTTTGATTTTAGAGACACCCACAGTGTGAGTGTTCCTCTCCTGCTAGGCTGAAGGCATGGTTTACGAGAGACACCTTGTGTGGATCACTGCGTAAGATATCATCCAATCTAAAAAGACCGATGGGCTTCTGATTTGCATCTTCTACAAATGTTCTTTAGGGTTGAGACGATGAAAACTCCGAATGAGAAATTTCACCTCTTGCTCTAAGAAAATAAGAGTTTGGATCTAATAATCCTTCTCGCTGTGTCAAAACTTTTATAAAAAAGAAGGCCGTTAAAAGCCGAATGAGATCCTCTAACCCCCTCCCCGTGACCGTCCACGTGACCGCCCGCCACGTGACAACGGGGAGGGGTGGTGAGGCTGGATGCGGGTGACCTCCATCCAGCCTCACCACCCCTTCTTGCTGCCACGTGGCGGGCGGT
>AP025074.1:29405952-29507454 GCA_036186865.1 Eustoma russellianum
TTTCAGAGGCGGAGAGGGGATGGAGGAAGCGGTGGTGGAGGCCTTGAGAATATAGGGAGCGGCGTGGGAGGGAGGAGAACGGCGTGGGAGGCGGTAATCGGCTGTCGTGATTCGGCTATCCCTTGCTCCTTGTTTACGCGTTGCTTTCAGAATTGAGGGGTATAATGGAAACATTATTATTATTATTATTATTATTATTATTATTATTATTATTATTATTATTATTATTGTTATTGTTATTGTTATTATTATTATTATTATTATTATTATTTTGGCAAGAGGAAAACGGAAAGAAAAGGATAAAGTAGGTAGATTGCATAGTAAAAAGTCGTGGGTTTGGATTTTGGCCTTAGAGTTCTATGGTTAACTTTTTATGACATAATAGGTTTGGGGTCGACATTACGTGGACATCAGCTAATGATATTTCATCTAAAAAGTCATTCGACTGTGTTATTTACATCTTCTACAAAAAATTTTAAAAATATGAACTCACAATATAAAATGCTTCCAAAATATAAGTGTATGCAACCGCCTATTTGACACACAATTTTAAACAACTTGATTAAACAAACACACGTCAACAAAACATATAAAAATACATTTCTAGTTAAAGTTTTCATATTATTTTTTCATTTATTACTTTGATTATAGGATAGAAGAATTTCATTGAATTCCTATGTTAACGTTTATATGAATAAATAAATAACTAACTATATCTATATATTTATTTTAATATTAATAACATCCAAGTAATTAGAAAAAGGCATCAGGACATAGTCTAGTTTGTACTCGGATTGGGATTTGCTCCAACAAGTCAAGAGTTCGAATTCAAAGACACGCACAGTGTAGTTGTTCCTCTGCTGCTAGGCCAAATGTCTGGTTTGTGAGGAACAACTTGTATGTGTAACTGCGTAAGATCTCACCCAATCTACGAGGTCGCTGGACTCCTGATTTACATCCTCTACGCAGCTTATTGAGGTTGGAGCAGTAGGGACATCCGGAACGAGGGATTTCACCTTTTATTTCCAACTAATTAAAAAATGTGTAAAGAAAGGCTTTGGTGAATAAGTGACATTGCGTATTTGAGGTGTTCAACGGCCTTGGCTCTTCTTCCAGCTAAACTTAGCTAAACCTTTACCACCTTGCGGTGGATATTTAGAAAGAAATCTATTTGTGTGCATTGCCTCAAGTGACTCCTTCCAATTTCAGTATATATACCTCCCCCAAATGCATCAAATCTTCCTATTCTAATCCAATACATAATAGAAGAGGCCAAATAAAAGAACCCAAAAAAAAAAAAAAAACCTAATAAAGCAATGGCATTCAACGCCAACTTGTTCTTGGTCCTCTCCCTTTCATCCCTCTTGATCTTGGGTCAAGCCCATCAGACCCCGTCCCCTGCCCCTGCTCCGGCCAAAGTGAACCTGGTTCAAGACCCCCAGAGCCCAGCGTCCGCACCTGCTGAGGCGCCGGAAGCCAAGCCAAAGGCTTCAGTTTCATCCATATCATCCTCACCAGGTGCGGCGCCATCTCCCTCACCTTCTTCCTCTGAAGGAGATTATTTTGATGACATGATTTGGGAAGATATGCAAGATTTTGGGACGTCGATTAACAGCATTGTTGAGCAGACCATAAACAAGGTTCAGACAAGGATAGGGCAAGTGATGGACGAGGTTATCAACGAGCGCTTGGATGATCGTACTACAGATGCTGCTGAGCAACAGTGCCTTCATGCATGTAAAGATAATTATTCGGAAGTATATCTGAATGTAGCAGAAGTACTTAAGGATTTCTCCAACACTCATGACTTCACCATGGCTAGTGATTATCTCACCAAGGTCAAGGATGACATTATGCCATGCATGAAATGCATGCACGATCTTTTCAAAGGAGAAAGTCCTTTCGACAGTTTTAATGAGTGGCTTCAAGAGATCACTCGAGCTTCCGCGACCCAACTCAACGAGCTTCTACATGCTTAAAAAGGCATCTAACATGTTGTTTTTCCTTTTTCTTTTTAATATTTTCTCAAACCCAAAACGTGCAAGAAGTGAAATCCTGTGATGGATAGATAGCATGATTTTGGGTTTTGAGACGTAAAACATTAATTAAGCTTTGCGTAGATTATATCGGGTGGTATTTCTTTTTTCCCCCTTCTCCTCGCCTTTGAAGATTAAGAGGAGGAGGAAAGAAGAAGCCCCCATGAACGACCTAACTAATATTGAAATATCATTGATAATTTTTACAATTCTTCAAATGACGTTTTTTTTTTGTTTTGATTTATTCTTCCATTATATATCATAATTATTGATTGTTTGGATGTGGTTTGGGTATATTCAAGACATAGGCGAGTGAAATTTTAGTGGATGTTAAAATAATAAAAAAAATTTGTCGTCCCAAGTGTTATTATAGTTGAATTTTTTACATATTATTAAATTACACTAGTAGAAAGTCAACCAATGACAACAATTTTATGACTAGGAGAGTAATAAACAGCAAATGATATATTTATTCTTTTGCAATTTTCTTTTTGTGAGAAAGTCTGAGAAATATTAAACGGACAGTGATGTGTAAGCCCTGTGGCATTTGACGAGGGACTTGGATTTATCATCGATGCTGGCGTGGTTGTCACGTGTCAGGCACGTGGCTGATGACGTGTCAGTCAGCCATCAACTAACACACGAAATAAAGACTCCAAAGAATACATGCATAACATTTACACACTAATGTTAATTTGGACGTTTTCGGTGCACTAGGTTAAGAGCCATAAATTTACTCCATAGGGATTTTTGTTCTCCAAAACTGAACCAAAGCTTCCATCTAAATGCCGCATGAATATCACACAGCCTCCTCACTCCTAAACCGCATTCACCATATTCCCTTGCCTCATACATGGTGTCAATGAATATTGTATAATACAAACTGACAGTAGAGCTTAAAACGTATACAATATTCAGGAAGTAAATACATAACAGCAACATTACGAGGCTCCCGCATTCACCATGTGTTAGATGCTTGGGGAAAAGAACATAGTAAGTCACCAGAATGCAGAGAAACTAAGATTGCGTTGGTAAAAGTTCAAATCCTGTGACTTTTTTGCCATCCCTTTTTCCTTCACTTTTGATAGTTGCCTCATGTTTCAACTTCTTTGGATTACCTAAGATGTTTAGTTGGACAAACAATTAGCGTGTACTAACTAATTACTCAAACATCTTAACCCATCATCAAGCACAGCAACCAAGATACACTATTTTGTCCAACTGAAAACAATATCAAGCCCCTTTATGCTTTATTGATAACTTTTCAGTAAGTAAACTGTAGCAACCAATATACACTATTTTGTCAAAACAAAAAAATATGAAGCCCCTTTGACAACTTTCAGTAACCTGTTCCGTTGGCTTTCACATAGTGCTGAGTTTCAATTTCCTTCAATGCTATGATCCCAGTGTATTGGCATTCAACACGAAGCCCAGCCAAAAACTCTTCGAACTAATTAACATGTCCCCTGTAACTTGTACTGGCAAGAAATAATAAACTGTAATCATGTTTAACAATATCAGGCCCTTTATTTTCAACCTATTAGAGAATTCATATTCTGTTGACCTATGCAAAAAGTAGAGTTTCAATTATAAGAGAGAGTCATTAGATACCTGTGTAATTCTAAGAAGTAACTCGATAGGATCTGCCTCATTAGTCTACCTACTGTAAACCCCAAGGGATTTTTTGAAATATTTATACCATTTATTATCACTCAGTGCACCCATGTTTATAGAGCATTTCAAAGACGCAGTAGATGATTGGGACATTATTGATGCCAGAAATAACTACGTCTTTTATATGCAAGTAGAAGTTTATCCAAGGGGAGGAAAGATGGCTTTTGCATATGGGGAGCTCCTATATCACAGGTGGATTTTGTAGTTTATATTTAACTAACAATCACAGTGACCCCGTCTTTTTCGTCAGCATACAAAGCACATAACACACAGTAGACACGATATCATCACAGGCTCTCTTCACTCGGTGCAAGGCCAGGTCAAGCAAAAAAAAAGGGCAGGAAGATATAAATCTTGAAAGCAAGGCAGCTAAAACATATCACACTGAGAAGGAAGCGGCTATACAAGTTACACTTTCAGCCATCTTCCTGTCAGAAAAAAAAAAACAGGGCAAGTTAAGTGCAATCTAACTCATCAAGTAACCACATGCCCCCACCCTGTCATGGAACATATTCGAACCTCACATAGTTGATCTTAGCACACGAGTCAGGGGAAGTACAGGATGGAAATCGAGTAGTTTTAACTACTAAAAGCATATCAATCTCCTCAGCTACTCCCACAAAATCGATTATTATGTAGGTAGCACAAATATTCTAAGCATAATCAGCATATCCGCTGTCTTTTTAGTGGGACGGTGAATACAGCAACACCCAGCCAAGCGGGCTGCCTGGTGAGCCTTTGTTTTGATGAAGTGAGTCAACACAGCATAAGCCCTAAGAAAAATAAATGGATACAAGAGGTATGTCTACATCATTATCTTCGTCGTCTTCACATGCTACTACGACGTCAAAATGGTGACGATATGGTGGAATCTCCAACTTTGCCACTTCCCTTGCCAAGTCCACGGCTTTCTTGTCCAGCCGATCTTTATGCCTTGGGAACATGCTGTTATAGAGCAGGCAGTTTCCACATGAAACACTGTAGGCACTCAGACCTTTGTTGGACAGCCACTGAAGCACTTCTCTCATAGTCGGATTCCCCTTGATTACCCATCTGTCCCAAACAGTCCAGCTCATATCCTGGTGTTTCACAACTTTAGGTGGGACTGGTTCGGCTATGGAAAAAAGTGGCAGAGCTAAATTTGCGAATGTGTTTCGATAATCCTCTAATCTGTGACCCCTGTCTAAGACCTTGTATAGCTCGAGGCAAACCAAACCAGTGGCCATTGCTGTGGATGTAGCAATTGCAGGTATGATCCTGCCAGCTATGAACTTGGCCTGCAGCTTGTCCACTTCAGGTATAGCATAATTTCTTGCTCTCATGTTAGCAAGGGCAGTTATCATATCCATATGGTAATTCGTGTCATCATCCTGAGGAACATTGTCAAAAGACTCAAAACCCATGGGAAAAGTTACTGGGTAGGTATAGGTAAATTTTCATAAAGCCCATAACAACATTCCCAAACTTGAGATAGTTCAACTATACAACAACAACAACAACATTAAACCATTGTCTAAGAAACTCTCGTCAATGGCGAGGTATGGGGGGTCAAATGTACGCAATCATACCCAAGTGTTAAAAACACACAGATATTGTTTCCCGATAACCCATAATGAAAATTGTGTCAAACTGTGTCGATCAACTGCTACTTCACAATATAAGAAGCGCAGCCAATTTAATGAATCATTTCGCTTTATTCCATCATATTTCGAAGTCAAGAAAGAGTATGTCCTTGACTCCATTGGAAATGGAAACAGAGATAAGTTCAACTATAAAAAAACAAAATAGTGTAAAATGAGTGCACACAAATCAAAGTGTCACTGAGACAAGTAGTCCTTTTACCTCATATGCTTTGATTTGCAACACCACAAAAGTAATTCACTTAGATGAAAATAGGGAAAAGCACAACGTTTTATGCATAGACAAATTTCTTACAATATGGTTACAGAAGATAAAACCATGATTAAAAATGCAAGACAAATTAGCAAACAAAACCTTTTCGAACTGGATTGGTCTCATCAAGAATCGTGGAGGTAAAATTTTCCGACGTTGCTCAAGCTTCATTATTAGTTCATCTATAACAGCAGCATCATCTACAGAAGCGGCAGAAAGACTAGTAGCGTTCTCATCTGTCTCAATTCTCACACCATCTTTGGGCTTGAATTCAGGAACCACGACTCTATTAACAGCTTCACCCAGTTTCACTGGGTTATTGGCCCAGTCAGGGGTAGCAATGCCAAATGTCTTGGCCCGCAGAATGGATGCAGCCATGATGAAATGGAGGTGAGTTGGGTCGTTAATAGAGAACTCAAGGGGGCGGGGAAATCGCTTTGGAGGAGACCAAAATGGTGCCCCCGTACTGGTTGCAGCATTTTCAGGGAAAGTAAAAGTAAGCTGCTTCACGCGGTTGGCAAAATAATCTTCGAACCTAGAGACCGATATCAATCAGAAACCGAGAGTGCATAATTCCACGTCTCACTTAATATAAAAGGAAAAACTGAAATTTACATAAAGGAAGCATTACCGAAGGCGAGCCCAAGTAATACAGTCCTGGAATGATTCACATCTTTCTTTGTCAAGGCACTCGATTACACGTTCTAGATTGTCCCTTGCCTGTGCATCACCAGCATTTTTCATGCCAGATGCATATTCACTTGGATTCGAAAGATAGGCATTCACCTCCGCAGGTGTTTTTTCAAGCAAACCTTCAAACTCTGATCTGGCCCATGTCAGGCAGTGGTCAATGTTATGAGGAAAGGAGTGTACAGTGCACATGGGTGCTTGTTTCTCAGGTGGATCTCTTGATGCACCATAGTTTTCAGTTAGATGAGGAATAACCATCTGTGTATTGCACTTGGCACCAAGAGTTCCCGACTCAAGAAGTGGCTTCTGGAAATACAAGCACCTGCCATCTACATAGAGCCTAGCATTGACATTGTCAAGGGCGTTGACCACGACATCTAGGTTCTCCCAGAAAGTATCATCAAAAACATTTTCAGTCTCAGGGCCAACACGATTCTGTAAAGATTCAGTATTAAGGTGTGGATTTATTGATGCAACTGCTGAAGCAGCAACAGTTGATTTCGCCTGCCCAATGTTCCAATCACGGAACAGAAATTGCCTGCTTAGGTTACTCTTCTCTATAACGTCATCATCTGTGATGGTCAGCTTCCCTTTATTGCCACATGAAACCCCCATAAGAGCTAAATTCTTCAAGAATTCACAACCCAATGCACCAGACCCAACAACAAATAGCCTAGCATCTTCTAGTTTCTTCTGGAGTTTAGCACCAAAAACTGAAATCTGGGCATCATAACGGCTATTCAATGGCCTGAAATCTCGGGCTTCTGGTGGCTCGGAAGGCAGAGATTCTACTGAATCAAAGTAGAAAAACTGAAAACAAAAAGGTAGAAACTTTTAGTTAAATCCGAATGAAGTGGGACTAAAGTATCAGAAAGTCGAGCAAAAACCAGGAAGAAAACAAAGCAATAAACAAGGCATTGTCAGATCCCCACCGATAATAGGAAATAAAAGCTAATCATTAGGCCACATGGTTTTAAATATAGAAACATCCTTTTTGACCTGGAAGAGAGGATGAAACTTCCCAGAGCATGCTTTTACAACTTCCTGGCCTACAATACCACCGAACATGGCAGCAATAGGGTTCAGCACAGCCCGGGAACCAAAAGCAAATTGTTGCAGAAGTTTTGGCTTTATATCCTCCAG
Source organism: Eustoma russellianum (assembly GCA_036186865.1). Lineage (NCBI taxonomy): Eukaryota > Viridiplantae > Streptophyta > Magnoliopsida > Gentianales > Gentianaceae > Eustoma > Eustoma russellianum. Next base: position 29,413,389 of record AP025074.1, read on the forward strand.
CTTGCTGTCCCCCAAACTTTCGTTCAAGTTGCTGACAATAGATATCAACTTCTGAGCATCCTCTTCTGAACCTGCCAACGGAAGGCGTCCCTGCCCGGAAACAAACTTATCCAATGCTTGAAAGGCCAAATGCAACAGTGGTGGATGATCAAACTTTGAGAAGTCGCTCAGAAGGAAATCACCAGGGTCAACTATTGCCTCTTTTAGTGGCTTGAAATTCAAGACCTTGGGCTGCTTGACCTGGGTGACAATACCCCCTCTCTCGTAGGCACCAAAATTTGTGGTATCCTCGTCAAGAGTAAAAGAGTAAGGCCTAGCGTTCCTAACTCTTCTAGGCTTCCCATCATTAAGTTCGGTCATCCCTTTAATTTCTGAGAACACAACAAGATCCCCATCCTCAAACTCAAGCCTTTCATCCTCAACACATGACACCAGTGCTGGATTATCATTGCTAATGGATGCAATAATGCCTGTATGAGGGACCTCACCATCAACATCAAACACAGTGAATGCCGGGCCAAAATCACAAAATGCAGAACCAAAGACACCACGAACTTCTGCCCTGATGAAAGCGATAGGAGGCTGATGGTTGTGGCAATAATTATTGAATTCAATTGCATCTTCTAAGCCAACATCAGTAAACACTACGGCCTACATTTTAAAAATGAAGTCAATTACTCAAAGAATGGAAAGTTGCATCAGAGATGTATCATTAAATGAAGATAACGGAGACACCAAAAGGTCAAGAAGTTGGGGTAAGCAGGAAAAACCTCTTTTTAGCGAGGTGAATGAATAGAAGGGAGAATGTAAAAACTCAACAAAATCAATAACAACAACAAGAAGAAGAAGAATAATAATAAGAAGAAGAAGAAGAACAACAACAACAACAACAACAATAATGATGATAATAATAATAATGAAACTAATAATAACAATGAAAATGATAACAATAAGAGAAAACTTGTTGAGTAGATAACTAGTCAAATTCAAATACACATACTACTATCAATAACTAGCAACAACATTATTTGGTGAATAACTTGGCGACAATTCCAGGAATTAAGTATAGAACAATGAATGTCTGACAATGTCACCAGAAGCAAACCAACTTAAAAACAGCCTCTCTAACCCCAAAGAAACACAAGAATGTCATGCAAGCATCAATAACACAAAAATATTCTTAGGCAGCCATTTGGAAAATGAGAAAACAATATATTATGACTAACCAAAATAAAGGTTTGCAAAATAATTTGATTAAATAGCACACCAGTGGATATTAAAGCCTCTTCATTGAAAAATGAGAATAAATCAATGATGATAAGACTAACAGCAGAAGGATTTGCCAACATATACTACTAGTGAATAACTGTTTAACCAGAAAACAATTGCACCTGAAATTTAGAGAGCTGGTCATTGGTCAATTTTGTAGTCAGAGCAGTGACAACCACGGCATTGTTGAGCTCCTGCAGCTTAGGGGCAGAAGCAACTGCCCTGTTTTTACCAATATCCTTCTCACTGAAAGTAAAGCTGCTTGACAGATCCCACAACTTCACTGAACCTTCATCCTGAAGCGTGACAGACTTTACTCCAGCAAGGATAAGGTTTTTCGCTGCAACAATTAAATAAGAGAATCATTTCCCAACTTCCCCAAGAAACCAAAGTGCACATAACTCGTTGTTTCCAACTCATGAGTCTTAGGATGAATGGTCTGACCAACATTTGATAGCAGTGCAAATAATTGTAGTCCATTAAAGATAGCGTACATAATTTATTCAACAACTAAATAAAGAGAGGACAATTATTTCCATAGTCCACCCACGCCATGATGCATCCTTCAGTCTACAAATCTAGCACATTACAGCATAACAAACTAAAGCAACATGTAATGCCCCCAACTACAAGACCAACTTTAACTTTGCAATCCATCTTCAGATTCAGTTAATCCGGGCAGAATTAGCTCCCAGAATCAAAATCTAAGCATATTTCGCATATGCAAAATAGTGAAAAGCCCTATAACATCAATTTAATCATTCGTTAAAGATTTATAAACTGTAATTGGATGACTTTAGTTTCTATAGCATTGAGGCGAATAGATTTAGGTACAGGACGTGTTTGCTGTAACCAAAAGGACTGGACTCATGTTAAATGATACCCAATTAACAACTGAAGAACATCACAAGCATTGGAACAACTTTATTCACAATTTAATCTTAATAATCGCTTCTAACATTGAAACATCAAATAATTCAAGTATCAAAAACACTTATACGTCAAATAAAGTAAAAAGGAAAAAAATCATCGACACAATAAACACAACAGTCACGTCAAATAAAATAAAAATCAGTCACACGATAAATGTGACGGCAATTAATGAGTGACACCTAGAGAGGATAGCAGGGATTTACCTATCTCAACACCCAGTCCTTGCATCCCCGATACAAGAACATTTGAAGCAAAAAGGCGGCGCATAGTTTCACGCCCGTACACAGCCAATTGGCGGCTGTGTAGGTCTTCATCAATGTCATGGGGGTTTCCATCATCAAACGCCATATCCGTGAGCGACTTGTCACCTATATCTTTACCGTTTCTCGAACTCCCTAATCCAACGACGCTGCTACTTTTCGATGGGTTACTCTCCTCGGCTGACGTGGCAGAAATGAAGCCTTCGATCCGGTGTTTCTTAAGCTCGTTTCCTCTAGAATAACTGTTTTCAGACTGGTCGCCTCCAACTGCCTCCTCACCTTCGACAGGTCTCTTTCTAGGAAGCATATAGTGCAAGAAATTGCTGAAAACTCGACAGATTTTCATTAAAATCAGAAAGGTCGTAATCAAATAAGAATCAAGAAAACCAAGATCCGATCACAATCAAGAACATATATACAGATGCGACGATACTGGAACTAAAACGATAAAATGATAGATCAAATGACAGCACCAATAAATCCAAACTACCTAAATACCATCATGGCTGTTGATTCCAAAGATAATCCACAAGTAAAGAAAACAAATTCGAGGAATTAAACTAAAGAGGAGAGAGAACAACGCACCGACTGGGAGTGTGCAAGGGAAAAGAATATAATCTGATCAAGGAGAGGATGGAGACACGTAGAGAATCAGAGATGCCGGAATTTCACAGTCGAATAGCTTGAAGGATAACTTTCATTGTGGAAGAGATGGAAGGTGGGAGCATTCAAAGGAATCGTTAACAAGATGTTTAACGGTGAAGTATTTTTAAGCAGCTTCTTGCTTAGTTACTTAGGCCCTGTTCCTTTTCATTTTTCCTTTTTTGTTTCTTTGGTAATTTAAACCCGGTTCATCACCATTATTTTTAGTTATTTCTTATATAAATATATATCTTTAAAAAAATTCTAAAAAAATCTATAATTTTTTGTGGCAAAACGAAACTGCTAATTAGTTACAACTGAATTTTTTGTCCGTTAATTCACCATATGTGTAATGTCAGAACGAAACTAAAATTAAAATTAATACATCTCAAAACGCTGTTTAAAACGTATTTCTCGAAAACCCTAAAGGTTATTCTTGTTCGGTGACCAGTCCAGTTACCAAGAGTACCAATAAAATAATTATGAAATTAATTAGTCAATTCATAATGCATATGAGACTCTAACTATACAAACATCATATGAAATTTAAAACAACTTGCTCACAAGTATTATTTGCATTGATTCGTTGCATATTACAAGTAATTACAACCGAAATGTAGATTGCGCCTGAGTGAATAAGAGCGAACTACACTTATCGAAACTAATATGCAGCAGTTCAATTAAGTCACAGTTGTGCCTATGTTTTTAAACGTAACTTATCCCATAAGTGTAATTTTTAAAATGATAAAAAACCAATGGAAAAACTTGCTCAGATTGATATTAGCTGATAACCTATATACAAATTCAAATATAAAATATATTATAATGGAAAAGCCAAAGATAAAAGACTCATGTAGACTCTAATTTCAAAGTCTTAAATAATAGTTATACTATGTTTTTTTTTTTTTTTTGACATAATGGTTAAGCTAGTTTAACATTAAATTCGACGCAAATTAATTTACGTGGAATTAGTGAACATCAAATGTTTCATTTCGTGAAAGGTAATATTTGGCATGATGAAAATTGGTGTAAACATATACTATCTTAACTCATTTGGTTCATTGAGCTATTACCATTTATAATTGTTTTTAGATCAAACTCACAAAAAAGTGAGTTCGGCTTCCATTGGTAAAAATGTTGACATCAACAAGAATTGGTGTAAACATATATTTCACCTTATCATGTGGGAGCAATTTTTCTTTTCTTTTTTAATTTGGAAATGCAATTCATTAAAACAAAAGATTTTTTTGACATGACACATGAAACATGTTTAACCAAACTATCATGTCAACAAATCGTTAAAATTGTTGTTACAAACAAGGGAAAAAAAACTGCTAAATGTTATTACGCTTAAATGACAAATAGATGGACTGAAGAATATATATATACACACACAACACACACATACACACATATATTATGTGTGTGCAATCATGCATAACACGAAATCGTACTTATTTTCATTAGACCTTGATGGAACCTTGAAGGAGCAGTGGTTTCTAGTGCTGTTGAACGAACCGAACAATTCGCGAATTGTTCGAGTTTGGTTCGTAGTTGGTTCATATTAGTTCGGTAATTATTTGTTAACAGCCAAATTTAAACAGGTATTTGACTTCATTTAGTTAAACGAACCGAACGGTTCGTAAACTGTTCGCTCGTTTAAATAGTTATAAGGTTATCGAGCTGAACTCGAACCAATTTTAAAGTTCGTTTAGCTAAAACCAAACAGTTCGTTTACATAAACGAATCTGAATTCAAAAACATAGTATTCAGTTCGACTCGGTTCGTGAACACCCCTGCTTTCTGAACACTTCATTTCAAATTTTGTAATGCAATCCGAGAATTTCACATGTCAAATGCGTAACTATCAAAATTTTCTTTTCCTTTTTGTTAAAAAGAAAAAAAATAAACCAAATAAAAGGAACAACCAAAACCAGGAAAATAAATAAAAGGATTCGAGGAGGAAACAAATAGGAGGGAGTTACCATCCGAAGATACTCTGACATTCTGATAACAATTTGCATGAATTGGGAATTTGTACGATATAACTAAAACAATAGAATAATCCATATATTAGCTCTTGCATCATGTATATATTCTATCATCAAATTTATAAGATGAATTATATGGTTATCTTCTTATGCCATATATATTCTTTATAGAGAAATTTGGTGGATATCAGAAAACATTATGTGAATATAATAATTTGTTGGCGAAAAATTTATGCCACAAGATGCATTGTATAAGAAATAAAAGGTTACGACATGAGAGACTACTGCCATCGAAAACGCATTTTTTATGTTGCCCAAAATTTGACAACTGCAGGGCCAATACGTTAGCAAATTTTGTTGGGGGAACCTATAAGTTTTTTTATGCAATAAATAGATTTATAATTTTTTTAGGAGTATAATTTAAGTTATCATTCTTCGTTGTCAATATTCATGAACTTGGCTCTTCCAGAAGGGGGAAAAAGGAAAATTGAACTTTCTTTATTTAGGAGTTTTGAACACTTGAATTTAACTTGTAGTCGGAGTTTTTTTTTTATTTTTTATTACGGTATTGTTATGATACAATGTCGTTTTTTTTACCATTGTTTCAGTATTTCACCAATAAAAATGAAAGAACAAAATGTTGTAAGATTCAGTAGGTGTTGTTTACAACCACATTATAATAAAAAAATTACAATGAAAATAAACATATCATAAAGTTTGAACTAATTTTTTCTTCCATATTTTTTTATCTTGCCAGAATCCTAGCATAAAATAGTGAGACTATTTACAAACAAAATTAACCTATATTAAAGAGAACATTAAAATGATTAAGATGATTAAGACGATTATCATATTGATTATTTTATACTTTTATAATAATAATTTAATACATCATTTTATTAGTCACAAAATTCAGCATACAATATAGGTAACCACCATTAAAATTTTATCTTATGATTTCTGGACGTCCCAAAGAGACCCTAGTGTCCCCATAAAATAGTAGTAATAAAATAAACAAGAAGAAGTGTTGCGGAAAGCATAAAACTTTCTTTCCCCACTTATTTTTCTATTTGTGATTCTGCATCATATCCAATAAATCTTTTTCACTTTTACCGTTTCTATCGCATGAAAAAATTTTTTGCACGAAATATTGATGTTATTTATAAAAAATACATTTTATTAAAAATCATATTACGATGGTTAAAATGAGTAATATGTTACGTATTTTACATCATATCATCAAAATCAAAAATTGTAAAAGAAATTAGGGAAGAACTAGAACTAATGATTTATCACAAAAACTGTAACTTTGCAAACAAGTGGGCGTGCCGGAGTGGTTATCGGGCATGACTAGAAATCATGTGGGCTCTGCCCGCGCAGGTTCGAATCCTGCCGCTCACGTTTTATTTTAGTTTACTTTCTTGTGGAATTTTGAATTTCAAAATTTCCGTGTACCTACTTTCTAGAAATTAAATTCTTAGATATCTGACTTTTCTACGTAGAATCTAGAATCTAATAAAATTCCACATATTCGACTGTAATAAGATAAAATATAATTTCTATATAGTTGAACAGCTGCGTACATTTACGATGTGACTTTAGTGTATCAAAATATTATTTTTATAGTCAGCTTTCTTCTATAAATTCGTCTTCTTATACGGGTGATAAGTCTACTTCGTCTTCTTATTCTGGTGATAAGTCTATTTTAGTATATGTAGGTTTTGGTGAGGGACAAATAGTGTTATTCGTCTTATTATATTTTTCGAAGGTACTATTTTAGAGCAATTGCTTTATTATAATTGTAGTTGAGATCCACACAGTAGAAGATGTAGTGGCCTATTGACTCCACGTTTTGTTCAAAAAAAAGAAAAGAATTGATTCAACGTTTTTTCTACAATTGACTCAATCTTAACCTTAGCGTCTTTCGAGAGTTGAGACCAGATCTGAGGGGCCTCTTTTTGTTGAAGAGGATTTTGTTGAGGAAAGGGAATGGGAAACTTGTTTAATAGGGTGTGTGGGGGGCTCTTTGGGCTTGGCCCTCTTAAACAAGTCACAAAGAAATGGAAAGGTAGACATAAACTACAAATCCACGATTCGGGTTGGATTGTTTTTCAGTTCGAAAAGATTGAAGAGATGCTCGAAATTCTTGTTGATGGGCCGTACTTCATTAGTGGTAAGCCCCTCATGCTCAAGAGAATGCCTAAATATTTCTCCTTTGGGCATGAGGACATGCAAGTAGTTCCAGTTTGGGTTAGGCTCATTAACCTACCCCTTATTCTCTGGAAAGAAAAGTTTCTCAGTGTTATTGGCTCTTATCTGGGTAATCCCATCGCCACTGATCAGGTCACTGCAAGGAAGGGTACTTTCAACTATGCAAGGTTGCTTATTGAGGTGGACATAACAAAGGAGTTACCTAAGACGATTAATGTTACGCTACCTGATAGAGTTCTTCAGGTTGAGGTTCAATATGAAAAGGTTCCTTTGCACTGCAGCACTTGTGGTAGAATTGGACACACATCGAAAGGTCATGATCTGTTCATGAAGGATGAGAAACGTAGAAGAGAGTTTATTAAAAGTGGATCACGAAAGAAAAATGGAAATGGGCAGAACAACTCTGTTTCTAGGGTGGTTACTGTGGTGGATAATCTTTTGCCTCATGATGCCCCTTCAGAGCTTGTTCCGCCAGATGGTCAACAACAAGCTGATGTTTATCTCAATGCACATTCTCAGGTGAATATTGAAAAGTTCCTAACGAGTGCCTATCAGGGAATTGGTGATTTAACCCCCTCTGTGGAGTGTTCAGGGGTGGGTGGGTCGTTGGATCAGGAGTTGGGTCCTCATGATCCCTCACTGGATGATAAGGTTCTGCATCAGCCTATGGACTTTATTAAAGTCTTGACAAAGAAGGAGAAAAGAAAGTTATCAAAAGCTCAGAAGGATCACCCTTCTAAGCACAAAGGTAAGGAAGGTTCTTGCTCTAACCCTTCTCAATGATTTTTGCATTTTGGAATGTTAGAGGGTTGGCATCCCCTCAGAAGCAATGTGAAGTGATGAACTTCACCCGGAAAAATAAGATTGACTGTATTGGGTTTTTAGAAACGAAGTTGTCGGACAAGAATTTTCAGCATCTCATTAGAAATGTTTTTGTTGGCTGGTCTCATATCAGCAATTTTGAGGTCCATCCTGGTGGTAGGATTCTGGTTCTATGGAACCCCCTCTCTATTAGATTAGATAAGTTGAGTGTAAGTGATCAAGTTGTTAACTGTGAAGTGAAATCTTTGGCTGATGACAGACAATTTGTTCTTTCCTTTGTCTATGGCCACAACTCGGTTATTCAAAGGAGAGACTTGTGGAGCATTCTTTCTCATATCAGTGTGGGAATGTCTCTTCCTTGGGCTATCATGGGAGATTTTAACACCGTTTTCTCTGATGATGAGAAGGTCAATGGCAGGGAAGTTACTGCGTATGAGCTTAGGGACCCTCTGGAGTTTTGTTCGGACTGTAGTTTAATTGAGTTGGCTTACTCTGGGTGTAAATTCACCTAGACAAATGTGACTGTTAAGAATAGATTGGATAGGGTTTTGGTTAATGGTGCTTGGTTGGATTGCTTTAGCCACTCCTCATGCCACTTTCCTGTTTCTGGGTGTTTGTCGGATCACTCACCTGGGATTATTATGTTGGAGCAGGATACTCAGCGCACAAGAGTCAACTTTAAGTTTTTCAATATGTGGACTAAACATCCATTGTTTCTGCAATTGGTGGATGAAGCTTGGAGTCTGAATTTCTATGGGAAGAAGATGTTTGTTGTCTGCAGGAAGCTAAAGCAACTCAAACCGTTGCTCAAACAGTTAAATGTTCGAGATTTTGGACACATTTCTGAAAGAGTGAAGCGGGCTAAGGCTCACTTAGAGGAACTGCAGGTCCGCTTTCAGGTTGATCATAGTAATATCCATTTGAGAAATGAGATTAAGGAACTGGAGATGTGTACAAGAAGGCTGCAGAAATGGGAAAGGTGCATTTATGCCCAGAAAGCTAAAGGGATGTGTACTAGGTTAGGGGATAGGTGCACTAAGTTCTTCTACAGTTGGGTGAAAAGAAGTGCTGCTAGGGGGAGGATTTCTGCTGTTGAAAGGCCTGATGGCTCCTTTGCTACCAATGCTTCGGATATTGCTGGCGTATTTATTGGTTTTTATCAGTCTTTGTTGGGTTCATTTGAAGATACTCTTCCGGTTCAAAGCTGTGTTTTTAATGCTGGGCCGCTCCTTTCTGAATCGGATGCTGCCTTCTTGGTTCGACCTGTTTTGCCGGATGAGGTTAAGAATGCATTTTTCTCAATTGGTAAGGACAAGTCACCGGGGCCTGATGGTTACAATGCTCAATTCTATATCAAAGGATGGTCTATTGTGGGGGCAGAAGTTACGGATGTTGTATTGGAATTCTTTGAAAACGGTAGGCTCCTTAAGCAAATCAATCACACTTCCATTGCCTTTATTCCAAAATCTGACAATGCAAGGAAGGTTGGGGAGTTTCGGCCTATCTCCCTTTGCAATGTGCTTTACAAGGCCATTTCAAAGATTATCGCTGGCAGGCTTGCCATGGTCCTTCCAAAACTTATGGATGCGGCGCGGGCTGGATTTGTTCAGGGTAGAGCCTTAGCTGAAAATGTACTGCTTGTACAGGAACTTCTCAGAACTTATAGAAGGAAGACTTCTGAACCCAAATGCATTATTAAAGTGGACATTAAAAAAGCTTTTGATTCGGTTTCTTGGACCTTCTTGGAGGATGTCCTTTTGGGTCTCAATTTCCCGTTAATTTTTATTGGCTGGATTAAGGAATGCATCACTACTACTACTTATTCTATTATGATTAACGGTTCACTGGAAGGATACTTTAAAGGCAAAAGAGGCTTAAGACAAGGTGATCCTATCTCACCCTTTTTGTTTGTCTTAGGAATGGAATACCTTTCTCGTATGTTGAAAGGTTTATGTGCAAACCCAAGATTTAAATTTCATGCTAAGTGTGGTATTCATAAAATTACTCACTTAGCATTTGTTGATGACCTATTGTTATTCTCTAATGGAGACCTTAATTCGGTGTGTGCTCTGATGGAAACGTTAGATGTGTTTGGAAACACCTCAGGACTAAGATGTAACAATACTAAATCTGAGATTTTTTTAGCGGGAATGGATGAGGATGTCAAGGCTGAAATCATTAACTTTTCTGGTTTTAGTTTGGGCATGCTGCCCTTTCGGTATCTTGGGGTTCCTATTGCGGGTTACTCCCTTCAGCTTGCGCACTTTGGTGGTTATTTAAAGCGCATCACTAACTACACCTCCTTGTGGAACTGTAAATCTTTATCATATGCTGGTAGACTGGAGCTGATTAAAGGGGTGTTGTATGGCGTTAATGCCTTTTGGATGGGAATTCTTCCCATTCCTTCTTCTGTGCAGGATCACTTGACCAAAATTGCAAGGAACTTCTTGTGGGGTAGCAAGGAGGACCGTCGCAAGAAAGCATGGGTTTCTTGGAAACAAATTTGCTTGCCCAAAAGAGAAGGTGGTTTAGGTATTTTTGATCTCAAGGTCTGGAACAATGCCTTGTTAGTAAAGCATCTCTAGAATATTCAAGCCAAAAAAGACTCCTTATGGGTGCGTTGGATTCATCATTTTTATCGGCTTCAGGATGGGATTTGGGCTTACCAGGTTATTGCCTCTGACTCGTTTTTCATTAAGAAAATTATGCTTATTCGGGATCTACTTCTGGATCACTTTCAAGGGGTTAGTGCTTGTGAAGCTGAATTAACGAAATGGATGGCTGTGAAAGGTGTGCTTTGCTCGAATGCTTATGACATTTTCAGATACAAGGCGCATAAAGCTCCTTGGGTCAGCATTGTTTGGGCCTCTTCCAATACCCCCAAACATTGTTTTACTTTCTGGATGGCCGTCAGGAATAGGCTCCCTACGCGTGACAAGCTGCCTTTTGTTATCAATGATCCTTCTTGTCCGTTTTGTAGTGTTGAAGATGAGACTCAAGACCATTTACTGTTTTCATGTTCGGTTGTGAGACATGTTTGGAGGTTTGTTCTTGATTGGTTGCACATTGCACAGTGCTTTACCTCTTTAAATGCGATGATTAGGTGGTCTTTACAGCACAGTAGAAGGCGTTGCAGGAGATCTTCTCTTTCTAAGGCTGCTTTTGCTGCTACGATTTATTTTCTATGGAATGCTAGGAATCGTAGAATTTTTGAGGATCAGGTAGTTAACGTCCAGGATGTTGCTCATAGAATTATTACACACGTGTATAGGACAATTGAATCGTGTTGATTTTTGGGTGATTGTATGACTTGCATCCTGGGTATGCCCAGTGTATTTGTACATGCTCGGATCCTTTTTGATATCTAGTTAAATGAATTTTCACATTTTAACCCAAAAAAAACCTTAGCGTTTTAGTTCTATAAAAAAACAAAAAAAAACTTAATTCTATATAATTATTTAAAAATTCTCCATATAGAGCAAATCCATCAAAAAGGGGAGAAAAAGAAATAGGTCGGTTACTGGTTCACTAAAAGGTTTTTTTTTTCTTTCTTTTTTTCCTGAGAAGTTTACTTAAAGATGGATGGTCTTCACTTTCAATCTTCTCGTAAGATGCACTCCAATGTTTACAAAAAGGCGTAAGATACTGTCTCCCCCTCTGTCTCCCTCTGTCTGATCTCTCTCTCGAAACTTTCCAATTTCGCCGATGATCTCTTTCTGGCATTCTTAGACTTGTATTTTTCGCGATTATGGATACCCTAGAAAATCGTATTAAACGGAAGATAGATCACTATCTTGCTAAAACGAATATATTATAGAATAATTATGTTTATGTATAACTAGTAATTGCATTTGTTCATGAATGCAATGGCGTCAACAAGTCAAAGTAGGAGCGGTTTCGAGGACGACTATCAAGAACAGGTATTCTTACCTTTTTTTTACTGTTAAAATTTCAAGGTTTCTTGAAGTTTTTCCGACTCTACTCCTAGAAGAAAATTCAGATTGTAAATCAGAGTTGTGTAAGTTGGTATGACCAAGTGTTCTTTGGATGGTTTGCGGATTACATATGAATGCAATGGATGTTCTTGAAGTTTTTCCGACTCTACTCCTAGAAGAAAAGTTTCAGATTGTAAATCAGAGTTGTGTAAGTTGGTATGACCAAGTGTTCTTTTGATGGTTTGTGGATTACATATGAATGCAATGGCGTCAACAAGTCAAAGTAGGAGCGGTTTCGAGGACGACTATCAAAAACAGGTATTCTTATGTTTTTTTTTGTCAGTTAAAATTTCAAGGTTTCTTGAGGTTTTTCCGATTTTACTCCTAGAAGAAAAGTTTCAGATTGCAAATCAGAGTTGTGTAAGTTGGTATGACCAAGTGTTCTTTGGATGGTTTGTGGATTACACATGAATGCAATGGCGTCAACAAGTCAAGGTAGGAGCGGTTTCGAGGACGACTATCAAGAACGGGTATTCTTATGTTTCTTTTTTTTTGTCAGTTAAAATTTCAAGGTTTCTTGAAGTTTTTCCGACTCTACTCCTAGAAGAAAAGTTTCAGATTGTAACCTCTAGTAATTCTTTGACTTCTGCTGTGTTAAGGGTGAGAAGCACATGCACGTCATCTTTGTCACTAAGTAATTCCCTATTCTTTTCTGCACAGAATTTTTGTCTTTAGTTCTTTTTTCTTGCTACAAGACTTCTGTATTCTTTCAAGAAAAGAGACCACTTCTGGACATTGTTTCCCATAATACATCTGTTCGGGATAATATTTTCTTGTTGGAGTACTGATAATTGAATCAATGTCGTATCTTCTGGCTTGTGCCTTAATTGCAAAAGGAAAAAAAAAATTGTTTGAGCTAGTAATGTGGGGCGTAATGATACTCTCTTTTCTTTCTTTCTTTATCGACCCCTCTCCCCCTTTTTTTTTGGATTATGAATTTGTCACGTAGAAATTTAACCTTGTGCTGAAGGTTTATACTGCTCTGGACTTGTCTATGCATCTTTTCAATGTCCATTTTAAGATGAACACCTACATAACACTTCCCACTGCTGATGAAGGTGAAATGCAAGAGTCTTGAAACTTATCCTCTCGAGTCTAGTGGGGCTTCTGAACTTAATACCCATAGCAAGATATAGTGGGATGATGATTACCCTTGGGGCGAGTGGTACACTGCGGAGGACCATGTGAAAGGTAAATTTAGTGACGAGAGAAATGTTAATAATGGGTTATATAACATTTTTATATGTTCTTTCTTCAATGGTATGTGAAAGGGACAAATCTAACACTATAGTTGTTCGTCTTGCATTTTTCTTCTAGGAGCGGTTTCGAGGACGACTATCAAGAACGGGTATTCTTATGTTTCTTTTTTTTTGTCAGCTAAAATTTCAAGGTTTCTTGAGGTTTTTCCGATTTTACTCCTAGAAGAAAAGTTTCAGATTGCAAATCAGAGTTGTGTAAGTTGGTATGACCAAGTGTTCTTTGGATGGTTTGTGGATTACATATGAATGCAATGGCGTCAACAAGTCAAAGTAGGAGCGGTTTCGAGGACGACTATCAAGAAAGGGTATTCTTATGTTTCTTTTTTTTGGTCAGCTAAAATTTCAAGGTTTTTTGAGGTTTTTCCGATTTTACTCCTAGAAGAAAAGTTTCAGATTGCAAATCAGAGTTGTGTAAGTTGGTATGACCAAGTGTTCTTTGGATGGTTTGTGGATTACATATGAATGCAATGGCGTCAACAAGTCAAAGTAGGGGCGGTTTCGAGGACGACTATCAAGAACGGGTATTCTTATGTTTCTTTTTTTTTGTCAGTTAAAATTTCAAGGTTTCTTGAAGTTTTTCCGACTCTACTCCTAGAAGAAAAGTTTCAGATTGTAAATCAGAGTTGTGTAAGTTGGTATGACCAAGTGTTCTTTGGATGGTTTGTAGATTACATATGAATGCAATGGCGTCAACAAGTCAAAGTAGGAGCGGTTTCGAGGACGACTATCAAGAACGGGTATTCTTATGTTTCTTTTTTTTTGTCAGTTAAAATTTCAAGGTTTCTTGAAGTTTTTCCGACTCTACTCTTAGAAGAAAAGTTTCAGATTGTAAATCAGAGTTGTGTAAGTTGGTATGACCAAGTGTTCTTTGGATGGTTTGTGGATTACATATGAATGCAATGGCATCAACAAGTCAAAGTAGGAGCGGTTTGGAGGACGACTATCAAGAACGGGTATTCTTATGTTTTTTTTTGGTCAGTTAAATTTCAAGGTTTCTTGAATTTTTTCCCACTCTACTCCTAGAAGAAAAGTTTCAGATTGTAAATCAGAGTTGTGTAAGTTGGTATGACCAAGTGTTCTTTGGATGGTTTGTGGATTACATATGCTTAGCCTGCATTATGGGATGCACATGAATTTAATGCGCTTATATAGTTATACTTTTGTGGAACTATATGGATGAAACAAAATAAAGGCATTTCTATTTTTCTTTTCTATGTATAGCTTGAGGCCTGCATTTGTTCCTGCACACGATCCTTCCCGTAAAGCCTAAATTGGTATTCAGAATATTGGTACGATTTTCACCAGAAGGTTTGAAGCAGATCGTATTGGTAGCCAGGTTCAAATAAAGCTTATGGATTTGGAGGATTGTACGAGTTGTTTGTTTCCAAATTTGTACGTTTCTTATTGCTCAAAACTATGGCTTCTTTTATGATACTGTGGAGATTATTTTATATAACCTCTAGTAATTCTTTGACTTCTGCTGTGTTAAGGGTGAGAAGCACATGCACGTCATCTTTGTCACTAAGTAATTCCCTATTCTTTTCTGCACAGAATTTTTGTCTTTAGTTCTTTTTTCTTGCTACAAGACTTCTGTATTCTTTCAAGAAAAGAGACCACTTCTGGACATTGTTTCCCATAATACATCTGTTCGGGATAATATTTTCTTGTTGGAGTACTGATAATTGAATCAATGTCGTATCTTCTGGCTTGTGCCTTAATTGCAAAAGGAAAAAAAATTGTTTGAGCTAGTAATGTGGGGCGTAATGATACTCCCATTTCTTTCTTTCTTTATCGACCCCTCTCCCCTTTTTTTTTGGATTATGAATTTGTCACGTACAAATTTAACCTTGTGCTGAAGGTTTATACTGCTCTGGACTTGTCTATGCATCTTTTCAATGTCCATTTTAAGATGAACACCTACATAACACTTCCCACTGCTGATGAAGGTGAAATGCAAGAGTCTGAAACTTATCCTCTCGAGTCTAGTGGGGCTTCTGAACTTAATACACATAGCAAGATACAGTGGGATGATGATTACCCTTGGGGCGAGTGGTACACTGCGGAGGACCATGTGAAAGGTAAATTTAGTGACGAGAGAAATGTTAATAATGGGTTATATAACATTTTTATATGTTCTTTCTTCAATGGTATGTGAAAGGGACAAATCTAACACTATAGTTGTTCGTCTTGCATTTTTCTTCTAGGAGCGGTTTCGAGGACAACTATCAAGAACGGGTATTCTTATGTTTCTTTTTTTTTGGTCAGCTAAAATTTCAAGGTTTCTTGAGGTTTTTCCGATTTTACTCCTAGAAGAAAAGTTTCAGATTGCAAATCAGAGTTGTGTAAGTTGGTATGACCAAGTGTTCTTTGGATGGTTTGTGGATTACATATGAATGCAATGGCGTCAACAAGTCAAAGTAGGAGCGGTTTCGAGGACGACTATCAAGAACGGGTATTCTTATGTTTCTTTTTCTTTGTCAGTTAAAATTTCAAGGTTTCTTGAAGTTTTTCCGACTCTACTCCTAGAAGAAAAGTTTCAGATTGTAAATCAGAGTTGTGTAAGTTGGTATGACCAAGTGTTCTTTGGATGGTTTGTAGATTACATATGAATGCAATGGCGTCAACAAGTCAAAGTAGGAGCGGTTTGGAGGACGACTATCAAGAACGGGTATTCTTATGTTTTTTTTGGTCAGTTAAATTTCAAGGTTTCTTGAAGTTTTTCCCACTCTACTCCTAGAAGAAAAGTTTCAGATTGTAAATCAGGGTTGTGTAAGTTGGTATGACCAAGTGTTCTTTGGATGGTTTGTGGATTACATATGCTTAGCCTGCATTATGGGATGCACATGAATTTAATGCGCTTATATAGTTATACTTTTGTGGAACTATATGGATGAAACAAAATAAAGGCATTTCTATTTTTTTTTCTATGTATGGCTTGAGGCCTGCATTTGTTCCTGTACATGATCCTTCCCGTAAAGCCTAAATTGGTATTCAGAATATTGGTACGATTTTCACCAGAAGGTTTGAAGCAGATCGTATTGGTAGCCAGGTTCAAATAAAGCTTATGGATTTGGAGGATTGTACGAGTTGTTTGTTTCCAAATTTGTACGTTTCTTATTGCTCAAAACTATGGCTTCTTTTATGATACTGTGGAGATTATTTTATATAACCTCTAGTAATTCTTTGACTTCTGCTGTGTTAAGGGTGAGAAGCACATGCACGTCATCTTTGTCACTAAGTAATTCCCTATTCTTTTCTGCACAGAATTTTTGTCTTTAGTTCTTTTTTCTTGCTACAAGACTTCTGTATTCTTTCAAGAAAAGAGACCATTTCTGGACATTGTTTCCCATAATACATCTGTTCGGGATAATATTTTCTTGTTGGAGTACTGATAATTGAATCAATGTCGTATCTTCTGGCTTGTGCCTTAATTGCAAAAGGAAAAAAAAATTGTTTGAGCTAGTAATGTGGGGCGTAATGATACTCCCTTTTCTTTCTTTCTTTATCGACCCCTCTCCCCCTTTTTTTTGGATTATGAATTTGTCACGTACAAATTTAACCTTGTGCTGAAGGTTTATACTGCTCTGGACTTGTCTATGCATCTTTTCAATGTCCATTTTAAGATGAACACCTACATAACACTTCCCACTGCTGATGAAGGTGAAATGCAAGAGTCTTGAAACTTATCCTCTCGAGTCTAGTGGGGCTTCTGAACTTAATACCCATAGCAAGATACAGTGGGATGATGATTACCCTTGGGGCGAGTGGTACACTGCGGAGGACCATGTGAAAGGTAAATTTAGTGACGAGAGAAATGTTAATAATGGGTTATATAACATTTTTATATGTTCTTTCTTCAATGGTATGTGAAAGGGACAAATCTAACACTATAGTTGTTCGTCTTGCATTTTTCTTCTAGGAGCGGTTTCGAGGACGACTATCAAGAACGGGTATTCTTATGTTTCTTTTTTTTTGGTCAGCTAAAATTTCAAGGTTTCTTGAGGTTTTTCCGATTTTATTCCTAGAAGAAAAGTTTCAGATTGCAAATCAGAGTTGTGTAAGTTGGTATGACCAAGTGTTCTTTGGATGGTTTGTGGATTACATATGAATGCAATAGCGTCAACAAGTCAAAGTAGGAGCGGTTTCGAGGACGACTATCAAGAACGGGTATTCTTATGTTTCTTTTTTTTTGTCAGTTAAAATTTCAAGGTTTCTTGAAGTTTTTCCGACTCTACTCCTAGAAGAAAAGTTTCAGATTGTAAATCAGAGTTGTGTAAGTTGGTATGACCAAGTGTTCTTTGGATGCTTTGTAGATTACATATGAATGCAATGGCGTCAACAAGTCAAAGTAGGAGCGGTTTCGAGGACGACTATCAAGAACGGGTATTCTTATGTTTCTTTTTTTTGTCAGTTAAAATTTCAAGGTTTCTTGAAGTTTTTCCGACTCTACTCTTAGAAGAAAAGTTTCAGATTGTAAATCAGAGTTGTGTAAGTTGGTATGACCAAGTGTTCTTTGGATGGTTTGTGGATTACATATGAATGCAATGGCGTCAACAAGTCAAAGTAGGAGCGGTTTGGAGGACGACTATCAAGAACGGGTATTCTTATGTTTTTTTTGGTCATTCTTGAAGTTTTTCCCACTCTACTCCTAGAAGAAAAGTTTCAGATTGTAAATCAGAGTTGTGTAAGTTGGTATGACCAAGTGTTCTTTGGATGGTTTGTGGATTACATATGCTTAGCCTGCATTATGGGATGCACATGAATTTAATGCGCTTATATAGTTATACTTTTGTGGAACTATATGGATGAAACAAAATAAAGGCATTTCTATTTTTTTTCTATGTATGGCTTGAGGCCTGCATTTGTTCCTGTACATGATCCTTCCCGTAAAGCCTAAATTGGTATTCAGAATATTGGTACGATTTTCACCAGAAGGTTTGAAGCAGATCGTATTGGTAGCCAAGTTCAAATAAAGCTTATGCATTTGGAGGATTTGAGGCTATCTCACCAAGTTGAGGCACTAGTCCAACCTCTAACACAACAACAACTTACAGGAAATCAACCTAACCAGCACATCTCAAGACAATCAACTCCTATTCAGGCAACTATGGCTTCAGCTGCAGGTAACAAGTCAAATGGTTCTGACTGCTCATGGATTATTGAATCAGGAGCATCAGACTATATGACTTATAACTGACAACTCTTACATTCGTTTCATCACTTTACCATGACAATAGCTAATGGTATAAACCTAAGGGTACTAGGAGAAGGAACTGTGCAATTAACTGAGAAGCTGTCCTTATTTAACGTGTTATATGTACTAGGGTTGAACATTGACTTGATATCCATCTGTAAAATAACACGTGATAATAATTGTTGGGCATTGTTTTCATCTTCTGAATGTCTCTTTTAGGAGAAACATTTGAGAAAGATGATTGACAATGCTAGACAGTTGCAGTGCTTATACGTTCTTAAAGGAGAAGAAGAACAACCTATTTTTGAAGTGTTCTCAGGACAGAGAACCTTATTTTGTGATAAGAATGAAGGAAAACCGTCTGGTGGTCATATGCTTTCAGAACAGAAAACCATATTTTGTACTATTATGAATTCTATATCGTGTACTGGTGTGAAAAATGACAAGTTAGAACACCTTTTGTGGCATAAGAGACTGGGGCACCCAAACTTTGTATATCTAAAGAAATTAATGCCACATTTATTCTCGAATGTTTCTCAGTAGCGTAAAGTGTGATAAATGTATACTAGCTAAACAGACTAAAACAAGTTATTTGCCAAAGGGATATAAAAAAGTAGTTCGTTTAATACGCTTATCAGTGCCGAACTCATTACAGCCGAGCAGGTATTCGACACTACAAGTGAATTGCGTCTTGGATGGAATCTTTTTCAATCTAAGTGTTGCTCAGCTCGTCCTCGGCTATGGCAGACCATGACTTTCAGCTCTGCCTGACAGCTTAACAGGCTTATCTTTTATTTATAAGCTAGCTCAGCCTACCAGGATAACTTGTTTATTCTACTTAAAGTTTGTATACTTAGTTTTTCATCCAAACTTTGTCTGCAATATAAGTACTCTGTCAAGTACGGAGCATAACTCTGATCTCGGTTGTACCAAGGTTAAGAACTTGATCTTGAGAATATTACTTAGAATCAAAAATTTTTGGATGAAAGAGCATAGCAGACAATACTCTAAAAACAGAAACATTCAACAAAAGGCTGAAGCGTAAAAATTGCAAAGTATTGAACAATTGGAAATTCTCATTGAAAAATTCAAAGTGCCAAGGCCCTACAAAGACTACTCAGCTCAGACTGGCCTAATAACAAAAAAAACCTATATCTACTATTCAGCCTCCCTCATGCCAGCCCCGTTCTGGAACTGCTCAAATTGTGCATTAAAATTCAGCTCTGCTGTAGATTTGTAGAGTTGGGTGAGCCAGGGGTCTTCTTTGTCCAGCTGGGGGAAAACCTCCGAGCAGATGTCAATCACCCTTGTTTGGCCTAGTTGCATGGCAGAACCCTGCAGAAGTATCATATTTTCCTCGAAAAACTCTGACTTCTTGAGCTCAGCTACTGCTTCAACCTTTGCTTCGGCAAGTCGCTGGGGAATTTGAGCCAACTGGTCTTCCAAGTCTTTCTCCCGTCTCAGCCAAGCTTCCCGCTCCTTCTGCAGAGATTCCACCTCGGATAGCGCCTCAGTCGACGCAAATGCCAAGTCGGCCACTTTGTCCTCCAGCTCATCCACCTTGGAGTTGGAAGTTGCCCACTTGGTATCAGCTTCTGTCTTTCCCTCACGAAGAGAGGAATTCTCCAACTTCAGGCTATCTTTTTGGCCTGCTCAGCAAGGAGTTGAGTGGCATCTTCAAGTTCTTGACTTTGAGCCTTGAGGTCTTTATTCAGCTTCTCCCCTAGAGAATAGATCTCAAGTTCCTTGGACTCGAATCTGCTCGGCAAAAAGTTAAAAAGTTACAAGATCTGCCCTATTACCCAAAATTGTATTATAGAAGGGACTACTCACCAAAGCAAGGTTGTTGTGATATGCATTGCCAAGTTGATCCCACGTTGGAGCAACGAACCTCTCACGATCAACAGGTAGGACCATCAGCTCGTTCAACCGCCAAGCTATTGCGGGGTCAGCGGCAGTGTCGTGCTCTAAGAATGCCCCGTGGATCAGCCTCGGTCCCTTCGATTGCTGAGATGCAGCCGTAGCCGCTGGGACATATGAACTTCTGCCTCGACGTCTCTTCCTCGGACGTAAGCTCGGGCCAGCAGCAGTGTCTGTAGACTTCTGTGGCTCAGCAAAGGCTGGAAACCAGGAAATGGCCTCAGCAGCAGCAGCCTCTGCTTCCCAAATTGGCAACACTACACAAGCATCAAAAGATGAGCTTTGCCACAACAACTTAAACTCAGAGAGTTAAAAACAGTGAAGTTTCAGTACTTGGATCTGCTGACTCTCTTGCAACCAAATCAACCTGGTCTGCGCCCACTTCATCCTAAAGGGCTTCCAACACAAGAACATCTTCTACTGGGGGAAGGATCTCAGCAGGAACAGGGTCGGCCGCAGATTCCTTCCGCGGTCTTTGGGATTTCTTGCGGGTTGCAACCTCCGCAACCTTGGCAGCAAACCCGCTACCTCCAGAAACCATTGCGCCTGCAAGAACATCAAACCCTTTAACAAAGCCAAGCAGACCCATCCAAAAAATGGCGAATAAATAGAGACCTACCCCTGACTATTTCTAAGCTCATAGGGTCAAGTGTCCGAAAGTTGGAGCCAGAGGCCAAGTGACTCAGGTCGGCTGCTTCCAGAACTACCTGTCCACCCTGTGCCACTCAATGACCACAGGCAGATTCTGCAGCCTGGCTGCCTCATCACAAAACTTCTGGCTCGGCTTCAGGTTGTCTGCTTTGCCAGATTTCCAGAGATCCCACTTGGGCAACCCCGCATTCTTAACGTAAAAAATCTACTCTTCAAATTTTTGGTAAAGGATGGGATCTTAGTGGCAAAGTTAAACTCACTGCTAGGAGCCCGTTTACTAAAATAGTACCAGCTATCAGAGGTTCTACATGTAAACAGGCCCCTAAACACTCTGAGGTCAAACCTAGACTCAACTACCTCAAGAAAAGGAAGAAACAAAGTATGATCTTCAGACCATTGTGTTTTATTTGAGGCAGTCTGAGGTTATAGGATTGAAGAATGCGGGTTAGAGCTTCAGGAATTGGCAGACTAAACCCATATTTGAAATATTATTCGTAGACAACCTCATAACCCACTGGAGGATCATAGGCTGTCTGACCAGGAAGAGGCAGAAGAGGACTGAACTGGTCCAGATCTATCTCATACATTTCACAGATCAGGGCCAGGGGTACAAGGAGATCCCTGCACCTGAGCAGAGGGAGGACCTTTATGGACTACCCCCGTCGTCAAAGATGAAACTCCAGGCAGAGCATTGGTCAATATTTGCCTGCTCCGGCGAAGAATCAATAACAGTGATGACGCCGCTAGGCTCAGCACCCTTGCTGGGCCTAGCAGGGCCACCAGTTGCCTTACACAACCTCACCAACGGACGATCATCGCTAGAGACCGTCCTCTTCGACGAGGATGAAGAATTGTACTTTCCTCCATCACCGCCGGCATAAGAGGCAGCTTCTGAGACATTCTGGAAATCAGAAGAGAAAGAAGTCATAATCAAGGAAGAAAAGACTTACAGAAAATAATGGAGAAGAAAGAAGATAGCCTAGACTAAGAGTCAAGGGAACTGCCGGAGGAGGAGGAAATCGACAGGGACGAAAGGCTCAAAGAGGCCGTCGGGAAAATCAGATAGGTAGAGAGAACGAAGGAGATGGCAAAGAGAGCGGGCTAAGGAAATGGAATTCCAAAAGCCACCAAACGCTCTTCATTTAAGCCTCACGGATCCCAAGCACCTCCTCGTAGAACCCGCTATCGAATCACTCAACTGCCGAAAAGAAATAATGGATGCCGCTTCGTAATCGACATCAACCTGAAATGTTCATCACTGTCTAATCAAAAGCAGACACGTCATTGCTTGTCAAAACAGGATTTTAAAAAAAGCTTTGAACAGATTAGCTTGCCCTCCCAGCTCGGTTCGGCCAAACTAATCTGGGGGCAAATTGATGAGACCTAAATTCACATGCTTAATACGACCAGGATCGTTCACGTTAGTCAGCAGCGGTCAACGTAAGTCAAGCTCGGCTAATCCAGCCCAGCACCAGGATTTCTCCTTCCAGACAGACCATGACCGGTCAACCTCGGCCAGGCCAGCTCCGCCCATGAAGTGCGAGACATCACAAGGCCAAGGCATAAGTTCCTTCCTGGCCATATGACAGCTCGGCTATGGGCCGAGGCCATTCGGCCATTACTCGATCTAATCAGAACACGTTCAATGTATACAGCCCCCTATTTCTAGTCTGCTCAGCCCGGCTCGACAGAGCTTCGTGCTTTCCTCTTTGGTCGAACCGCACACAGGACGACTCGGCTCGGCCACTTCATGCTCTGGTAGACTCAGCTCGGCCGCAGTATGCTTAAGCAGAGTCCTGCCCCTCAGCAAGCTTGGTCTCCCAGCCCAACACGTGGCGCCAATTGGCCATCATGCAGACTGGGACTGCCAGCAGTGCAGACATTTATCTCCACATGTCAACCGTACAAAGATGGATTGCCAGCACAGCAACCATCAGCTGCCGCGTGGCAGCCATGCAGGCCAAAACTGCCACCTAGGCGATCAGATGTCATCACCACCTCCACTCCAGGCCGCGCGCAGCCTTCACCCTCAACAGCTATAAATAATAGCTTCCCCAGCAGAAGCTAACCAAGTCTTTGGAACCCAGCAGAAGCTAACCAAGTCTTT
This sequence comes from Eustoma russellianum, assembly GCA_036186865.1. NCBI lineage: Eukaryota > Viridiplantae > Streptophyta > Magnoliopsida > Gentianales > Gentianaceae > Eustoma > Eustoma russellianum. The sequence continues at coordinate 29,436,643 of AP025074.1, forward strand.
GGGAAAAGGAAAAAAAGCCTTGTTAGAGTCTTCTTGCAGCCTTTTCGAAGCCTACTCACAGACTATAAAGTCCTTTAGCTCGGCCAAAGCCTTGCCTGAGCTCTTTCACACAAACAGCCGCACTCTCAGAAAGAGAGCCTGAAGCAGGTTACTCTTAACCTTTGCTTCCAACATAAATTACATACATAAATGCCCACAACCGACTTGAGCGTCAGAGGGTTTTCCCCAGGGCATTGACTTGGGCCTCTACTGTTACCTTTCCTTATCAGGTTCCATAAACGGACCCTTATGGAGAGTTGACGGTATACCACAAGGATCGCCTCCGATCCACCTGGTGAAGATCTGACTTCATCACCCATCATCTTTGTTCATAATTCTTTGCCCTAACTTTCAAACCTGCAGAGCCCTTTGCGCAACCAAAAACAAATAAAGTTGTAGTGAGTAAATAAATATCGGAAAAGGTCTGGGCAATGTTTTGCTGGTGGGGATATTTCCACCTCTAAATATGCTTTTCCACACCCTTTAAAACTGCTTCCAATGGCGTGGTTGACCGCAGACCGGTGGTGGAAGTAGCAACACTGTTTTTGCAGGCTTGCACACCTGGCATCTGTCAAATGTAATGGCATCTCATTTCTACAGGTTCTTCATTATCTGGAGACACTGCAGCCACATCAGTTGCTGGAACAAATGGTTTGTACTGCTTTCAGGGCAGCATGTGATACATTGAATCAGACTACTTTTGGTGGCTTCACAATGGTGAGAGCTAAAATTGAGCAACTTTATGCTACCATGGCATCCAGCTTGAGAAGCTTACAGAGCGATTGTTTTCCAAAGATTCATACTTCTCCATGTTCTATAACAATTGCACATGGATATTTTAACTCCAGCCTCTGAATTTCAGGAAAGAGTTCCTGTTTCCAGAGTGAGGTTATCGAAGACCTTGATCGGCTTTGTGTAACCTTCGGACACGTTGAGAGGGTACTCAATCTAGCGGCTTCACTTCACTGCAAGTTCTTGCCAGCACCACGCCTATCAGAGGCAATTTTCAGCAACTTCTTCAAATCTTACCTTCCAAGAATGGGAACAGGTTCATTGGGGAATGATTTGGAGAAGGTAATTTGCTGCATTACACTGCCTTTTGGAGGCAGCGGTTTCTTTATGCATCTCATATCTGTTTCCCTCTGATGGCATCAAGAATAGCTTACTATTGATTCGGCAATCATGTCAACACAATTTATTTTCTTTTCCTTTCAGTTTGCACATGTGAGAACCATTGTTTGCCTCGAGTTCCCCTCGTTTGTCATGTGCTTGGTGCTGGAAGAATGATTTTTTTTTTTTTTTTTTTTTTTTTTGCTGATGCACTAATATGCTTGTATAACCTGCATGCTCGCATTGGTATTTGCGGATAATATACTACACATACACATAGGACGGGCTTTGGAGAAACAGGTAAGGTGGTTGTTTTGTAACCTTAAAGTCACGTGTTCAAGCCGTGGAAACAGCCTCCTGCACTAAGTGTAGGATAAGGCTGCATACATCAGATTGCGAAGCGATCCGGCCCCTCTTCGGGCCCTGCACAAATGCGGGAGCATGGTGCACTGGGAACGCCCCTTATACTACACATATACAATATGCTGTGACACTGTTGCGGGTATTGGGCCTAACAAAATCTGTTGATAAGTATTCTGTTGGTCCAAGATGGGAGTTTAAAGTATTGATCTCGCTCTCTCTGTCGTGAACCTTTTCCTTGGGAAGTTTATGTTCTGTCTCTGAACCTAGTTTGCTTCTTTTTTTCCTGAAACGTTTGATTCATAAGAGTGGCTTGTGCTGTAATGTGGTTTAGGAGTACACCAAGAAGCTAGAAGTGATGATGCATGAGAGGGAAGCAATAGCAAACATGTTTGCTCCTCCGTCTGCTAATCAGTCCTGGAGGAAAGTTTTGAGCGTGGGGAATCTCCTGAACGGCCATGAACCAGTATTAAGAGAAATTATATTCTCCAAGTGTGATCAAGTCAGAGGAAGTTAATATGCCCCAAATGATTCTGGGGATTATAAAAAGGAAATAGAAACATACAGGATGTATACTTGCGGAACATCTAATGATCTCAGGGTTGCTCTGGCCATTACGTCTTGCGACTGAAATGATGAAATGTATTGGAAGAATGATTTCAGGTATTTCCTTTTTTTTGTAAAACTGCTAATCACATGTTTGCATTGGTCATGATCTGTATTTGTGTGTGTGCATGTGTAATCTGTGCATGTACATATGTGCGTACACCATACATGTGTGGTACACCATTGGTTTATGTTGGTGATTTCGACACCGTCTGAAGGGCAGGGGTCAGGTTCAAAAAGCTTTGGACCCTTGGACAATGCAGGTCAGTCCGTAAGGACTTGGAGCAGGGGAAGCGCGCATAGTTGGCGGAGGACCTTCCGCTATGAGGATGCCATTTGAAAGACTTAAGTCATCCTAATCAACTGGTGATCTGATGGAGACTTGATTCAGGCAACATAATTTTATACCTATGGTGTCTCAGATTGTGGTTTTTCTGTTTTTTTCTCTGATGTGATTCATTTAACTGTTCAACGAACCGAACAGTTCGCGAATTGTTCGAGATTGGTTTGTATTCGGTTCGTATTCGTTCGTCAATGGTCGGTAAACGAGCTGAATTCGAACAGCTGTTTGGGTTCGTTTACTAAAACGAGCAAAACTATTCGTGAACTTTTCGGCTCGTTTAAAAAGTTAAAGAGTTATCGAGCCAAACTCGAATCAATTTTAAAATTCGTTTAGCTAAACGAACCGAACCGAGCAGTTCGTTTAGCTAAACGAATCCAAATTCGAAAACCTTATATTCGATTCGGCTCGGTTCGTTAACACAATTCATTCATTGTATATACGTGTTATCAAGTGATTATTAAGTGGTGGTTGGTGTAGCTAGGTTGGTTTGCGTTTTACTTCTTTTATACATTGTTCTTTCTTTCTTTTTCATGGGTATGCATATCTTATTGAGTGATATTGTGTTCAAAGGTTGGTTTGAGTTTTTTCGCATTGAAAACTGTACTTTATTAGTGAAGTATATTTTCTTTTCCATGTTAAATCAAGTATGCTTTAAGATACCTGAATAAATTTTCAAGTATGCCCTTGTGGGTTTTAAAACTTGGAATTGTTTATGTTCTCATATAGTTTATGGTGTTAAACGGAATCTTTTTTTTTTATTTGTTCATTGTCAATATCGATAGATAAATAGTAAAGGTGGTTTAATCAATCTTTATATTTGAGGAATATGAGTGAAAGAAAGGAGATTTCCGAAATCTTGATGATGAATACTATTTACTAAAAAAAACTTTTATAAATACTTGTACGTTTGTTAAAATTGAAGTATTAAACAAGAAACATGACGACTCCATTTATTAAGGGGAGACTTGTTCAAGTACTAAATTTACACCAGGAATGCATGGATCTAAATACCAAAACTATAGTTTATGTTTAAAAACTTATAAATTATTTATTTTCATGTTTCCTTACCTTCTGTTTTCTAGTGACATCTCGTATCACCATATAATGACACTGAATCCTCATACGTATACGTGTGATAGTGTGTCAAAAACTAGTCCAGAGCTTGATTATTGCTTTCATTTCTGACTTTGTTTACTATAAAGCAAGTGTTTATTTTAACAACTGTGTATTTAATATAATAAAAACTCCTTTTTTTTTTTTTTTGCTATTCATAAAATCTGGTCTTGCATTTTGAAACCTCTCAAAGAGAGACTGTAAGATAATTTAGAATACACTATAAAATTCTTTTGTAATAGCTTTTATATCCAAATACGGAATTCTCTTCCACATCCGGAAACTCTTACATTCAATGCTTCTCTAATCACCGACCCTTGATTTCCATGATAATTCACAACCAAACTAAAGGTTTTGTAGCTAGACGCTTCCATCAGTTCAAAAGACGCCAATGACTCTCCGGTTTGAAGTATATTGATCTATACAACTTGACATAATTTTCATTATGGGTCATCGGAAAACAACCTTTATGTGTTCTAACACATGGGTATGGTTGCGTATATTCGATCTCCATACCTTGCCATAGACGGTAGCCTCTAAGGCAAGGGATAATGTTATATTTGAAATGGCAAAAGCAGCAGCGCAATCACTGTATCTCCCCTCTTTGGGAAACAAGTTGAGGGACATCTAATTACCACCAAGGGAACACCAGTAAATCAACAATAAGGGATTATACTTGTAGTAATGTAAATGCAACTTTCCAAGTGGAATTGCTTGCAATTAGGGGACCATCCAGATTACTCTCTTGGTTTCAAGCTATTATTTCAAGACTCTTGCTAATGCTTTAGTCCAAAATCATACAAACATTAAATGGAGCGATCCGTATTTGAATCTGTATCCCACAGCTAGGAGGGCAAATAATTTGTCTAGGTCCAGATGTTCATTCCATATCCTAGCTAATCCTTGATCCCTCTACCAAAAACGGAGACTCTGATTATCAATTGTGTCGCTCCAAGAACTTCTCTATCACCACGGAAAACGCAGCAAACCCAGCACAACCAGCACAGGCTGCTTTAGGACCACCTGAACATTCATTGCATTAGTTTATCCAGCAGAAATAGAAACCGACATAACTCCCATCATCAGAAATTCAAAACTGCAGAAAGCTTTGAAAATTTCCTTTTTTGACTTGCCACAAAGATGATCTAAAAAGAGAGATCAAACAAACTAGTTTTCTTAACACACGCATGAGACTCTTCCATCAATTTCCAAACAAGAAAATCTCATTCGCTCTTTAACCAGAAGATAGTATTGTCGCATTCAGGCATTAAATATGGAGCAACACAAATGCGTATGCATAAGAAGTGGCCATTATTATCGTAAGACGTCCTTACGTGACTTCCTTTCTAATGAGCACACCAATAACTTATAAAGGACTGCGCGCACATTCGCTGCTAATTTATTAGCATGTAAAAAGAGCATCAAACAATACGGTATATTAAAATTTTAAAACACCAGCAAGTAACAATCCTAGGCACCCAAAAGATAAACTAACAGAAATAAAGCTCGCTTACCACTAAGCACAACATTCAAATACATGGTATGTGATCTATTCCAACTGCCTTTCCATAAATATGATATAATTTCAATTCCAACTGTTGTCCTGAGTGTTTCGTTCAGTGACCATATCAAGCGCCTATAGTACACATATCCAGCTCTAGGAAACAGGAATGTGCCCACCGGGAGGAGTCCAAGATATGTGGAGTTCAAGAAAGGATTGATTCCCTTTAAGCTTAAGGTAACAGTCATATATTCCAATGTAAACTTTTTATACGACTCAATCTGTGACACAAGTCACATGTGAAAAACTTAGACTGTTGTATCAAGACTTCCCATTGCTTGGATCTCAGAAAAGCCAACGTTCGAGTCCTAGTTTAAGCATGAAGGAGTTTAAAGTAAGAACAAATCTTGAATTGTATAAATTCCTAACGATCTCCAAAAGTAAGTCTCAGAACACGCAACTGGTAGCAAAACCACAATGTTCAACCACAAAAGCACAGTTTGCTCCTAAACTACAAAACACTAAACTACTAGTATTCTTTGGCATAGGAAGGGCATCAATAAGGAAAATTGTGCCTTGTTCATTTCTTCTATCTGAGTTTTTTTGTTATCAGTTTCTATGTCTTCGTTTAGATATTAAGCAGCAAGATGATTATGTTCAAAATCTAATAATTCAGAAAATTTCCTAACTCCAGGATATTTTGTCAAATAAAAAAATAAGGTTACTGGCTGTATGGATACTACTGTACTACCTTTAGCAGATATGGCACCACCAGTAACACAGCCGGCAACAACTGTATTTGCTATATCGTGCTTTGCCCTGGCCTTTGGGAAAAGAAAGGTCAAAACACAAAATGAGCCACCAGCATAAAACTTAATAAGCCTTATCTTCAAGAAGAGTGGATGAAAGTCCTTATGTAGTCCAGTAAGTAGAAACTCTCACTTTTTTGGTTCTCACGTGTTCAAACAATACGTAACTAAGGACTTGGTATCCTACCTGCTCGACAACGCACTCAGCAGCTGAGAAAACAAAGCCCATAAGAGCAAATGCCTTGCAGGAACTCCAGCTTCTCCTGCCCATTTGCTTAGCTTGGTATATGAACTGCTGCCTGCCAGTCATTTCCTCTTGCATTAGGGGGTTGTCCAATGCCCCAAGAAACAGGCCCATGAAAAGCCCGAGGCCTCCTCCTGAAAAGCACCCAAACAAGACAAAAAAATTACAGCAGCATTTGCCATCAGACACATACAAGCACATAAGATTCTTCCAATACTGAGCATCTCAACTCAAGAGCAGACATAAACAGGAAAACCTTTCCTTAATCTCTGCCACCTCTAACAGCAACTTTTTCTTCCCCTGACAAGAAGGTAGGGGTAGATACAAATAATACCAAGACAAAAGGGACAACATATTTGGCAGAAATATCCAATCTTCTCAAACCATACCACTTCTGCCAGAAGCATTCACAGTCAATTATAATAACGCTAAAAATCTACAACAGGTTATCAATTGAAAGTTCAACCAGACCTGATTGATTCATGACCCGGGATTCTCAATGCACTATATTATTCAATTCATACGTTCATGTAAGAAATTTGAGAAAATTCAAAATCTTTATGTACCCTTTTCCCTCTTTGGCTGGTCACCACCATGAGCAGTATTCTACATCATTAAGAAAACAAAGTACTATGTTTCTTGAAGTTACCCCAGCCCACATAAAAAGTTGGAATCTTTAAGATAAAAATTAGTACCCATAACGCCGCTGACGACGCTGCGGACAGCGCAATTGTTCCAGATGTCCTGGCCCCTGACTTCCTCGAAGGTGGGCATCCGAATGGGTTCGACTTTCTTCGGTTTCACAGCTTCCTGGGAGCTGGAGGGATCCATGTTTGCTTCCTTTTCGGGGTTAGAACTCATACTGGCAAAGACTCAGTAGCGTACTTGTGAAGAACAGAAAGAAGAAAATCCTGTGTGAGTGAAGATAGTAAGATATGAGGCAGAGCCTGGCTGTTCCGCCGCCAATGGAGGGGTATTTTCGACGGCCATTTTGATTTAGACTTGCAGCGCGGACAAAGAAGAGAGAAGTGATCTCCAGGTCTTGGGACGCAAGAATATCATTTTTTGTCCACGCGCCACTCCAGAGATTGTAGCCACGTACCTCCATCCTCTTATTTGCCAAATACTTATGGGGAAGTTTGGGTTAAGTCGTTAAAAGTAACTATAAAGAATTTTAATAGTTTTAATAATTATAATTAAGGATAGAAGAAAATTTAAAAGTTAACTAAAACAAATTAAATTTCTCTTTAATTCATTATTAGATAAGTGAATGAAGTTATCTTACGTCAATATAGCTTTGTTCAAAATATGAAGCACATCCCATGTGTGTCTATAATTTGTTAGACAATTTATTAATCACTTATGTTTTAGTTTAAAAAATATAAATATGTATATTTAAATAGTTTTACAGGTTTAGACAGATACGAGTTCAGCCTCTTTCGAAAAATAAATTTTTGTTTTTTGTTTTTTTGGAACATCGTGAAAAGTTATACCGAATTGTAAGGAAAATAAATCGAACGACGGATGGAGTAAACGTTTGTCAACAGACGACAGCATCATATAATGGCCGCAGAGCCTTGTCCCTCGTGAAAACCCAAGTAAATATACTAATGGGCTTATTGGGCTTGACTGTTTTGAACCCAAGGATATCCATTTTTAATGGCTTTCAATTCATAGCAAATTTCTGCTAGGGTTTTGATGGGTTCTCGTTTGTTCTTCTGTCTTCTTCCAGTAAAGCATTGGAGAATTCGGCGTCACCTGAATCAAAGGCGGGCCACCACTGAGGCGGACATATTAGTTTCAGAACGCTAACATGGTCAGTGAATTATACGACTAGACTAATTTAACTTTGATTTTTCTTTCTTGTGTTTGGCCGAGTCCAAAGATTTTCGGACGTTTCAGCGACTGGATAATTTTAGGAAAACAATTTTTTTATTTCGTATATGAGCGCTTAGAGGTTTAGGGAGATCTACAGTCGGAAAATGATGCTCTATAAAGCTCCCAGGAATGAATTTGTCTGTTTAACTTGTAAGTGGCGTACTGGAATCTTGCTAGCATGAAAATGTTAATTACGTTGAACATTATAATCGTGCAGGAAAAGGTTTACATGCATAAGTTTTATTTGAGGTTTTGGTTTGCATAGCGTTGGGTACTTGTTAATGGACTTCTCTGACTGTGTATTTCAGTCAGTTTATCAAGCCAATTTAATTAATTTGCTTTCTATTAAAATATAATTCTCATGAGAGAGAGAGAGAGAGAGAGAGAGAGAGAGAGAGAGAGAGAGAGAGAGAGAGAGAGAGAGAGAGAGAGAGAGAGAGAGAGTTGGTTTTGGTGAAACGTAGCTTCATTTGCACACAGTTCTGAGACAGATGCCTAAATGTGTCTGCACATGTAATTGTATAAGTTTACGTGTGCATATGTTGAAAAGCAAAGTTACAAAATCATAATGGATGTTTGATTGTAACCGTTTTCCCTCTGCACGATATTAGTTTTTCTGAGATGAATTCTCACCATTTATCTGTTGTCGTGTCCACTTTTCAGTTTTCAACCATCTATTGCTGATCCTTATTGATGAATTTTTAATTATTTCAGGCAACGGGGTTGAAGAAACATATGAAGAGGCTAAATTCCCAAAGCATTGGATGCTTGACAAGCTTGGAGGAGCATTTGTTAGTAGACAGTCAACCTGTTTTTGCTACACTTTTGTGTTTAATGTCAGAAAGGTCTTCCGGATAATATGATGGATTTATATGTTTCTCATGTATAGGCACCCAAGCCTTCTTCTGGGCGACACATGTCAAGAGAGTGCCTGCCTTTGATCCTGATCTTGCCAAACAGGCTAAAATACCGTGAGGTCATTTCGATTTTGATTCAACATGTTATGATTGATGGGAAAGTTAGGACAGATTCAACTTACCGTTCAGGGTTCATGGGTATGTTTTTCCTGAATTGACACACTTGTGTATCATATGTTCCATTCTTTGGCATACCAGATTGGGCTTGTCATTTTTGAGATGGTAGTAATCCTTTTGCTTGGGTCCTTTATCTTCAACCACTAGCTTGTTTTTCTACCTTCCAGATGTTGTTTCAATTCCAAAGACAAACGAGAACTTCCGTCTCCTTATGATACCAAGGGCCGTTTTCCTCTGCATTCAATCAGAAACGTAGAAGCCAAGGTTTAGCTACTTTAATTTCTGAGTGAATTGATTGTGTGCTATATTGGCTTACCTTTAGTACCATGTATGCGGTGTTATTAATTAAACCAGAAAAGCATTAATGTTTCAATATCTTCTAGCACCCCCAGCCTCTTTTCTTTGAAATGTTGTATCAGTTTTTTGCTGATGCCTCTTGTTAGAATGCTGCGCCAGTAATTAGATATATGAAGCTGTTTCTCTCGTTGGTCTATACTCTTCAGTTTCACTGCCATGCCTCTTGCGAGGTTAGTAAAATTAGTCTGAGTAAAGCTTTGGCGTTTCTCTGTCAACAGTTCAAGCTTTGCAAGGTGCGTTCTATTCAGTTTGGCAAGAAAGGAATTCCGTACTCGAGTACTTATGATGGGAGAACCATCCGGTCTTGGCCACGAGTTCGCTACTCGCTTGCGCAATGTGTTCACCATTGGCAAAGGTACCAAGCCTTAGGTATCTCTTCCAAAAGGAAAGGGTGTTAAGCTGTCCATCATTGAGGAGGCGCAGAACAGATTGGGTGCTCAAGCGGCAATCAGTGCCTAATTGCTTATGTGTTGTTTTGCATGTTTTACCCAGCTGCTTGTCGCTGGGATCTATCTGCTGTTCAACTGTTGCCATGACTTAGGAATTTTGTAGTGTTTTATTTTCCTCGCGGTACTGACGCAAAAAAAAAAAGAAAAAAGAAAAAGACGGGGGTAAATTGTTTTCAGCTGTCTTGGGTAAGTTATTTGTCACCGTTATAGATTCCCTTTTTTTTAGGAGTCTGTTTTCAAATAATGAAATATACCACAATAACCATACCCAGAATATTATTGACATCAAAAGCTACTGTTAGGGTGTGTGGAGGATTAGAGACAGACAAACAATACCTTGATTCTTGTAGGTAGAGAGTTTTCCTTCAGTGGGACATTAAGCTCTATATGCATATGCATAGATGACACAAATAGAAATATGATGTGTTTGTGTATTAGTGAAGGAATTTAGTAAACATAAATAGAAAGATTCCGATATTAAAATAGCTATTAACGTGTATATGCACAAATAATAAAAGATAAAGACAAAAATTAAAAAGTGCAAAGTCAATCTAAAATATAGAGAGTATATAAGCCCCTAAGTATAACTTAAGGTGTCCATGTATCTTGCTTAAACCTCTTTAACTGTCTCTATGAACTCTTATCCTGGAACATGTACTCAAAATGGTACAAATCTAGTAGGTCATACATAATCTGCTCATATTTGGCCCTGCTTTTACTTTTCTTACCCTTTACAATGAGGCTTCCAAAGTTCTAACATACGTCGTTATCTGTCTACTCTTGACATGATCAAACCATCTCAGTCTCCCCTCCCTTATCTTATCTGCTATACTAGCCACTGAAAGTCTTTCCCTAAATACCTCATTTCTTATCGAATTTAGCCTTGTATGTCTACACATCCACCTCAGCATCCTCATATATGTCACTTTCATCTTTTGTGACTGTGTTCTATTTATGGCCTAGCAGTCTGTTCCATATAACAGTGGCAGCCGCACGCCGCCCTATAAAAAATTTTCTTTAATTTAGTAGAAAATTCTTGTTACACAGTATCCCTGAAGCCGCCTTCCACCTACACCCGCCTGCTTGAAATCGGTGTACTACTTCATTATCTATGTTTCCATCTTGCTGTACAAACGATCTTATGTGCTTGAAGTTCTTACATGTGGTACCATTTGACCCTCGATGTTGAGCTGACTATTCTCACTGTCGGCTGCGCCGCTGAAGTCGTAGTGTAGATAATCGGTCTTAGAACGACTATTTTTTTACATATTTTCTCTCTAAAACACCTATCCACTCATGTAGCCTTATACTCAGAGTATGTTTACTCTCTACAACTAATACAATATTATCAACAAAAAGCATATACAACGGAACTGTCTCATATAAAAGACAATTACGAAAAGAAATGGACTCAAACGTGGTTTTCGATACTCAGATTTTTAGTGTAAATTATTGAGCCACTCTTTATAAATTATAACCCGTACTAGGACTGTTTTTGCTTCATAATCTTCAGTTTGAATTTATCTGTTCTCTACGTTTGAGTCCAACAAATTCAAATATGCTTTTCTTCTCTCCTGGCTTGTTTGAAAATCGACTGTTATGCTCCATCCGCCACTTCTATACTTCTACTTTCCTCAGTCTTTTTTTTTACCCCACCATAACATGGTTTTGGAACTGAGTTCATGATGACAGGAGATTCTTTAAAATTGTCTTTTTTTCTGCAAAGCAAAGAATCATTTTTTTTTGATATAAAACAGAGTCATAAAGATTGTACATGTAGTATGTCAGTGGACATCTGTAACTATATAGAAACTACGAAACTAATATTGAGTACTCTATCATAAATATTACGTACTACGATAGACATTGTCGGTCTACGAAAATTGTCCTCATATGCAGTCTTGTTCCTTAACATCCACATTGATGAATTGTCTCCTCAAACCGATTCTTTATATAGCTAAAATTACTATATATTTAATTTGATAAAAAAAATATTTGATTTAGTTTGGATCGTGTGGTTAGGTCGGTTCTACAACTATGGTTATGACGGTAAGGCTCCAGCCTCCAGTATATAAATAAGTCTGATTTCTATTTTGGCTTGACTAGACCAAAGTCTCAACTATACCCTAAATCCCTAATTTCATTCCTTTCGTTTCTTTTCCGGATATTGGTTTCTCTTTGCAACATCAATATATCAAATTGTTAGATAAATCTTCCAGCAAGCCCTAACCATGTACGGGCAGGAAACCGATGGGTCCTGCCAACATCAGGGTGGCAGAGGCGGATACGGCGGGTCTGGTGGTGGCCGACGATACGGAGGCTCTGGTGGCGAAACTGGAGGATATGGCGGTGGAGATAGCTACGGAGGCGGCGGCCGATATAGTGGCCGTGACGTCCGAGGAGGTGGTGGCGGCGGCGGTGGCGGAGGCAGAGGCTATGGGGGTAATTCACATGGTTTTTAATTTTTATTATATTATGGACCGTAGTTGTGTCCGCTTATCAACGTTGGTGGTGCTTCTGTATTCTGTAATTTCTGGTTTATTCAGGTGGTGGTGGATACCAAGGAGGAGAGCGAGGCGGCCGAGGTGGGGGCGGCAGAGGAGGAGGTCGTGGTGGCAGTGACCGAGAGGGTGACTGGCGTTGCCCTAATCCAGGGTAATCTACTCGTATCTGTTTTTTCTTTTAAGATATATTCTGATTATATGAACAATCTTGGACCTTATTGGATTAGCGAGAAATTCCAAAGACATGGGAGGAACGAAATCTGACCGGAAAATAGAAGGAAAATATTCAGTTTGTTGCATGGAAACCGTTTTAGGTCTGATCTTGTTTACTCTTTAAAACGAGAGATATTAAGAAACAGATACCAGCTTTAGGGCACAGGTTTTAATTGTATTACCCAACGTTTTTGAGTAATCAACATTACTCTCATTTCCCTTCGTCTGTTCCTTATTTTCCCTTTGTTCCGTCCGCTTATTAATTTTTGTCAGCAGTGCTGTACAGTCCTTGCATAATGCGTAAATACGTAATTCTCTTTTTCCTTATTCCGCTAATTTGGCTTTAACATGGTTGCCTTTCCGTCACTTCAATTGCCTATCCTTAAGTTTCATTTAGCTTAATAGACACAGATTCAGTGTAATTTTGGAACTCTTAACCAATTTCCTTTTTTCCTCTACAAGTCCTGTGGGAGCTTGTTTTCCTTCTTATTCTTGGGATTGTAGTTTTGGTGGTGAGGTTACCATGGCATAGAATATAGAAATCCATTGCGCGAGGCTCATTACCAAATGCATTTTGATGCAGTTGTGGGAATATGAACTTTGCTAGAAGAGACAAATGTAACAAATGCGGTGCTCTTCCTTCTGGTGGCACTGGTGATCATAGTGATCGCGGTGGTAGCAGTTACAATAGGGCTGGCAATGGAGGAGGATATGGAAGTAATAGAGGAGGAAGAGGTGATGATTACAATAGTGGAAGAGGTGGGGGTGGTTATGGCAATAATAGAGGAGGAAGAGCTGATGGCTACAGTGGTGAACATGGTGGTGGTGGTTATGGTCAAGGAAGAGATGATGGTGGATACAATCAGCGTCCTCCAGTTGCTTCTCCTTATGGAGGGCATGATGGTGATTCAGCTGCATGTGGAAATGCTTATGGTGGGAATACAAATTATGCACCTGATGCAGTTCCTCCACCTGCAAGCTATACCGGTGGTCCTGCTTCAAACCCTCCCCCGTATGACGCTCCTCACAGTTATGGTGGTGATGATGCTCGTGGTGCTCGTGGTGGTGGTCCTCCTGTTGGTTATGGTAGTGGGCCGCAAACTCATGTCAGCAGGTATGGAGGAGGCCAGGCAGATGCTCCGTCTAAAGTCAAGCAGTGTGATGAACAGTGTGGGGACACATGTGATAACTCAAGAATTTATATATCAAACTTGCCTCCAGATGTGACTATTGATGAACTTCAAGAACTCTTTGGAAGCATTGGACTAGTAAGATGCTTATTGCCTTACTGCTTCTGTTCATGATGTTAGCATTAATTTATTGGACTTCACAAAGTGCACAATGTGATGAAAACTAGCAGTTGGCGTGTTCTTGGATATGATATAATTTCTGTTAAGTAACTTGTATACTTTTATAAATGCCGGGAGCATATGGTAGTTCTGTGTTGGCTATTGCAGCTTCTGTTAATTCATACAGCAACAAAGAACTTTTTGTTATAGTGTAGGTTATTTATTTATTTATTTGATCCTTTTTCTGACAAAATGAGAAATAGATCATTGTTAGAAGAGGATTTTGAGGTATTACTATTATATTAGAAACAAGGAGTATGAAACTTAGCGCTCATCTTTTCTCTCACAAGGTTGCAAAGGTCAAACAAAAGAGAGGCTACAAGGACCAATGGCCTTGGAGTATAAAACTATACACAGATGAACAAGGAAACAACAAAGGAGATGCTGTTTTGTCCTATGAAGACCCATCTGCTGCACATTCTGCAGGGGGCTTTTTCAATAGTATAGCTCAGCCTGTTTATTATCTATCCTTTTCTTTTATATTATATTTTATTTTATTTTTTGCAGAGGAGAGGGTGGTTGGGGCCCCTTGGTTATTCACTACTATCCTTGTTTTAGAGACAATTAACATATCCCTTTTATTTCTGTTTGTGCTTATTTTGTCAGATCATGACTTACGAGGCCATAAAATCAATGTAGCGATGGCCGAAAAGTCAGCAGCAAAGCCTACTCAGCAATATGGGTAATTTTTGTGTTGGTTGGTTTTTGTGTATGTGTATGTCTGTATATATGTGTATATGTATGTGTGTGTGTGTGTATGTGTGTGTGTGTATGTATGTGTATATATATATATGTATGTATATGTATGTGTGTGTGTGTATGTGTGTGTATGTGTCTATATATGTATATGTATGTATGCGCGCTGTGCGCGGCTGTGTGAATGGTTTAAATTCTGTTTTTATTGTTTTGGCACTTGTCTTCATCAGTTGCTACGTCTCGTTTAACCTGGCTCTGAAGTTTTGTTTCCTTTTTTTTTTTTTAAAAAAAAATATTTTTTCATGTCTTATCTTCCCTCATTTTCGCATTTATATGCTCTCCAAGTCGCATTATTTTGTATCACGTGTTTATGTGACTTCTCGTTTCTCGTTTTTGCTTTTTATTTCTCTAAATTGATGTTTCTGCTGTATCTTCTGTTCCTTTCCATCTCATAATTTTTAACAAGTTATGTTTGACCTTATTTAAGAAAATATCAACTATGATGATTCCTTGATACCCAGACCTATCTTATTTTGGGTATCTTGCTATCTTTGTATCGTGTTTCTTGACATCCTAATATGTGCCTGGGCTTAATTGTGCGTCACATGTTTGTGCCTGCGTTGTTTCTTTATCTCACTATATGTTTTTTGACCTGTTGCACTTTTGATTCTTGTGATGATGGTCCTTCTATGTTAAGATTGTGTTTGTTACGGGAACTAAGCCAAACTAGATCATTACCTTGCAGTCAAGGAGGCAGAGGTGGCTATGGTGGTGGACGCAGAGATAACTTCAGAGATGGAGGTTCTGGTCCTGATAGAAATTATCATGGAGGGAACCGCTCACGCCCATATTGAGCTTCTGTTGAGCATATATGTAGTAGAAATTTTCATGGGAGGGGTTTGTTTTTATGTTCGTGGATTTGTCCCCCCCCAAGTGGGGATTGACAGGTAGGTCGTTATTCTGTCTTCTTACTTTAATTTATACTGGCTGGTGGGTTCGTGTAAGCTACAGATTGATTGTATTTGCGAATGTTCTTATAGAGGCAACTTGATATTCTCCATATTGCCGCTATGATGGTAGGTGGAATTGTCAGGTGAGTGTTTGCTAATTTTCATAATATCTCGGATCTCTATTTTTGTCTCATGCATTGCGGTGCGTTTACTTGGTAGCATGTTTGCATCCGATTCTGCTGACACTTTTCTTGGCTTCCGAGTTTTCGGAAATGTAAAAGATGATGAGCTGATTCAGTATATTGCGAGCTTTGCAGCACAGCATTTCAGGCTTCTGTTTTGCTACAATGTGAAAAATTAGCACAGCATTTCAGGCTTCTATTTTGCTCTTTGTGAAAAATGTAATTTTGCCTCCTTTGTGGATCGATCTACACCTAGCAAATCAAGTCACAAGACGCTCTTCCCTTTTCATTGAACAAGATTTTTCCTGAAAGAAAACCTGATTGGAGTTGATGGCTGTTTCCAATTCTGGGAGATCTTTTTTAGTCATCAAATTTCTGGAGGTCTTTTCCAACCTGTAGAGCGGTGGGTATTGTTGAGATAATCCTTGGTAAGCGCACAGGACTAAAAACAAATCAGGTGAGGCAGACGATACTTCTTTGGGCTTTTTATTTCCCTTAAAGTGAGATAAATCTCCGTAGGCCGCAAGATGCTCATCTATCTAACCTTGTCTATCTGGTGTAGTGTGATCTTTGTCTGCAATCTCTCTTTGGAAGTAAGAAATCGTCGGGGACAGATTTTGCTGGGTGCTCTGTTGAGGATCTCCCTCGGGATCCTTGGTTTGCCTCTTGTTCCCTTTGTTTTATGTCTTGGGCCACGCTCTGTCCCCCTCCGCCTCACCCTCCCCATCTCAGACGCTTGCTTTTTAGTTGGTTCTGTAGAGTGCCCGCCTTCATAGGCGGGTTAAATGCTCTATAGAGGTTACTTGACGAAATCAGCACTGTTAAGAGGCCACATCAGTTATTATAAATTAATTACATTGTTGGCATATTTGAAAAAATGGGAAAACAAATTTTACATAGTCAACAAAATTTTATTCAGTCGACAAATTTACGTGGCCTGGCGTGGATGATTTTAGAGGTTTCATTTTCTTTATCCAAACCTTTTTCAATCGTATAAAACAATGAAAACTCACGAAATTATAGTTTTAATTTAAAATTTGTTAATATATTGTACTAAATATTTATTTTGTATAATAAAAGACACCATCATCATCCGAACCCAGAGCAAAAGCTATCGTTAGGGTTTGGAGAGTTAATAAAAGACAATCATACTAAATACGATTTAGAAGTTAGATTATCGCCTTTTCACTATTAAAGTTTTTATTTTGGGTAAAAAATTAACAAAATTTGAATAAAAACTGTAAATTTCTTTAATGCTTTGCACAACTTGAAAAAGTTTGAATGAAAAAAAAAAGTGATTAGCACATAATTTTTGCATCCACACGAGAACACGGCTAAGGGAAAAACAAGCTATCGTTTGTTTTCTTAGTGTTGCAAAATTTAGCTTTCCTTGTTTTCAATGCATATTAGAAGTTTAAGGCGCGTAATATATATCCGTGCACTATCAGAAGGTTAAGCGCATGATATACCATTATACAATCAATCAATCGTAATTTCTAAATCCCCGTAAAACATATCGCTAAGGTTTGGAGAGGGTGATAGACAGTCAACCAATACCTCCATCTTAAATGGTAGAGAGTTTGCTTCCAATGAGACCTCCAACTCTATATGTACCTACATAAATGACACAATAATCGAGATATGGTGCTCTAATGTTTTAGTGAGGGAATTCATTTAATACAAATAGAAAGCTTCCGAAAATAATCGAGATATGGTGCTAATGTTTTAGTGAGGGAATTCATTTAATACAAATAGAAAGCTTTCGATAATAAAATAATCATAAATGTGTATATGCACAACTAATGCAAGACAAAGACAAAGATAAAGAAAAAAAAATGCAAAGTCAAAATAAAGTGTAGAGAGTATCTAAAACCTGTATATACTCTAAGATGCTTCTGTATCCTAGATAAAATCTTGTTAACCTTGATCCTCTGCTTCCATAAACTCCTATTCAGGAACATGTCTTCAGAGAGGTGCAAATCTAGTAGATCATCTAATCCGCTCATCCTAAGTCAGTTTGGGACTGCCTTTACTCCTCTTCCTTTACAATGAGGCTTTCAACTGTTCTGCCAAATGCCGTTATCTGTCTCCTATGGACATGCACAAACCATCTCAGTCTTCCCTCCCTTATCTTATCTGCTATACTAGTCACCCCTAACTTTTTCTGAAATATCTCATTTCTGATCTGGTCTAGCCTTGTATGCCCACACATCCATCTTAACATCCTCATCTCTGTCACTTACATCTTCTGTGACTGTGGCCTCTTGATAGCCCAGCAGTCTGTTCCATATAGCATTGCCGTCCGCACTGCCATCCTATAAAATTTTTCCTTTAATTTAGCTAGAAAATTTTTGTCACACAGCACCCCTGAAGCCACCCTCCATCTACACCAGCCTGTTTGAACTCGGTGTGCTACATCACTATCTATCTCCCCATCCTGTTGTACAAATGATTTTAAGCACTTGAACTTACTTATCTGTGGTACCAATTGACCCTCGATGATGAGCTGAATGGGTACACTTCAAAGGGAGAGTATCAACAGAGATTTTGAACGAACAGTAATAAATCCGGAGATACGATCTCAAAGGAGAGAGATAGAGGCAAAGGTCTTTGGTAAAGACATGCCAAAGTTGAACACTTGCTCATTCCGGCTTAAGATTGGCGGGGCACATCTAGGTAAATTTCATGTCTGAAATGACCACATAAGAGGCTAGAGACTTCCCAAGTCTGACATTAAGGTAGACTATACATAACGAAAACTGCAAAGACTGAATACATCACATTTGATGGAGAAACAAGCAACGGGGTAAAATAACTTCATAAAGAAAGAAAACAACGCGGCTTTGAACATTCGAAAAGAGGAAAACAGACAAGCTTGAAGCCCACAACGTACTATGGCAAATAGAATGCTTGGATTATACCTAGTGCTACAAGGTTCTCACGCAGTTGACACCTTTCCAATCCCTAACCCTGGGTTCCAGTGTTGAATTTTTTTTTTCTTTTTTTTTGAACAGTTGAAGATTGTGTCGTGCTTTCTAATATATTGAGTCCGTCATTTCCCTACGGGCCTATTCTTATCCCACAAAAACATAGCTTAATAAAGCTCAAAAATGAGATATAGAGAAGTTCATCTCCACTACTCAAAATCTGCGTCTAAGAAGAAGCATGGCACTGGAGCTTTTCAGCTTGAAAAGTTCAAAACCAGCACCTACCTATATGTCCCTGCTGCATCGTGAGGACCATTAGGTGCTCCTCCAGCACCAAACTGAAGGTTACCATCTGTACCACCATGAACCTACAACATGGAGTGAAAGGAGACACTTGAAATGAAGCACTAGAGCGAAAAACTACCAACATCTATGTATGGAGGGCAGTTCAGTAGAACCTCTAAATTAACATGCACATACGATGCTAAAGCAAATGATGTGCCACATGCGTGCTACAGTGAAAAAAGACAGGTAAAGACTATCATTGAGTTTGTAACTTTGTAAATCCAAGAGTAAGTTTTGGTATCCACAGTTGAAAAGGTCAGGAAAGAGAACAAGGCGAGCAGCAGGCGGAACTGATGTTAAAATACAGCAGCAGCAAAGCAGCCCAAACTAGCACTAGTCAGCCAAGGAAAATGAAATATATTTGGAAGTGCTAAAACACAATCTATATAAAAAACATGATCAGGACAGTAAGACTGCAGCTAACAACTCATTCAATCTGAATTCCAAAAGATAAGAACAATAGGCACAACAAACGAGTTCAAATCCAGCTTTTCGACAGATGGCCAGCAATAGACAAAACATAGATAAGAAGAGAGAAAATGTGGAACGGTCACAAAATTTCACTTAGAAGCAAGAACATTGTGTATTCTAACTTTGACTAGAACATGACCAACTTCCAATGATAAATTTTCAGCAGCACTAGGACAACTGTTGTTACTATTGATCTTCACTTCTAGCAATAGCAGAAAAGATTGAGGCTTTGTGTAGGTTTACTAAGAGCTTACATCCCAGGGTCAAAATTACTTAATCACTACAAGAGTCCAGAGTTCCTCCACCTCTTCAAATTTTACTGTCTTTCTCCTGAGGAACTTAAGCTCCAGTCAATGACTCATAGCTGAAAGAGAAATATCATCTGAAATATCCAATAAAGTGCAGTTCTGAAGAATGGTAGACTCAAAACTTGCCACCATATACTAAAACAAATTAACCTAGGGTATGAATCATCAATTTCACCTATTTTAATTCGAGTTAAAAAAGACTTTCACGTAATATTATCTCAATAGCATTTGAAGCAGATTCAGCGATGAAAGAAAACACGAATAAAAAGTGCAGGCAAACCTGTGGGATATGGTAGTTATTCACATACATAGCGCCAGCATATCCAGCTTCAGAATTAGAATAAGCTACAGAATAACCTGGGCCTAAAAGGATATTTGTTCAGACAACGATTAGTGAACCAGCTTGAGAAACATGTCAAGGCCTTATAAACAGCCACATACAGAGAAAATCAGCCACTTAATATTGTAATTACCAGGTGCAGCAGCTGCTGCAGCAGCAGCCCTTGCTCGTTTCTCTGCATTTGCAAGCTCTGCGCGAAGCTTTTCAATTTCGCGAGCCATTTCAACTCTATGTTTCTCCATCATCTCACTCTGCTCGTTGTTAATTGCTCGCATCTTTTCTTCATATTCAATAACAGCCCTGTTTGTCCAATAACAACAATAAAAAACACAAACAATTTATACGCATAATTTATTCTTGCAACCTAAACGCGAGCAAATTTCACAACCAAATCGCATGGAAATACAATTGCAGCATTTATCATACCTTCCGCTCTTCATCTCCTTCTGCATGAGCTCAAGTTCCGCTTCGATTGAGGGCATTTGCTCCAGCTCAGCCCGAACCAGCACGATCTCTTCGTTAATTTCTTGCAATTTAGAGCTCAGCTCTTTCCTGTCAGCGGTCATTTCATAATATCGGACTTCACATGAGCGAGTTCGGAAGCGAGTTCACCGTTCGAACGGAGCTCCGCCTCCGTTTGAAGCGATCTCTCGTACACCTCACGAACTAAAGCATCGGTCTCGGCCTTGGCGCTGGCGGCGGTTGCAGAGAGGTGGCGGATATCCTGATCGCCAGCGGAGAGATCGCGCTTGAGCGCCACATGAGTGGCGGCTAATCTCTGGTTGTCGTGGATGAGGGCTTGGATCTCGCGTTGTTGGGCCTTGACGAGGTCGGATTGTCTCGCCAAAGTAAAAGTCGAAATATCCGGGGTCTAAGGCCGTCAACCCTCCGTCACTTTTTCCTCCTAGGAAGCCTGAGAAAGGAAAGAACGCGTTAGGAGTCCCAGGGCGCAGCCCCGGGGAAACCCTCCGACGCTCAAGTCAGCTACGGGTATTATAGCGTATAGCTTTTATTAAAAAATATAGGCTTGATGAAACCTGTTTGAGATCGGCTATAGTACAGGCCGAGCTGAGGTGAGAACAGGGATGTTTCACTTGTGATGACTTCTTATTTAGGCTTGTAATTTTTGCTTGGCCTCGAGCTTCTTACTGTTGGGGAAGCTCTTTTATAGCTGGCGAAGCTGGGAGCTGTGTGTCTCAGATGGTTGAGATGACGACGTCTGGCCCGCTTGCATGGTAACCGTGCAGCTGCTAAGGATTGCTGTATTGGCACCTTCCCTTCGTATGGTTGACATCTGGAAAGTTAGGTATGGCATGTAGGCCACGTAGCATACAGCTGACTGTTGTAACTTGGCCGAGATCAATAATCAGAGCCGTGGTCGGAAGCAGATCCGAGGCCGAGATGGAACTGTGGAGAACTCGGATCCCTTTGGCCGAGCTGGATGTATATCCGCTCTTCTAGATGTTCGTTATTATGGCCGAGGTGCCATTTTAAAGGGCAGAAATGCCGGTCTTGTGATAAAGTGCTTGGGCCAAGGTTCTGGCCGGGTTATTCCAGTTGATAACTGTAGCCGAGACAAGATCCATTTGCCGTGATAAAGCCATTGGGCCGAGGTGGAACCCTTAGGCCGAGGTGGAACCCTTTAGGCCGAGGTGGAACATTTGTCCGCGTAGGACTTGGTCAGTCGTCAGGCCGGCCTGCGGCACTTGGTCATTTCTGTATTCTTGCTCTAACGTTGACTGTCATTGACTGACGGGTGAATTTTCTGGTATCATCAGGCCTCAAAGAGTGCGACTTGACGGCCCCGAACGGGTTGGTTCTAAAGGAGGCGAGGATCTTCAACGATGGAGGGACGAGCCCGTGGCGGCGACATTGAATAAGGATGATTCCGTCCGGTCATTGCCAGGTATACTCCGTCGCCGGAGAAGAAGAGGGCTTTTTCGAGCGTTCTTAGCTCTCAGTTCTGTTACGTTATTTGTGGTCTATTACGCAAAACGAAACATAGTTAAGGGCTCATCTGGTATATACTTTAGGTGTGAGGCAGGCTCTTACATTTCTACATAATCCAAAAGAAAACAGATAGTTTCGTAATTTGATACATGCACTTCACTCCTCGCCAACTTTGTATACGCAGCTCAGAATAATGCAAATTATATGTAAAAAGATATACTTGATCTGGAGGGCCTCAAATGCAAATTATACTAAGATGATTGTTATGTACGACACAGTCTCGGTTTTGAATCACTTCCAGTCCCAACACTTCTTTTTTTCCAAAATTGTTTTGCATTATCTTTTTCTTTTGTTACCAATAGAATACCCTTACTTCATCACAACAATAAAGACATTTATACTTTCAAAAATCATTTTCAAGGATTTAGTCATTTGAACATTCATATTCTAGTGAAATAAGATATAGGATAAGTGGAAGTTTCAGACTGAAATATTAAGATTCTTACTTCAAACTCTCATCTCAGCAGGAATAATTGCTTTGATAGATTGGAGATTTGCATTACAACCCACGGTTGGAGAGCGAGCGGATTGCAGATTTGCATTTCAAAGGTTAAACCCAACCAATAAAGTTCTCTGTCAATCTCATAGAATGTGTAGGGATGTAAATCAGATTCCCAAGGTCCACTAGTAGAAGTTTATCATAGCACATGGATATCATAAAGAGCACATTGTACAACCGATGAGCTGTCCTGTCAGCATATCAGGTCACTCCATGAACCAATATTGCTTCCACACTATGCAGCTAGCATGGAGGGGTTCAAACATTCTTGCATTCGGCAAGGTTCAAACCCTAACGTTCTTTTCGAAACTCCTTACCTAGAACTATTGGAGTATGTCATGGTGACGCATTACAATCTACTATTAGAGAGGGGGGCGAGGGGTACATGTGGTTGGGGAACATGTGTTTGATAGTGGGGTGGGGGTGGGGTCGTGGAAGAGGAGCGACCGTGGACCGAGAGAGGGAGGGGGGATGGGAATTTGCCTTACGCCTAAAAACTTATATTAAAATATATAAAGTCTTCAATAACAATTTCAAACGACACATATAATAAATACTCCAACTTCAAAGGGCAAAACAATTTCAATAATGCCATGGAATGAAAAGACGGTATAAAAATGGAAGAGCTTTTACAAAGTTACAGTTTGAAAAACATTAGGTGAAAACAAGGACCATGGAAGTTGGGAATGTCAAAAATGGTTCAAAATTTGGAGCGACTCTTGCTTTATGATTTATGGTAGAAATAAAGAAATAGCATGATGGAATCTTCCATCTAACGAAGCACATTTAATGTTCGCATTGGAGATTGTTAAGTTATAATTTCTCTAAGCCGGTGGAGAGGCCTGCTTTTCCCATTACTAAATGCCTCTTCCTTTTGAAATTCACGCCCCACGGAATTTTATTGGAGCAAATGGTTAATTCTTTCGCCTCAAGATTTTATCGCTCGAGTCGTAAAAAATATTATAGACGATATAAATTAGGAGTCCAACGAATTTTTAAGTTTAGTATGGAATTAAGAAATGACCCACATAAAATGCTCTCTACAAACCAGGCTTGTGCGTGTCCTTGGAATCAAACTTTTGACCTCTTAGAATAAATCTTAATTCAAATACCAACAAATCCTAACTCAAATATCAACTGAGTTATGTTTTGGAGGCGGTGTCGATTTTTATTGTAAGAATAACATAGTCACAGATCCACTGAAGACCATATAAAAAATTGGAGTGTATGCTCTTTGATTTGGGTCTCCTACCATTTAGCCTAGTAATTGAACTCGGTAAGTGTCGTATATAATGACTTATCTAAGTTTATCATGAAAACGAAAAAGATTTTCCCGAAACTATATACTAGAAATAGATTTTAACATCTCGATATAAGGCATTTCTCTAGACTTTAAGTTTTGACTTGCTAACTTAAGCATCTTTGAATACCTTACTAACTTAAACATGTAAAGGTATGTGAGAAATTTCCTCCTCTCCGTTTGTAACCTTGTTCGTTTCCTTCTTTCGCACTGCGTTTCTAATTTTGTTTGTCTTGCAGGTCCAGCTTACTAATTATATTATGATTGAACATTGGTTCAATTATGTCAACTTTGTTTGGCTTAAAGGTCTAGCCAATTAATTTATTCGGACAATAACTTATCACCTTATGATACCGTCAAGCTCCTGATTTGTATCCTCCACGCAACTGCATGAGGCTGGGATAGTAGGAATTTCTTAGACCTTTTGTTCCAACATTGATTCAAAACTTTGTTAAATTCCATATACACTATATAAGACAGGGGAGAGTTAGCGTGGACTACCATCAGTTTTGACTAATTGGGTTAGCATATGGATACTTGTAATGTGATAGTATATTTGAAGTCCGTCGGCAATAATGACACTGGCATGCATTATTTTTTTCCCCTTTTAGTTTTGTTAACCAAGAATGCTGCACCCAGTTGTCAACATGATAATATTTTTCTTTTTAGTCTTCTTTGGGATAAAACTATCAGCTAACCAACTAATACCATATTCAACTAATTCTACTACTGGAGTATATATAAAAACCTAACAAAAAAGGAAAAAAAGAAAAAAGAAAAAAGCGATCAACGCTGGTAAATTGACAGTTCGTAGGGTCAATAGATTTGTAATATGATGGAATAAAACAAAATGACTCACTAAATTGACCGCGTTTCTTATATTGTGAAGTAGTAGTTGATCGACACAACTTGACACAATTTTCATTATGTGTCATCGGAGAACAAATCTGTGTGTTTCTAACACATGTGTATGGTTGTGTAGATCTGATCCTCATACCCTGCCATAGTCAGAAGTCTATAAGTCAATGGGGGTAATATTGTTATTGTTGTTGTTATGATGGAATAAAGCAAAATGACTCACTAAATTGGCTGCGCTTCTTATATTGTGAAGTAGCCGTTGATTGACGTAGCTTGACGCATCATTATGGGTCATCGGAAACAACCTCTGTGTGTTTAACACACGAGTATGGTTGCGTACATCCGAACTCCATACACTGTCATAGGCAGGAGCCTCTGAGGCAATGGGTAATGTTGTTGTTGTATCTATATATACATATATACATACGTATATGTATATATAGACACACGTATTTTATTTGGTTTTTGTCCTTGGAATCATGTGGAAAGCATTAAATGCAAGAGAAGGAATCGATCTTAGGGGCTCTACAAACATTCATAATTTAGGGGCATCGTTTCAGAACCCTCGTGATTCTTCGGCAATTAATGAGAAGTAGTGTGACGAATCTTTTGCTTTGATGCAATCTTAATTGTGAAATCAGAAGCTTAATGACTTCCTTAATCATATGCATGTGACTTTTTCTCATTTATAATCCAGACTCTTGTATGACACTCTTAATCTTTGAAATTTTTATTTGATTAGCAATGTCTGATATTAGCTTCTTGTCGGATCTCATTTAAGCTTGTCATCAATTCCAATGTGGGTTGTTGTTACGACTGTCGTCGTAATTAATTAAGAACTTGAGATTACCACAACGAGTCAATTATGTGAAACGAAACTGGTTAACACGTAGCGATGTCGGATTCATCACTCGGATTCTGGAATTTGATTTTGACTTTAGTCATACTAAATTTAGTACTGAAATCTACAAAGTTTTATTATCCAAAAATCTCTTTGACGATTAAACCAGTTTAGGTTATTACTTATGTTTATGAAATTAATTAGATCATGTCTTTTTGTGTATTTGTGTGATAATAATTATAAAGAACATACCCTAAATTATAGCAACAAAATGTTTTTATATCCTTGTATGTAACCTTTTGCTTATCAATTTTGCAAAGTATTGTACGGTCTTTTATTCACTTTTATCAAAAGATAGTGTCTTTTACCACCGTTTAAGACGGTGTAGCCATAATTGAATTTGTTTGAATTTAGAACATTGAATTAGTCTTTAACACACCACAGTTCGATGACTGAGATACAAGAAGACGATGTCAATGAAAAAATAAATAGATAAATAATAACATCATGAAGACAATTTATCTAACAAAAGTTCAAAAATACGCTTTTTGGGTACATTCGATTAAAAATTAAATACACATTAAACTTTGACACAGTTAAAAGCTAAGTTGCATGTAAAATCTATAAGTTAATGAAATTTGATAATTGGACCGTATATCGAGATGAATTGATGTTGAAGATATGTCATTGAGGTAGACTTCTTGTACTACTTGTCTAGTGGTGAAGCTTAAAGTGTTTCGATAATATTCACAGTATTGACATCAAAGGGAAAGACAAATCTTGAAAGTCAATATGTAAGAAATGTTTCACACTCAAAATACATCTATAGTGGAATAAATGGTTCCTCGAAAGTTGACATTTTCTTTTAGGAACTACTTAAACATTTAGAGTCGTATATTCCAGTCTTCCAGGAATAATTAATTAACATACATGATGAATGGACTTATGGTAAGAGAAATCCTCCATAGTATGTGTTGATTGTGTTTTGCTATCTTGTTGATTATGGAAGGAGATGAGTTCGAGAGAATAAGTCTAAGGATATTTTGGAAGGAAAGTCAAAAAAGTGAAAACATGTTACATTTTGGGTGTATTTATTTATAGGACGGAGAAGCTTTTGAATGAGGTAAATTGGGTTGTGTATTGATAGATGCAATGTGGTGATTATGTCTACAAGCAAGTTCAATGTGTTATTTTTTTGTATAACATTGCATTTTTCAACTTTGTGGAAAAAAAAGACAACTTTTTTTCCAGAGTCATTGTAATTCGGTGACACAAATGCCAAAAGTTGTTGTAAAGAGAGAAATGTTATACACAGAGACATAATGTTTGTCAAAAGAGAATTAAGTGAAATACGGAATCAAATTATCGACCAATCACAATGCATATTTTATAGGTGAATGGAGTTATTTTTTTTTTTCATTTTCGGTGAGGAACGAAGCAATTTTTGTCAAAAATATAAACCGGAAGCATCCGCCTCATTTTTATTTAGTAAGATATGA
Organism: Eustoma russellianum; assembly: GCA_036186865.1. Classification (NCBI taxonomy): domain Eukaryota; kingdom Viridiplantae; phylum Streptophyta; class Magnoliopsida; order Gentianales; family Gentianaceae; genus Eustoma; species Eustoma russellianum. The sequence continues at coordinate 29,463,778 of AP025074.1, forward strand.
TATATCATGATATTAATTCATTTGTACTCCAAAATGCTATAATAGCACACTTTCAACATCTTTGTAACAATTGTCTGTTAAACCTTGCTTGGAACTCAATCTGCATTATAAGTACCAATACCAATAGAGTTAAATCCTTGAAAAGGTTCCAAAAAAATAAAAATTATTGGCCTCGTGGTCTTTTTGACTTGATATCGAAAGAAGTAAAAGTAGGGTAAAGTCAAGATGTTTAGTCCCCATGTTTTATGGATTCATGGCGGAAAAGATAGTTTATACTCCATTGCATAAAATAATTAAAGTACCAAAATAATCACAAGGGTATATTTAAGACAGCAAATGGCGACCATTGATCCGATCAATGGCTAATGGGAAATAAATGGTGAACATGCATACATGTATATGCATTTCAAGCAACTTATAAGACCCACTTATTATATTATATTAAACAAAGGAAAATAAAAAGGACTTCTATCGAACATTAATTATTTAGGTGAGACTGTTTTCGTTTATATAATTTCTTGTTTACATGAATGTTTTATGATCATTACGGAAATTCCACAAATGATAGGAAATACAGCAGCAGCAACAACAACAATAACATTACTCCATTGACTTAGAGGCTACCGGCATATGTCGGATGTACGTAACTATAACTATGTATTAGAAACACACCGATGTTGTTTTCCAAGCTTTGTTAGAAAAAGTTCTCGTGAATATTCGCTAACAAACATTCACGTCGAGCTCATAATTTTTTTAGGCTACGAATTGGGTCCTGCATGCTTTACACTTCACATTTTCCCCTAATTCTACCTACAAAACATCTCTGAAATTACTAAGTGTTTTCTTAATTAGTGATTCCAGAGATAAATGATCACAAAGTCTAGACAAGTTAGCATTTACTCACACAAGATTGAATTTCTTTATGTACTATTAGTTCGTTGGAAATAGTCGAGAGATTGTGTAATTTAATGTGCGTCCTTTTTAAATAGTAATTAAAAAGCAACTCATTGCCCATTCCTTTTACGTGTGGTATTCTATTTTGACAACTTTGAATAACGTGTCTAAATGAGGAGGCTTTTTTAATTAATTAATTAAATTAAACAATGTATGACTTTTGAAACATGTAATCAATCAATATCGTTATGTACGTATCTCTACCTAGCTACAACATTTCTATTCGATTTCCATAAAATCTGCACAAAAAAAAAGAAAAAAGTGAAAACATTCACTTCATAAATGAAATGAAATAACAATATAAAAAAAAAACCCACCAATTTTCGAAGGGTTACATTCATGGGGGCGAAAAGTCTCGTGTGGTTTTTTGTATTCCTGGGTCTTTTTAAATTTGTCTTTTTCCGTTGGCACGGACACATATAGCCACTAACTAATAGTCAAACTAGAACGTGGGAACTAAACAAGTGCATATAGTATTTTATATATCGCCAACCTATCACGTATCCTGCACGCCGGTGGTCAACTTACCTGCCTTTGATTCTTCTCGACGTTACTTTGCACGCTGTTTAACGAACCTAACAATTTATGAACAGTTCGAGTTTGATTCATATTCGGTCGTTAATAGTAGTTAAATGAGTCGAATTCGAACAGATATTCGAGTTCGTTTACTAAAACGAGCTGAACTATTTGCAAACTATTTGGTTCGTTTAAATAGTTAAAGGGTTATCGAGCCGAACTCGAACCAATTTTAAAGCTCGTTTAGCTAAACAAACTGAGCCAAACAATTCGTTTAGTCAAACGAATCTGAATTCGAAAACCTAGTATTCGGTTCGGCTCGGTTCGTTAACATCATGTGGGAGTAACTCACACAGAGTGTTTTTTTTAACTGTACCAGACAAATGTAATAGTGTTATTATGACATTGTTGAAAACAAAGAGTAATATTTATAAGAGTTTTTTTTTCTTAATTGTATAAGACAAATGTAATAGTGACATTTGAGTGGTAAGATATGATATCAAAGTTATCAATATGACATTAACAGATTCATGATAACATTGCTAGACTTAGTTTTAAAGTGTTATGATATGATATCAAAGTCAAGCGGCAAAAACCAAGTGCCATGTCAAAGATTAACTTTCTTGAAACAAAATTAAAGGCCATACAATGAATGTTAGGGCCATACCATCTCAGACTCAAGGAGCATTGTGGAGGATGCAAATTAAGAATTCAACAGTCTTCTATGTTGGGAGAGGTCATACACAAGGTGTCCACTGCAAATTAGGCCTTTGATCCAGACAGTAGTGAAACACTCACATTGCATTTGTTCCTGAAATCGAACTATGTATCTCCTGAATCAACTTCTAACCCGAATATCAATTGAGCTATGTTATGAGAGCTGAAAAAGTGACTTTCTACTTGTATGCATGGGACAAATGCCACACATATCATCTACCCAACTTCCCTCTACGGTTGTTTACGAACATGCAGCCTTAGAATTAAACTAATATCAAATATGAACCAGAGGTCATCCGATAAGGATCAATTTTTCTTATTTAAAATTGTCTTGACTATCTTCCTGCTACATCTTTTTAAGTGTAGTTCAGTTAGAATCTAAATAAAATTCTTCACATAAAAGTTCTAATAAGACGCCTTTCTTCTACTTCACTTGTATTACTCCTAAATGGGACCTTGCATCAAAAGCCCTGAAGAAAATTATCAATGTTATAGTTGTTTAACCAACTAAATTAAAAAAAATCGCTACTAATGGTTGTTAGAGTTAATTATGTTATGCGTCCGTATGTTGGATAGTTACAGCAGATAGTGTCAATATATCTATGATTCACAATTTTTATGCATATGATCTCTATTTATTATACAAAATGATCAATTTAGATAATTAACGAAGAATTGAAAACTAAATTAGTGACAAATTATCAAAATTTCATGACCAAATGGAAAAAATATAGATACACGTTGTACATAAAAAAAATATGAATATTATTCGAAATGGTAATTCAATATATGACTACATAAAGTAATTTATTTTTAGTTAATATACATCGAAATTCCAATAATTTAATCTAGCTACGAATAACTAGTCAAATTAAATAAGAAAAAAAAGTATAAAAATGACAAGATGTACCACCACTCTAAATTAAAAATGTTCCAAGATCCACTTTTTTCCCCCCCTTTTTTTCCTTATACCAATCCCTACCAACCAAGCAGAATGAATGAGAAGTTTCCCCCCCCCCCCCCCCCCCCCAAATGTCATTCTACTAGAAATTGTTTAATGAAAAAAAATGTTAGTTTCACTTATTTAATTAATGGTCCATCTTCTCTTGGCCCCAACTTCATATTGACACTATAAAGACCCCTTCCTGCCCCATTCTTTTCCAGACTTCACCTTTCTGCAAATTTCTTTAGCTTTTCGTAGTTGAACTTATCGTTTTCTGCACAACTAGGTTTTTTTTTTCTGTGCAAAATGGGAGGAAACTCACCCTGTGCTTCTTGCAAATTGTTGAGGCGTCGGTGCGCTAAAGACTGCGTCTTTGCCCCTTATTTCCCCCCTGATGATCCTCAAAAGTTCGCCATGGTTCACAAGGTCTTTGGTGCCAGCAACGTTAGCAAGATGTTGCAGGTCTTTGTCTCCTCCAAGCAACCCTAGTCAAAACTGCATAATTTTTCTTTTTTTAATTTGTTTGGTTTCTTTTATTTCTTCATGTTGTCAATATTCAAGAACGAACATATACAGTTGGATGTTTCTTCCAGTTTCTTAAGACGTGATAGTACTATTGTATCCGCTTCTTATGCTGGGGGACGCTGATAGTGACCAGCTTTATTCCTTAGCCGGTAGATCTGACCAATCGGGGGCCTTTTCAATTTTCTAAAAGGAAGTAAAACATAAGCGTACATCTGAGCTCTCATACCTTGCCATAGCCAAAAACCACTAAGGCAATGGAGTAAATATGAGTATCGTTGCGTACATCTGACTCTCATACCTTGCCATATATAGCCAAAAACCACTAGGGCAATGGGGTAATGTTGTTGTTGTTAATCATTAGAATCCTTCTAAGTGGAAGAAGATCCTCTATTACTTAATATATGTAAAACAAAATAGGAACTTGGTGAAAATAAATGGCGGATACTAGATCATTGGACATACTAATAACTTTTTTGTTCTGCAAATTATTTCAGGAGCTTCCTATACATCAAAGGGCAGATGCAGTGAGCAGTTTAGTGTACGAAGCAAATGCAAGAGTCCGAGACCCTGTTTACGGGTGCGTCGGCGCGATATCGTATTTACAGAAGCAAGTCTCCCAACTACAAATGCAGTTAGCTGTGGCACAAGCAGAGATATTATGCATTCAGATGCAGCAACAGCAGCAGGAAAGCATAACGGCCACACCTTTTCCTACTACTACTGCTCATCATGAGATGATGGACGTCCCAGATGACAAATCACTTCTCTTGTCTGCAACTAATTTGAGCAACCTACAACAATATCTTAGCTTTGCTTCTACAGGGAGTGTAATCCAAGACCCCCTTAAGAGGGAGTCGCTATGGACGTAATGGATTGGTTGACAAATTTTATGGTACAAACATTACACCAAATGATGTATTTATTTGGTAAAACTCTTCTATGCGTATGTGGGCATATATGTATCGTGGTCAACTATATAGTAGTGATATTTCATCGAATCTCTTATGCATGTGACCACGTAGTAGAGTCACACATATGAATAGAAGAGTTATATCAAGTTATACCTACATTGCTTGGTATAATAGTTGCAATATAAAGTTATGCACTTCTGTGTGCATTTTTTTTAATCTAACTGCTATAGTAAGTAAAATGGACGAGAAATTATCTTACTAGTTGATTTTCTCTGTAAGGTAAGATTAGAGGTACCGAAAAGTAGTTTCATAGTAAGAGTGTTGAATTCCGTTGCCTTTCATTAATTGCGCGGTAAACGAGCCAGGCCGAACCAAATAGTGAGTTTTTGAGTTCGAGTTAGTTTAATGAGAGAACAGTTCGGCTTGTTCGTTTAGGATAACGAGCCTAAAATTTGTTTGAGTTCAAGCCGACAACGTTATAACTCTTTAAAAGAGCCGAATATTTCACGAATAGTTTGACCCATTTAATACACAAATTCAATAAGATGTTCGCACTTGACTCGTTTAATTAAAATTACGAACGAATTCAAACTGATTACGAACCAAACTCGAACTATTCGCGAACAAGTTGGTTCTTTTAACACTCCTAATTGCTTGATGTTTTGTTTCAGATCCACCGTATCATTTTTACACGATTGCGCAAAGTGAAAGTATTTTGTGAAGATAGACACAAAACCGTCCATTAGATCCGATTGAAAGAGAAGCACAAAAGGGCACAGGAAAATACAGATAGCTTTTACTCTAGCTAATAGTACGGACTATTAGATTACACATAATTGAAGTCATTGGTAATAGTTTTATTCGGTTGATCTACTAGTGCACAAAAGCATGGTTATGTTAGATGTAAATGACTTGAGAAGAATCCGGCTGGCACGCAAGTGGAATGGAGTGACGTATAGGGTTACATATATGCATTAGAAATCTTTAATTAGCATAATGAGGCGTTCCAAATTCTTAACGTTTCTTCACCCATAGGTCTTGGGGGTAGTTGAAATATGAAGGCACCGTTGGCTTAGGCACTCCAAATTCAAAGCACGTTACGTACCGCCAACACTTTTTTTTTTAAGAATAAAATTTACTACATGTACACGGAAAGAGATAAAATTTGAACCATAGTTCACACAAAAAGTACAATAACTTTTATCACAAGGCCTAATTCAAATCTTCCTTAGATATCGCCACATGAATAGACGTAAGAATAAAAAAAGACGTTTCTGATGTATTGAGGTCCCGTCTATAGCTAAAAATACTATGAGAAATAAACCTAGATATGCAAATGTCTTCTCCGAAAATTTTCATAGCCATTTTCCCCTCTGTTTCGCAACTATGGACCAAGAAAGAAATACCTATATGAATGATGGGGCGTGTATTTGTAATTCTAGTTTAGTTGACGATGGGTTTTTGGTTTATTAATTCATCAGGTGTATGTGATAGATCTTAACCATGTGTTTAATGTCACATATCTACATACTAGCTCACATGTGATAAATAATATTTTAAAATAATTCATCTTTGATTACGATATGGTCCAGGTGCCCGTTAAAAGTACGAGCTGTTCCATTACTGAACATGTTTATAAGAATGGTTGAGATATATTAAGCAATTGATCATCCGTCTTATTTCTTTTAATTCTGCCGTTCATTTTAATTAACTTCTCAGATGAGACGAATTAAAGGTCGCATTCAGAATCTATTTTTTTCTAGCTTATAAGAAATAACATTAATAAAGGCACTGTCTTTGCACACTTGTAGACATTGACTGATTCTTATTAAATTATATGTCGTTTTGGCATAAATACATGTTACCTGACGTGTCAAATTAATATTAATTTATAAAACATCAGTAAGTACATAAAAAAACAAAGATAATGTTGCACTATTATTTTACCCATGCGTCAACTGAGCTGTTTTCATGCACTTCCAAATTTCAACCATTTGACTACTGTTAACCAAGAAATTTTGGGAATCAAAATCATAAGAAAATAAATCATTTTACCGACCTTATTATATAACAATCCCATTCTTACATCCGACTACTTCATGCATTAGTATTTTTTTTTGTTTCGAAACCCCATCATGCTAAGAGTTATTTACTAATGTAATACAACAACAACATTACTCCATTGCCTTAGAGTCTCCCATATATGGTGGAGTACGGGAGACCGGATGTAATGAAATAATCGATGAAATAAAATTTAGAAAGATATATCATATATGATTAAATTCAAAGTCAAATGCAACAATGCCCAAAGCTACAGATGCGCTAAATGTATTTTTCTCAACTAGTCCTTCCCTTCCGGTAGCAAGAAAGTCAAGCCAAGGAAAACCGGTGGTATGGCTGATTACTTACAAGTAACAACTTTTGTGTTGTTGGGGGGGGGGGGGGGGGGAGACAAGGAAAATTTGAAGTCCAAGATAGCACAGTCCACGAGCAAATAAAGGAATGAGTTTAAGGTTATATTTGAGATTAGGGTATAGCTGAATAGTGCTTTATCAATGTATAAAGTAGCTTGGCTTTTAGTTATCTCGAGCCATGAGATAAGGGAACCTAAAAGATAATAACCGTCTAAACGGACATAACTTGTTGAAGGCGCTTGCCTTGTTATCTGCTTTCTTATTGACTTTGCTACTTACCTTTTTGGCCATGCAATCTTCCATTGCAGCCCACCCCCACCCCCACACTTGCAAAGAGGGGGAAAAAAGAGGTTTCGCGAAAATTGCATCAATAAACAGTTAAGTTTTTTTTTTAATTTTAATTTTCGCTAGTGTGAAATTTCCTCGTTGTTGAAGTGTTGGCAGACTTGTAATATGCCATGGAGAGTTACAAGCGGAAGAAGGAACTCAGTGGAAAAACAACAACATATTTGCAACTGAAGTTCGTATTATGGTCTAGTGCTGAATAATTTATCAACGCGGTAATCAGCAATCATTCATAAATGTATTACAAGTGTGGGAACGCGTTAGTTAGCTTAGTAGATGAAATTTCAGGTGTTTATTATTGTAATTTGTATACGTACATATGTCACATGTCACTTGATCATATGTGACACTAAAAACAATGTTTTTTAAGGATCAAAACCATGACTTGGGCTTGTGAGTCAAAGTGGGTCGTCTGGTTTATTCCGAATTACTGGGCCATTCAAGATAAAGCAGCAATGCATAATGCGGTGATCAATTTACACATTACATTAATAAAATAAGAATAAAGACCAAATGAGCATCCAGCACCAGTGGTCTAGTGGTAGAATAGTACCCTGCCACGGTACAGACCCGGGTTCGATTCCCGGCTGGTGCATGCTGTTTTGTCCTTTTAGTCCCTTTCATCATCTACAAAACACCGTAGTGCATTCTCTCACTTTTTTCTGGACATTTGTCTTTGTTTACTTTTTAACGCCTTTTGGTCCCTTTCGTATGCAACTCCTTCCTTCTACGCGGCTTCATCATCACAACACCGTAAAAGTTTTTAAACAATATGTAGTTATTTTGCACGTACACACCCTACAACAATCATACCCGGTAATATCCCAACAAAAATACAAGCTTTCTCTAGGGTCTAGGGAGGATGAGATGCGGACAAATAATATTTCTATCCCTAGGAATAGAGAGTTTGCTTAGAGTTTGCTTCCAAACATCCGGCTATATATGCACCTACACATAGTTTTTAAAGACTAGCCCTTAGGAAACAATGAATTAACCAAATAGCACCGGCCCATAAACGATGAGAAAAACCAACAATTCACAGCCCTCTGTATCGTTCCTCCTTTGCAAAGCAGTGGCTGAAAATGGACATGCTAATTGAAACCAATAAGCTAATATCTGACTGGTTATACATACCCACAAGCACTCCTGATATGTAAGTGACGGGATAGGATCCCCCACCGCAAGGGGGTGCGGTGACGCGTGACTGCGCGACACGTGACAGCAAGGGGAGGTGGTGAGGCTAGATGCAGGTGACCCTCATCTAGCCTCACCACCCTCCCTTGCTGCCAAGTGTCGCGCGGTCACAAAGGGGGTGAGGAAAGTGAGGGTGAGGAGATCCCAACCCGTAAGTGACGACCGACACAGAAGGCTTACAGAGCTACTATGCTCTATATAGGTGATCCTTGATTTGTGCATCATTCTGATTTGTCAATTACGAACTAACAAAAGTAAGGAGTCTGACTATGAACGTCCCTTTAAAAAAAACAAGGTTTGAACATGAGGTTGTGGTTTGTGAGAATCAACGTCCCAATGATTAAAAAAAAAAATCAAAATAGAAACGAGAAGAGAAAGTATCACATATCAATATGCTACTGCTTGGGCAACTTTGAAGAAGGAAAAATTTTATGAACTTATGTGTCACTACTAGTGACTAGTGAAGGCAGCAAAAATTATGACTCATAAACGTGTTTGTATTTGACGAGGTCGGATTGTCTCGCCAAGGTAATAATCGAAATATCCGGGGTCTAAGGCCGTCACCCCTCCGTCACTTGTTTCCCTAGGAAGCCTGAGAAAGGAAAGAACGCGTTAGGAGTCCCAGGGCGCTGCCCCGGGAAAACCCTCCGACGCTCAAGTCAGTTACGGGCATTATAACGTATGGCTTTAGCTGATATATAGGTTTGATGTAACCTGTTTGAGGTCGGCCAAAGTGTAAGCCGAGCTGAGATGAAAACAGCAGGGTATTTGTGACTTGTGATTTTGGCCTGGAATTCAAACTTGGAGCTCCTTACTGTTGGAGAAGCCCTTTTATAGCTGGCGAAGCTGAGAGCTGCGTGCCTCAGATGGTTGAAATGCCGACGTCTGGCCCCTTTGCATGGTAGCCGTGCAACTGCTAAAGATTGCTGTCCTGGCACCTTCCCTCTGTATGATTGACATCTGGAAAGGTAGATGTTGCATGTGGACCACGTAGCATACAGCTCTGTGACTGTTGTAATCTGGCCGAGATCAATAATTAGCGCTGTGATCGAGAGCAGATCTGAGGCCGAGACGTGTTCTTTTGGCCGAGATGGAACTGTTGAGAACTCGGATCCCTTCGGCCGAGCTGGATGTGTCCGCTCTTCCATGTTCCAACTATTATGGCCGAGGTGGAACTAAGCCTTATGGCCGAGGTGGAAACCTTAATTCTAATAGGGTACTGACCATGTAACTGAGATGACGCAGGGCCTCCGTGGCCGAGGCGGAATACTTGTCCGCGTGAGACTCAGTCATCAGGCCGACCTGCAGCCCTTAGTCATTTTTATACGTTTGCTCTAACGTTGACTGTCATTGACTGACGGGTGGATTTTCCGGTATCATCATTTGCCCCCCAGATTAGTTTGGCCGAGCTGAGCCGAGGGCAGGCTAATCTGTTGATATCGTTGCCTTTGGCTGAGGTGTCTCTCTTAAAGCCAGTTACTCCATACCTATCAAACGCAGTGTACGAAGCATCAGTTTGTAGCTGTACTAATTGGATCGAATTATCCAGACGGATGACCTTTCACGACACGTGTCTATCTCTGATTAGTTTGTCCTGCACCATTATGGCCTACGCAGATCGAGGCAACGGCGGTTCAGCTTTCGATCACGTCGGTTCAAGATTCAACGCCAATCAGCCCTAATGGCGGCGTGGGGACCGAGGTTGGCCTGAACCGAGGTGACCTTTGGAGTGACTGGGACTCGCCTATAAATAGAGCCTCGTTCCTCATTTTTTTCCCTTTTGCATTCTAATTGCTCTCCTCATTCTCTCTTCATCGGTGTCAGCCCTTCCAGCGTTTCTCTTGCTCCGACGTCCTTTTCACCTCGGCAATCTTCTTCCTCTTCTAGCCAATCGCCTGTTAAGTCTTCTGTTTCCATGTCTTCTGCTTCAGACTCACAGAATCGCTCCGAAGGAGCTTCTTATGTTGGTAATGACGGAATTTTTAGTTCCTCATCGGAGAAGACGGTTGTCTCTGAGAACCGTCCTTCAGCTCGGCTTCTAGCTAGTGCTGGTGATGTTGCCGGCCCCAGTGGCCGAGCTGTGCCAAGCAAAGCTATTAGAGTGGTGGAGGTTTCTCCAGAGCAGGCAGAAACCATTCCTCCTCCGGGCTCGGCAACGCTGCCTAGTAGATCTAGGGTTTCAGCTCTGCCAGTAGGAGTTGTCTATAGGGGGTCTCCTTCAACCGAAGTCCAAGAGTCCTTTTGTACTCTGTCCGAGGTGGATGTCTCCTTGATCTGTGGCATGTATAACATTGATGTTGATCAATTTGATCCCATCCTTCCTTTACCCAATCAAACTGCTTATGACCCTCCTGCGGGGTACGAGGCCATTTATGAGGAGTATTTCCACTCCGGATTTCGTCTTCCCATCCCAGTCTCATTGTTCCGAATTCTTCACTCCTATAACCTTAGGCTTCCTCAAATCAAGCCTAACAGTCTGAAAATTATTCTTTCTTTTCTGCTCTTCCTTAGAGCATCTGAACTCCCTTTTGATCATAGAATCTTTAGGAGTCTATTCGCTTGTAGGTCTTCAGAGAGTTGGTATTATTTTACCAAAAGAGTGACTCCTGAAGACTTTAATTATGTTGTACATATTCCCTCCTTCAAGAAGAACTGGAAGGGCAGGTTCTTCTATATTAAGAAGTTAGGGTTACCCCAACTTGATATATGGAAGTCAGGCAGAGCTGACAACACGAAGCCGAGCTCAGAGTATTGTGACGAAGCGGCCAAGTTGTACTCTGTGCCTGTGGTCATTGACTGGCATAGGGTTAATGAATCCGTTCTGGAGGCGGCTGACCTGAGCTCCTTAGCCTCAGGTCCCCATTACAAACCCCTCTCTCCAGACAATTTGGCACTAGTCCGGGGTATGTTCTGGTACTTGTGCTTCTTTTTTATTTCTAACTTCCCCACTTTAACCTTGCGCACTCTATGCAGGCTCCATGGCTCCTGGAGGGAAGGATGTAGCAGCAAAGATTGCCAAGGCCGCAGCCCGTAAGAAGGCTCAGGCCGCAAAGGCAAGAGCCGAGGTGGCTCAAAGTCTGCCCCCAGCTGAAGGCATGGCCGAAGCTGAGGTGAATCAGGCCATTACAGTCGCATCAGAATCAACCATCCCAGGTATTTTACATCTCCTGTTCTGTTGATTCGTTCCTTTAGGTAGTTTTCCTTACTCGGATCATGATGGCAGAGGCAAGGGCCGAGGTCCCTTTGAAGAGCACAGCTCCAGTTGAGCTTGAACAAAACCAACATGAGAGCTCTGTTCTGGGGAAAAGGCAGAGAGATGATGCCCCCATTCCTGAGGCCGAGATGGCACCTACTCAGGAAAACGTAACGGTGGGCGAGTTTGACGAAGGCGACACCGTAATGAATCCTGCCATAGCCAAGAAGATGAACAGTTTGATCCTGCCTATTGACAAACAGCGTTTCTCAACTGCATCTTGGGGCAGCTTGGTTAATTCTGTCCATATCAACTCTGCTATGGTATGCCCTATCTCTTGTCTGTTTCACATGCTAAAGTTTTTCTAACTCTATTTCTGTGAAACAGCTAAAGGTGCAACTGTCCGAGCTCATTAGCCGAGGTGAGGAGTTGCAAAGTCAGCTGGCAGCTAAGACTCAGGAGTCTGATGCTAAGTCCCAGAACCTTGCTTCCCTGAAGTCAGATCTCCTCAAAATTCAAGGCCAAAGAGAAGAGGCCGAGATCAAATGGGCCACAGCTAACTCCTTAGTAGCTGAGCTGGGAAAAAGAAATGCCGACCTGGAGGCATGCTATAATCAAGTCATGGCCGAGTCTGGGCAGAAGGATACCATGATCAAAGCTCTGCAAGAGAAACTGGAGCAGCAAACATCAGACTTTTCTACTCAACTTTCTGCGGCCAAGTCTGAAGCAGTGGCCGAGTTCAAGAAATCTGAGTTGTTTGAAGAAAATATGGTGCTGCTGCAGGGCTCAGTTATGCAGATGGGCCAGACAAAGGCCATTGATGTTTGTGCCGAGGTTTGCCCCCAGCTAAATAAGGATGACCCCAGGCTGGCTGAGCTCTATAATATCAATGCTGAAGCCGAGTTCGAAGCCCAGTTTCAGAAGTTTACTGATGGGGCAGACTTGCGTGATGATGATGAGCAAATCTAAGCTTTGATTGTAACAAATGTACTCTTATCATCAATGAAAGCTTCTGCCCTCTTAAGTTGCAATTCTCATTTGTTTCCAAGTTTTTTGCATTTTTCAGTATTTTCTTCATACTTTTTGTTGCCGAGGTCACACATCGGACCCAATAATCTTGAACAATCCTCTGCCCGCAGATTAGTGTAGTTGAACTTTTCAAGTTCATTATTGCCGAGACTGAATGTCGGTCTTATTAAACCTGCTCAACTTTAATAAAAGATAGACAAAATAAAAGTTACCTTGTCTTGCTGAGTTTGAATAAGAGAATCTCGTGAAGCCTTGGCCGAGATCTCATTTAAAATCTCTTGAGCATATCCATTGTACACTAGCCGAGGTGAGATATAGAGATCTGCCCCGACCTTATCCAGATCTGCCAAAGCCATACGAGTCCTGAGCAAGTTAGCGTCCCGAGCTGGCCGAGACGCAACTTCAACTTTCGGTCTTTCCCAAACCTGCTGAGAAAAAGTCTTTTAACCCTCTGGCGGGCTCTTTCCCCAGATCCTGCCGAGGAGAAATTTAACCCTATAGCGGGCTCTTTCCCCAGAACCTGCTGAGGAGAAAATTTTTTACCCTTTAGCGGGCAAGTGCCTGGAACTTAGCCGAGGTCTTTTTTCACCCTTTAGCGGGCAAGTGCCTGGAACTTAGCCGAGGTCTTTTTTCACCCTTTAGCGGGCAGGTGCCTGGAACTTAGCCGAGGTCTTTTTTCACCCTTTAGCGGGCAGGTGCCTGGAACTTGGCCGAGGTCTTTCTGATAAGAAACTTCAATTCTGCAGAGCTGTCCACAACATTGAGTTGAACGAACACTTTTATTACTGAAGTTTCGCGCACCAAGAGGTGACTTGTACAGGCCAACTACAAGGCCGAGCTGGGGGTTTTCAGATGTATTCGAAGATTGGTCCCCACTTTGAACTCTATTATTGGACTAGATAGCCTAACTTTCCAACTTAGAGCTACCACTCGGGTTGATGTTCACCTCAAGGAACATCTAATTTGGTTCCCCTGCATAAGTTTCATCTCGGATTGTGAAACTGGTGCAGATGGCCGAGCTCAATTTGACGGGCTATCTCTTTTCCGAGCTGCCTACAGTCTTCTGTATCGTGCCCTATATCATGATGATATAAGCAGTAGAGTTGTGGATCCCTCTTATGGAGTGGTCCTGCAAGAGGTTTAGGTTCCTTTACCAGGCTTTTCTTCCTCATATAGGAAAGAATACGAGCTTTGGAAGCGAGCAAGGAACTTCTTTCTCTGCCCTGGCCCCCCATCCGGACCTTAACGGATGCTCTTTCTCGCCGTGAGGCCTGGATATGTCTTTCAAGACTTCGAGGCCGAGGTGAAGTCGAGGGGCTCTGTATGGTCTGATCATCAGACCTTCGAAATGGGTACTCAGCTTCAGTTATAACCTCAGTTTGACATTCAGAATGATATCCTGGCCGAGATGGAGAATATTCCAACTGCTGAACGCTGGTACCACTGGAAGAAGGATTACTTGTTCCTTCTCTGAACGCTTCCCTTCTCAACTCCAGTACAGCCTGGAAAGCTGCTGGATTTTGTGCCACATAGTGTATGGCTCGCATATGTTCCTCATATGAGAAGGTAATGGGAGTTAACTCAAACTCCTGGAAACGTGATACAGTTGGTTGCAAAGAGATCCTTTGATTGCCTTCTCTGCTCATCTTTCTCTCAATAGCTTCCTAAGCTAAGAATTTTTAGAAGTGACTTGATATTTCGAAAGTCAAGGGACCCGGAGGTTCAGGCCCTCCTTCTAGCGCCAATTTGACGAGGTCGGATTGTCTCGCCAAGGTAATAATCGAAATATCCGGGGTCTAAGGCCGTCACCCCTCCGTCACTTGTTTCCCTAGGAAGCCTGAGAAAGGAAAGAACGCGTTAGGAGTCCCAGGGCGCTGCCCCGGGAAAACCCTCCGACGCTCAAGTCAGTTACGGGCATTATAACGTATGGCTTTAGCTGATATATAGGTTTGATGTAACCTGTTTGAGGTCGGCCAAAGTGTAAGCCGAGCTGAGATGAAAACAGCAGGGTATTTGTGACTTGTGATTTTGGCCTGGAATTCAAACTTGGAGCTCCTTACTGTTGGAGAAGCCCTTTTATAGCTGGCGAAGCTGAGAGCTGCGTGCCTCAGATGGTTGAAATGCCGACGTCTGGCCCCTTTGCATGGTAGCCGTGCAACTGCTAAAGATTGCTGTCCTGGCACCTTCCCTCTGTATGATTGACATCTGGAAAGGTAGATGTTGCATGTGGACCACGTAGCATACAGCTCTGTGACTGTTGTAATCTGGCCGAGATCAATAATTAGCGCTGTGATCGAGAGCAGATCTGAGGCCGAGACGTGTTCTTTTGGCCGAGATGGAACTGTTGAGAACTCGGATCCCTTCGGCCGAGCTGGATGTGTCCGCTCTTCCATGTTCCAACTATTATGGCCGAGGTGGAACTAAGCCTTATGGCCGAGGTGGAAACCTTAATTCTAATAGGGTACTGACCATGTAACTGAGATGACGCAGGGCCTCCGTGGCCGAGGCGGAATACTTGTCCGCGTGAGACTCAGTCATCAGGCCGACCTGCAGCCCTTAGTCATTTTTATACGTTTGCTCTAACGTTGACTGTCATTGACTGACGGGTGGATTTTCCGGTATCATCAGTATTAGGAGTCCAATGACCATGAAATCAGATCGCCCGCGATTCACATTTCCTTACATGTATGTCGTATCTCTCCAATTTATATATAGCTTGTCTGGTTCATTGGTCGACCTCCTAAAATATGTTCATATGACCTACGCTAGCTTGTCAACTATTAAAAGAACTATATAAGCATGTCTGGTTTCGTACTTGTATATCACTTCTCCAATTTATACTTCAGCGTATAAATCAACTATAGTTTTCCTTCTAATTTTTTCTGCTTCTGAAATCATCAAATTTTCGATCTAGACTGCGATCCATGCCTAATATATTACGATCGAATAAGATTGAAATTCATAAGGGTAGGAGCCAATTTCGGCAGCCCTAATTTAAATGGAGTCGTTGAAACGACGAATAATATATACTTACATATCATTAGTTGAAGTATTAAAACTTACAAGATCTAGATTTTGAAGTCTTAAAAATCCTCATATCGCGAATAACGCATTACTCCAATGGTAATGCTGAGACCCCATGACTAAGAGGTCATGTGTTCAATATCCGTATGAGGAATATCTCTTCATATGAGTCAAGATTCACAAAATGTGACATGATCCAGAAAAAAATTGTAATCTTCACTTGGAACACCTATTCACGAATTCACAAAGTAAGTCATGATCAGAAAAATCCTATATCAGGTACCAGCAAAATAATTAAAAAAAAGGAAGTCAAATGAAGAGAGCGTACGTATTGGAGTAGTTGTTGGAGTGGAGATGCGTGCTTGAAGAAATCGAAGGACACTAAAATGTGGACGAGACCTGCTAACCCAATACACGAATGATCAGCGGATAATCCTCAATTAAATTGTTTATTTTAGTACTTTTTTTTAATTAAAATACTGATATAGTGTTTTATAATTGGGATGAGATCTTCTCACCGCGCGGTGACTCACTGCGTGGTGATTTACCGCGCTCCTCACAACGCGACACGTGACAGCAGGAAGAGCGGGAGTTGTGGTAAAGAGATTTGAACCCTTTATAATTAGGGGGTCACTCGCTGACTGAGATATCTTGACATGACAAATCCTGCCCCTGGAACGGGTCCAAGAGCCTCAAATTCAGGGCCTAAATATTTGCCTGATCCTGGTCTTCTGGTAGGCTGTACTCTCATAAGTTGGGCTGCACATTTTGCTAGAGATGTCGGGATGTGACCAATTAGGCCCCACCCCCTCACAAATCTGAGTATGTTCGAAAGAATGGGATCATCTCATCATTTTTTTCTTCACCCTCCTCATCAGCATATGCAACGTATCTTTCGCTCCCGTCATACATTCTTTATTAGTCATCTTTTATTTAGTCTTACTAATTTCTCTACTGTCACGTAACAGACGGTAGAAAAAGCAGTGAGGGATAAAGGAATGAGTTGATAACATCCCATATTTAGATGCATAGAGGTTATGTTATCTTCTCGTCTTGTTTTGAATTCAGTAAAAAATGTAAATTAAATTATTTTTTTAAAAATTTTGTTAAAAATATAAATTAGATTACTCATCAACTTTTACTTTATTAACTAGACCAAAAATTGAGCATGATATACGAAATATAGTTTGTACTGGATTCAATAGTCTCAAATTTATAATTTGTGACATGAGCCAACATTGATTTTTTGAAGCGCTCCAAGTCTGTTTCCATAATTTAAGAAAACGATTATGGTATGGACCCTATGTTTGAAGTGCTAGATTGAACCTATGCTGAGGATTACTCATACATTCCTCGAATAAAATTATTGAATAGAACATTATATGGGAATTAGAAAAGATATCGAATAGAACATTAATACTATATGAGAATCAGAAATGACTATTAAATAGAACATTAGATGGGCATTTCTGTATTCAAATATCGGATACTTGCTATGAAGTGTGAACCAAAAGAAGGAAAATGTACCTAAATAATTTTTTTTTTGATTAGTCCTAAATAAAATTTGGTGACAACTATGATTAGGCAGTCATTTTATGTACTGTCAAATGGAATACAAGGTGTAACAGTCTAGTATGATGTATGGACCAAAATAAAATTTGTTAGAATGCAATACTAGAGTCAAACTTTATAATTATAAGCGAATAAATGCAAGTATCTGTGTAGTTACCAAAACATAGTAGAACATAAGAAATTTTACAACTAAGCACATATGGAATAAGTATTTCACCAACTCTAATGCCTCTTACACTAACAAGCGTTGAACGATCTGATTTATATTTTTTACGAAAATTTTTATAGCGAGACAGTAAAACTATCGAAGTCACCTTTTTGCATCCATGTAGTTCACATAAAATGTTTGACATACGGATTTTTTTAATGCAAAATATCATGTTTTAACCCCAAAAATCTCTACCGCTTCAGCTGAATATGTTTTATGAATGATGTACATCAGTGACATGAGAGGCTAATTATTTGACATACACCAAATATATGATACTAAACTAGTTTCGATATAAATAACGAATTGAAAATTTCTTAGTACCATCTTCTCGAGGTCTGTCTATCTGGCACGTGCTCTAGGCTTGGTCCGATGGAGATAATGTGATTTGACAAATGTACAACCACCAATATTTGCTGTAGAGTTGTTAAAAAAGCTTTTGACCATTGAAGCAACCATCCTTTCAAGTTTCTACCTCTAAATACTATGCAATCCTTCTCGTGATTGCTTCCATATTGTTACCTCATACGAGGCATGTACAAAGACAAAATAGCTAAATACTTTTATAATTCAATTATAGATGGGCTCTAACCAATCATGTGTCTGATTACTTGTGACAATATTTTTTAGACGAAAGATGTATAAAATAGAATATCATTAGTATTCGTAGTAATGTAAGGAAAATGTAGAAAGGAAACAAAAGAATTTAATAGGTTATTAAGTTTATAAAATGGCAAATAGTTTAAATAAATGATATTAAAAGTAACAACATATGAAATTGACGGCTACGTTCTTACACGGTTCTACTGTTGCAATAAAAGGACGTTTCAATGCACTATGCTACGGCGTTACACAGGATGTAGGGAAGGACCGGGTCATTTCGCGATCTGATATACGTAGACTTACCTTACATTTTTATGTGCAAGAAGATGTTTTTATGGCTCACACCCGTAACCTCAAAGTCACAAAACATCAAGCTTACCTATTACTCTTAGGTCCGCACTCTTTCTACTGCTTCGATATGGTCGGCAAAAGGAAAGATTTTAACGATGAGTCTGCATGTACTTATAATATGTACAGTATACTTTGTAGACGGCCTTACGAGAAATACAAATAAAAAAGGTTAAAAAGTTAGCTTAAAAAAGTCAGGTAGCTTTTACATGTTATTCTCATCTACCAAAATATTAAATACCTCCGATATGAGGATCCAACTCCATCTGGAGAAATTCGAATAATTTAAGTTTAAATTCTTTTGACCAAGTACAGAATGACGCAATCTAAATTTAGAAGCGATCGTGATTTGACCATGTGTTATTTTTGTCAAACTATAAGAAATTAAGTTGATTAGAGTGTCGTTGTAGCTTTACATTGATGATATACTTTTTTACACTTGAGAGAAGAGGATTTAATAAATAAATTAGCAGGCTGATTTTCTTTTTTATTAGGAAACGTCATGCTCAGGTCATCTTATTAGCTGGTAATCTTTTTAATTGTTCAAGTGTTGAAGAAATGAAATTTTATATAAGTATATGTCCTTAACACAAAGATCTTCTATGGCCTGCTCAAAGTCTAGAATCATGGAAAAATACATTTAAAAGTTATATTGGTTTACCTAGCAAGTCGAAATAAAGTATTAAAAGGTTACTCAGTTGATTTGATTCTCCCATTTAAGAAAAGAAAAAAAAAAGAAAAATCAGCTTGACTCGATCTCATAACTAGGAAAAAAAGGTTTTTTATTTTTTATTTTACTTTGGGGTGACAGGGTGGAGGGGGATGGAGGGATATATGCATAGAAGGCGCGAGAGAAGGAAGAGTACGTGTTAGCCCTCTACGCTTAAGCAGTTGATAAGATCGGATAACTCTTGAATATTCAACCAAACCCAACACATCTATTTCAATTCCGATCAACAATTTATCTCATGATGAGTGGTGTAAGGTATGTGTGAAAATATAATATATATGTGTATGTATGTATATTCATGTGTGTGTATATATATGTGTATGCGCGCGCATATACGTACATATATATGTATGTATACATAAAAATAAATGACACGTGATCTTTTCTATTGAAATGCTAAGGCTTACATGTCCGATCGACCTTTTTAAGTCAAACTTTGTGCATTGTGCTAAACAGTTGATGACGATTGAAAACTTAGCATTTTAATTAAAATTTATTTAGACGTGCATTTCGTTTTTAGACATAAGACATAAATATGAGACGGACAAAAAGTTGTAATATTTACTATTACAATCTTCAGAGAAAAGATTCACATAATAATCTCGTATATGACACAACAATTCGGCAGGATAGGAAATCCATATTTGTCATGTATCACATTGAAGAAAATATAACATATTACGAAGATTAGAACATAAGATTATTGAATAATAATTTGATTGTTAGAATCTTTTTTATAAACTATACTTCTGATAGAAATTTTGACTGTTTACATATCTTATAGCATTTTTTTTGATAAATATTTTTATTAAAACATCATACTATAGAAAAAGTTCTGTTTTGTCAAATGTCTTTCGCTCTTGCGGTTTGACAAAATCCACTTGCACCTCTTATATAGAGTTAATTTTTGACGGAATAGGCTCTTTTTAATTTTGTTTAAAATTATTAACGTAAAAGTAAAATTTACTCTTTTATTCTTTTTCAGTATAATAGTTTACTTTTCGTCCACTTTCTCACAGGTTTGGATCCATCACCCCCAAAATCTCTCACATCTCTCCTCACCACACGACACGTGGCAGCAGTTTAGAGTACAGAGGCTAGATGAGGGTTACCCGCATCTAGCTTCATCACCCTCTCCTGCTGCCACGTGTCGTGCGGTGGGAGGAGGGATGAGTGATTTTGGGTGAGAGTATCTCATCCCCTTTCTCACGGGTTAGGATCTCCTCACCCCTAATTCCTCACCCCATGCGTCACCGCGCGACACGTGGCAGCAGAGGTGGGTGGTGAGCTTAGATGAGAGTCACCCACATCTAGTTTCACCACTCACTCCTGCTGCCACGTATCGCGCGATGACGCGTAGGGTGAGGAAAAATTGTGTGAGATGATCTCATCCTTTTTCTCTCACACACCAAAAGAAAATAGAAAGTAAAAAATAAAAAATAAAACTCTGCCGACGAGCGACGTACTGCTGTGGTGGTAATCATGATTAAGTTTGGAAGAATAACAAAATGACTAAAATGCAAATCAAAGTTACAACTGTCCTCAGACATAACCTAATGGTTTTAGTCGCGGAAGCTCGAGAAAGTGACGAGAATTCGATTCTTGTCCAAAGCAAGATTTTCGACTCTCTTTTATAGGTAATCGTATGATATTGGAGCTCAACTGCTTACAGTGGGTTCTTGGTGTGACTGTCTGAATAGTCCAAACTCTGTCATAGCAGGCCATCTTTGTGTGGCTCCTGAACCGTTCAAACTCTGCCATAGCAGCCCTTAGTCCTATCTTTATGTGGCTGTCTGACTTTCACCTATCGTACGGTAGAACAGACTGATAAGGGTATAATTTTGGTTTCATGTCATAAACATTTAAATCAAAGTTACAACTAGCATGCCTTGAAAACTTAAAAAGCAGATCTACTATTATCAATACTATCAATTTAGTGAGTGCGTGTGGGAAGATTTTATGCCACCGAACTTATTTAGCCGACATTGCATTAGTAAATCGATAAATCTTCCCCTCCCCCACTCCCACACCCTACTTTTTTTTTTTGGTTTAATAATGAAAAGGAAATAGATAATAATTAATGATAGATATAAATTCATTTCTTTTCATAGATTTACATTTTTAAGACAAAGAGATACTAAAGGGTGAAAATGGTCCAACTACTTTACTAGGTTGATCATTGTATTGCCTTGATATTTTGCTTGTAAGAAGTTCATTCTTTAAGGTGTTCATTAGATATATAATGTATAGTAAATGAGGCCTAACTCAAATAATTAGGTTCAAATATCGAGATTAAAAAGTTTTAGGTTCAAATATTTGTAAACGCAAGATTCTTGTCACTCTATATATATATCTATTATAATAATCATATCATACAGTGGTATAGTGTTGATCAATGTATCTATGTTTATTAGCAATGGTTTTATTTTCTATATATCCATGTAATAACACCTATCAAGCGAATGTATAGAATATATATCATTGACCTTTTGTCAAAACCTTTTTGAGTTTTGACGGAGAAAAAAAGTTTCCACCGATCTTTTGTTTGGGAAAGAAGAAATCATTAATTTGACAATTTTAGGATGAAAAAAAATGACACACACAATTGATGTTGGTGGTGAAGGACAGCTTGGGCACTTAATAAAAGAAATTTTATACATTGTCGGTAACTTTTTAGCACTTTGATGCTATACTGCTACTAAAAAAGGTAAAGAGAATATCGGATACAAAAAAGAAATGATTTCTCCATATTCTTTGAACAAAAGTTAATTCTATGTCTCTGAGTGCTAAAGATCATTATGGAAGATACAAATCAGGAACACAGCTGTTTCCTAGGTTGGATGAGGAGTTACGCAGTGACCCACACAAGGTGTCCCACTGCAAACTAGACATTCGGCCTAGTGGAACACCCAGTGCATGTCCGTGAATTTGAATTCTTGACCTCTTAAAATAAATGTCAACCCGAATAACAACTGAGCTATATATTATACGGTTCTTCCATAGTCTACGATGTCAATATGTCATGCACCGTCTCCGTTTCAACAAAATTGTAGATTGTAAAGAATTATTAATTAATTATAATGACCACGTAAAAAATGGTATTTCTGAAATCATTATTTATTCAACTCGACTCCGTTAGTAACGGAAGTTCCTTTTTTTATAATCTAACAGTCAACCATTCGTACTAAATAATTGGCGAACAGCAATGTTAGTGTTTTAGTAGCTACTTATGTTCTAGTAGTCACATTTTAGTTATAGTGGTTATAAGTTGGAAAAAATTGTAGGTTGATCCTTGATTGCTTATGATTTTTCAGTTTATAAGTACTTTATTAATAAGTATGTTTGAACAATGATAAACAAATGACAAGTTTACCATTAACTTTGTCAATTTACCATTAACTTGTAGACTGAGAATAATTAATTAAACGGAAGCAAAGTAAAAACTTCGTAGGTTTACGTGTTTCGGTCAATGTAACATACTTTACGGAGAAGAGATACTATATTTCTTTCTTGAAAAAACGGCAAAAAAAATGTTACAAGAATCTTAGTAACAATGACTGCTATCCCATGGTATCATCTTGCAAGAAACTCAAAAACAATCTATTAAACTATTTTACGGAAACTATACCATGGGGCCTTACCAATACTAAACAACTTAAAGCAAATTTATGTGCATTAAACCATCTATGTGCCATTTCTCTCAGATTGCTGAGAGCCATATACGGACCATCTCTTCATACAATTGTCCTAAAACTAAAAAAGATTGTATCCAAAAAAGTAAGGGTCTCTGTCCTCGGTCCTACAGAGAAGTGTATGGAGTAAACCAGGTTTTCAATGTCCAAAGTAGAAGTTTGTCATAGCACATGGACAACACAAGGAGTTCATTGTCACCGAAAAACAATCGACGGGCTGGCATTGCAGCCTATCAGATCATTCCACTGGCCAATATTGTTCCCACACTATGCAGCTAGCCTAGGGAGGGTTCAAACATTCTTGCCTTCTACAAGGTCGAGCTCTGGCGTTCCTTTCGAAACTCTCTATCTGGAACCACTGGGATATATCCGGGGTACAATGTCCTAAAACTAAGGCTATATGGAATAGGTATGCTACTATTCTAGACGGACAATACCCAACCCTCAACCCATTTGAAGCCTACCTTATGCACTGGCAGCTGCATGCTAACAGAAAGAGTTTACAATGGATAATCCAGATTATAGCTTCAGGAACTATCTGTTGGAGCATTTGGAAGCTTTATAATGCAATTATCTATGATAATCAGCCTTGAAACCCCAGACACAATTGAAAACATACGAACAACTCTGTATACATGGTGAATGTCACTTAAAGGGACAAAATTTTGGTGACTTTATTTTGGTGAAATTTCATTATTTTAGAAGTTAATTGTTGAAAAACTGGTAAACTAATGTTCATAAGATATTGCATTAACAACACCGAAACTTATACACAACCAAAGTTTAAACTCATGTTTTGGTGTGTGAACGTCTATTATTCCTTTAATACTGTATATTGCTTGAAGATTTTTCATTTTTCTGTTGTATATTTAATGTCGATAAAATTTAGTCACATAAAAACCACGACATGACATATATATATATATATATATATATATATATATATATATATATATATATATATATATAGGTTAAAATCGTAATATATTAATCAGAGAAATCAAAACATCAAGCGGATACAATCCATACAAAAGTCCTACTTGTAGGTCATACGATGACCTACATATATTGTTCAATAATGTAAAACAATTTTAAATAATAGGAGCACGCCTATGTTTAAAATGTGTCGATAGAGGTTATACATCATTATATACATGTGAGTGCAGATTCTATGTGTTACATCCTTAAATACAAATGATGCTCCTTCAAAAATGCATCTGTTCCGAGCTTGCATATATGATACACCGTGGCAGCCAAGGCAATTTTTGCCGTCATGGCTCTCAGAGGTTTCCCTTTGAATCTGTGCAAAGTCCAAGTCAGAAGTCTGTTGACGGATCTAATTCCCTTTGGTAGATCTAGTTATGCTAAGATGGTTAGCCAAACATGTCTGGTAGGCGAGCACGAAAAAAGTAGGTGTTGTAGCGTCTCTTATGTTAGGTCCCTTAGAACACACTAGAAGGGGGGGTTGAATAGTGTGTTCACCAAGTATGGATATTTTGTGGCTATTTTTCGTTTTAGAGTGCAACCGATACTTGGATGTGTTCTTTTGAAAGATAAAAACTTGAAAGACAAGAAAGAACACGATTATGTATAGAGGTTCAAGTCAAGAGACTCTACTCCTCTACCTTCTTGATGTTTCACAAGAAGGATTTTGAAATGGGGATTGTTATTTCTTTTGGGGGAAACAACAACCAAAACGAAATCAAAAGAATACAAACTAGGCACCTTGCCTAGATCACAACCAAGAGTTCTAACACTTTGAAGTTTTGCCTCCAAAGATCTTCTTTGCCCTCAAAGAAATCTTGTAGGGAGAATAGTGCACCACACACTATCAACAAACCCTTCAAAGTTTAGAAAACTTAAACAAAGAGCACCCTTGCTCCTTGACCAACAATCTACCAAAATCTCTCACAGAAAATCTCACCAAGAAGAAGACTCTTCTTCTTACAATAATCACTCTCAACAATAAAGTAAAAGTATACAAAGATTTACAACTATTTTGAGAGCTTGAGCTTGAGAGCACTTGAGAGCTTGTGAAGTAGAAAGTTGGAGAAGAAGAATGAACCAAACCCTTCTTTTATCAACCTTCAAGAAAACTTCCCGTTTGAAATCTTCTGCCCAGCCAATAATGGGATTTGGCAGCTTGTGAAGGACTGCAGCAGTCTTCAAAAACAGTTCTTGGCATGTAGCAACCATTTAGAAGAGGATTCAAAAACTTTGGCCAAGAATAGAAACCTGGGATCTCTGAGTGTGAGAGAAGACCTGCTGAAACAACACTAAAAGAAGAGGGAACAAAGAGTCAACTGGTTAGAAAATGAAGCAAAAAGACATTTGTCCCGTTGGTAACATGAAGCGCCTGAACTGTCAAAAGAACAAGCGTTCCATGTCACATGGAGCGCTTAATGTGAAACAGAACAAGCGTTCGAAGTCACATTAAGCGCCTCATGTAGGCAACAGAAGGCGTTCGAAGTGGCATGAAGCGCCTCATGTAACACTTCATGCTAGTTCGAACTGAAACTGACATTTTCTCAGAAACAGACCCTGGGAAAGCGTGTTTATTCAGAGAAAAGTACTTTTGACTTGGTGGAACACTTGAAGCGCTTCAAGTAGCGTTCGAAGTGTTCGTACATTTCATCAAGGCACATGAAGCGCTTGATGTAAGCGTTCGAAGTGCCCTGACTTTCATACACTTCACATGAAGCGCCTGAACAGGGCGTTCGAAGTGTACGTACATCCAGACACCTCACATAAAGCGCCTAAAGCAGGCGTTCGAAGTGTACTAGACTTCACCAAGATGCATTAAGCGCCTGAAGTGAGAGTTCAAAGTGTACAACTTCAAACCATCAACTTGAAGCGCCTAATCTAACAAATTCAAGTACCAACCTTGTGCAAATCATCAAAACTAAATCATATTCTAACATTCTCCCTCTTTTTGATGATTTCACAACATGCATCAATTTAAATTACTCCCCCTTAACCTATGCTCCCCCTCACATAGTGCATAATACTTTAAGAGAGGTATCAAAAGATTCAGGATAAATTTTCACAAGAAAACCATTAATAAAAAACTTAACCATAAAGGAGAGGGATTTCAAACATCATCAGGAAGAGAAAAGTTTTTAGTCATCGCATGACCAACAAATTTCAAACAGCAGAAATACAGAAAAAAAAAACAGCTACACTCCACCACCCGAGCCAGCACCACTTCCGCCAGGATGCTGCAGATCACCAAAACTGAACCGGCTTGCAGCATATTCAGCAAAACCACCCATTGGTCGACCACTTCCACCAGCTTGTTCGACTCCACCAACACCCATTCCTGAACCTCCAGCAGTAGCAGCAGCAGTGTCTCCCCCTAAATCATCAAAATCAGGGGGAAATGATGCCCATGGCATTTCTTGGAGAACGGCTGCTTTAAGGATTCCAAAACGATATTCATGACGCGCTTCCCTGAGCTGAAGGTGCTGAACAGACTGTTCCAGAGACTGGATGCGTGCAATCAACTCAGCATTTGTACTACTCCCATCGCCGTCTTGAGGACCTTCGTCAACTTCATCAGCAAGGTCGGGATGAAGAGTACTTTTTCGACGCTGAGAATCAATAGCCTGAGCGATATTAGAGTTATCGTAGTAGTCAGTGTGGGCCACATTTGTGAGGGAGTCGGCAGAAATTTCAATGCCTTTAGACTTGATTAGCATGGTTACGATGTTAGCGAAAGGCAAGGCTTTAGAACCTTTCCTTAGCGCGGCCATCATAACCTCAACAAGAATCCAACCAAAATTTAACTGTGTCTCTTGCAGAATACGGTAGGTAACATAAAAATCCATATTACTCGGATTTCTAGTCGCTTTCCCGTTCACACAGTAGGTAACGACAGCAAGTAAAATTCGATTGACTAAAGGCATGTTTTGGGTCTTTTTGGTAGGAAAGTATTGAAGGTGGAATTTGACATCTTGCTCGCTGATGCCGTAGCGGTCGCTCCAATCAAACACAGAAAACTCACTTAACCCATCATTTCTAACTCCTAAAAGGGCACAGATTTCCTGAATGGAAAAACTGAGAGGGGTACCATTTATGACAGTGTTTAAGGAGAAAGAGGAGTTTTCAGAATCAGGGGTAATCCACATGTTAGCATAAAATTTTCGGGTAAGAGTTTTAGAGTAGGATTGCATGTCTGACCTAAGCCACAAATGAGTCCATCCTTGTTTTTCAAGAAGAGCAATAACCTGGTTTGCATTGTGAGCAGGGGTAAAATCATCGATCTGAACCAGTTTCAACGGAGCAATTGGTCTATTTTTGCTCTTCCATTCTTCGTACAGCAAATGAGAGTAGAGAGAGAGATGAACTCCCATGGCCGTGTGATGAGGTGATTTTGTAACATCAGAATCAAGTTTGCGTTTCATCCATGGAAAATTGTCTTTAGTGAGAGATTTACGGATTTCTTTGAGTTCAGAGGGTTCTCTGATGCCGGCAGGTCTCTTCCTCCGATGACCAGTGGGGACATTTTGAGATGAACCAGCGGAAGCCATTATAGAGTGCAAGAAGGTTGAAGGAATATGGAGAAAGATGATTAAGGAGATGAGGAAGATTGATGAGGAAGAGGGAATTTAAGGGAGATGGAGGGAAGTTGAAAAGATTGTGGGAAGATGAAGGGTTTCAGAACGTGGGTAATGGTGAAAGATGGGAAAATGGGAGAGAGAAAAGAGGGAGGGAAACTGTAGAGAATTGATGGAAAATAATGATCCTAGAATGGCGCGAAGCTGAAGAGACATCGGCAGTTGAAAAGATGGATGAAGCGCCTTAAGTAACTTCGAACGACTTCATGCAGACGGATGAAGCGCTTGAAGTTACTTTGAACGAGTGAGGAAATTCAGATGAAGCGCTTAATGTCACATCGAACGAGTGAACGTATTTGGATAAAGCGCTTGATGTCACTTTGAACAAGTGATATCTTTAACATCAAGCGCTTGATGTGATATCAAACGCCTAAACAATTCTAAGATGAAGCGCTTCATGTCTACTGATTATTGAAAATTTTGAAATTTTCATGCTCAAAAACTCAAGATGGTTTTGTCAACCCATATTGAGCAACCCCAACCTACTTCTTATAGATAAGAATACATCACTAGGCAAGGGTTTCGTGAAAATGTCCGCAAGTTGGTCATGTGTAGGAACAAACTCTACACTTACCAAGTTCTTTTGTACACAATCACGGATGAAATGATACCTCACTTCAATGTGCTTGGTCCGACTATGTTGGACGGGGTTTTGTGCAATATTTATGGCGGACGTGTTATCACACAAAATTGGCACCTTTGAGAAGTGAATGTTATAATCATTTAACGTGTTAGTCATCCATAACAATTGTGCACAACACGAGGCGGCCGACACATATTCGGATTCCGCCGTAGAGAGAGACACACTGTTTTGTTTCTTGGAGTACCAAGAAACGAGACAATCTCCAAGAAACTGACAAGTTCCGGAGGTGCTCTTTCTATCAACTAGACTCCCCGCATAATCGGAGTCACAATAACCTCTTAAATCAAAACATGCATTCTTAGGATAAAATAAACCAAATTTCAAAGTACTTCTAAGGTATCTAAGGATGCGTTTTACCGCAATAAAATGCATCTCCCTAGGATCACTTTGAAATCTAGCACATAAACATACCGCATGTAAAATATCGGGTCTACTAGCCGTTAAGTAAAGTAGACTACCTATAATGCCACGATACAAGGTTACCTCGACATGTTTTCCCTTTTCATCCTTGTCAAGCTTTGCACTTGTGCTCATTGGAGTGTTCACTTCTCTTCCTTCACCAAAATTGTACTTTTTGAGCAAGTCTCTTGTGTATTTGGCTTGGGAAATGTACACACCATCTTTGGTTTGCTTGATTTGTAATCCAAGGAAATAGTTTAGCTCGCCCATCATGCTCATCTCGAACTCACCTTGCATAAGACTAGCAAATTGCTCACAAAGACAATTGTTAGTAGCACCAAAAATAATATCATCAACATATACTTGAACAATTAAATGATTCCTACCTTGTTCTTTTATGAACAAAGTAGTGTCAACTTTACCTCTTGAAAAACCATTATTAAGAAGAAAAGTACTTAACCTCTCGTACCAAGCTCTTGGAGCTTGTTTGAGGCCGTAAAGAGCCTTTTTAAGTTTGAAGACATGATGTGGTGAATCATGACATTCAAACCCGGGAGGTTGTGCAACATACACTTCCTCTTGAATAACACCATTCAAGAACTGCGGATTTAACATCCATTTGGTAAAGTGTAAAATCTCTATAACAAGCATATGCTAATAACATTCTAATAGCTTCAAGTCGTGCTACGGGTGCAAATGTCTCATCAAAATCAATACCTTCTTCTTGACGGTATCCTTGAGCAACTAACCTAGCCTTGTTTCTAGTGACATTACCTTGATCATCCATCTTGTTACGAAAAACCCATTTCGTACCAATAATAGGATGATCGTGTGGTTTGGGAACTAACTCCCAAACATCACTTCTTTCAAATTGGTTTAATTCTTCTTGCATAGCCAAGATCCAATTTTCATCAAGAAGTGCGTCTTTAATATTTTTAGGCTCTATAAGAGAGACAAATGCATTCTCTCTATATTGCCTTCGTGTGGTGATACCTCTATTTGGATCACCTATGACTAACTCTTGAGGGTGAGAACTTTTGTGCTTAAATGATCTAGGAAGATTTGAGACATCACCTCCAACTTCCTCTTGATCATATTCCGGAAGAGATGAACCTTCATTATCATCATGAACCTCATGTTCCGGAATTTGTGATGCATTTTCTACATTTTGTGAATCAACGTGAGTAGAGGAGACACTTCTACGTGGCTCACTAAGTTCATTTACACAAGGTGGAGGAGTGCCTTCGAGAGGTTCAACTCTCAAGTCAACGAAGATGTTTCCATTTGGAGGATCATCAACGATTTCTCGTTGAGGAACAACCATAGGAACATCCTCAAAAATTTCTTCTTGAGGAGTCACATCTTCATCCTCTACACAATCCTCATTAAGTTTAGGTTCATCACTAAGTGACTCATTAAACTTAACATGGATTGATTCTTCCACCTTTTGACTCCTTTTGTTGAAAACACGAAATGCTTTACTATTTGAGGCATAACCTAAAAAGATACCTTCATCCGCTTTGAGGTCAAGTTTGTCCAAAGTATCTTTGGTATTAAGTATAAAACACTTGCAACCAAAGACTTTGAAATACCCAATGTTGGGAACTTTTCCATTCCAAAGCTCATAAGGTGTCACATTTAGGTATGGTCTCAAATAGACACGATTGATCACATGGCAAGCGGCATTAACCGCTTCGGCCCAAAAATACTTGGGCAAACCGAACTCGTTTAACATTGCTCTACACATTTCTTGTAGAGTTCTATTTTTCCGTTCGGCCACACCATTTTGTTGAGGAGTTCTAGGTGCCGAAAGATCATGAGAGTATCCTTTGGATACACAAAACCTTTCGAAATCACCATCGAACTCACCACCACGATCACTACGGATGGTTTTGATGGTGTCACCCACATGGTTTTCCAATCGTTTACTTAGACTTACAAACTCACTACATGCATCACTTTTCTTAGCAAGAAACATCACCCACGTATAACGAGTATAGTCATCTACAACCACGAAGGTGTAATGTTTGCCACCCAAGCTTCTTGTTCCAACATCCCCATACAAATCCATATGAAGCAATTGTAGGGGCTTGGAGGTGGAAATATTTGTCTTGGGTTTGAAACTTGTTTTCACAAGTTTCGCCTTTTGACAAGTGTCACATAAGTCATTGTTTTCAAAACTCATTTTTGGAAGGCCTCGGACTTTATCATTTTCGCAAATAAATTTAAATGTTTTGAAACATACATGTCCGAGACGTCTATGCCATAGTTGCGTCAAATCATTCTTAGCAACTAGACACGATACATTTTGAGAAACCAAATCATTGATGCTAACTTTGTAAATATTTTTGAAACGCAAAGCCTCAAATAAAATCTTTTCTTCCTTTTTCACAACACACTTTGTTTTCAAAAACGTTACCTCATAATTAGCATCACAAAGTTGACTGACACTTATCAAGTTAAACTTAAGACCTACAACATATAAGACATCACTAAGAGAGAAGGAATCGTTACCCACAATACCATGTCCTTTGATTTGGCCTTTGCTACCGCCAAAGTGGACAACTCCTCCGTCTTGCATAGTGAGTCTATGGAAGAGACGTTTGTCTCCCGTCATATGGTTGGAACACCCACTGTCCACGACCCATTTGACCTTCTTGTCTTCGCTTTCTCCATTGAGTGCTAGGGCCTACAAAAGAACCATATGAAGTTGGTACCCTTTTTATTTTGGGTCCTTGAAGGTTAGTTACCTTCATCTCGCCTTTCGGCACCCACACAAGATTCTTATTATTTTTAGCTCTACATACTCTCTCTACATGACCTTTCCTATTACAATAAAAACATGTAGGAGTATGCTTGTGTGTTGGTGCATGCTTGTGCGAATGTTTGTGCATTGGCACATGTCGTGTTTCCTTCTTAGGAACCACCTTCTTTGGAATAGTAGAAGGTTTTTGTTTCACAACATGGACCAAAGGTTGTGATACCTTTGGTGCATTAGCCTTTTGTTTAGGCATGTGCCTTTGCTTCTTCAAGGAGGTTTTAGACTCCTTGATCACTTGTGCTTGTTCCTTTTTATTTCCCTTCTTAGATGCATACATGACACTAGGTTTGACTTTCATGCTTGGCCTAGATGCATCTTTATTCTCTATCTCTTTAGCACCTACCCTTGAATCATTTTTCTTATCCTCAAGGGCTTGAGCACATGATTTCATCAAATCATGTTTCTCTTCAAGTGCAATCACATGCATGGTTAAAAATATGTCATGCTCAAGTTGCAATGCAATGTGATTCTCTAACGTGTCATTGTACTCATTTATGCATGCTCTAAACTCTTTCTTGACACGTTGATATTTTAAATCAAGGAGATCATTTTCTTGTATTAAATCATCTCGTTCATCAATAATTTTATAGTGCGATGAAATATTGCATACCTCCTTGTCATCGTCGATGGCCATTAGTGCAAAGAACTCCTTGTCGAGATCATCTTCCACCACCCCCGTGAGTGCAAGATCATCTCTATCGCCATTGTCGCTCTCGGATCCGGAAAGAAAACTCTCCCAATGGGCTACCTCCGCTTGCAAGGCCTTCTTCCTTTGGTAGATGGCCTTCTTGTCTTTGAGTTGCGGCTCTTTCACCCGACAATCCTTCATGAAATGACCAAGCTTCCCACATTTGTAGCATTTATTCTCTTGGTCCTTCACCTTGTCCTTGGGGTATCTTTCCTTGACGAATCTCCTTGCTTCGTCACCATTTTTTCTTGCAATACGTCGGAATCTTTTGACAAGAAGTCCGACTTCATCATCCGAGTCCTCCGACTCTACGACCAACGCCTTTGAAGATTGGCGAATAGGATCATTCTTTTCTTGTGCATCTAAATGAATCTCATAAGTGATGAGATTCCCGTATAACTCGTCCAAGGTGATTGTTTCAAGATCCTTGGACTCCTCGATGGCCGTCACTTTTGCATTCCATTCTCTTCCTAAACTGTTTAGGAAGCAATGGTTTAAATCTTCTTGTTCTATCTTCTTGCCAACCGCTTTGAGAAGGTTGACAAGTTTGGTGAATCTTTGGATGGACTCTTCAATCTTTTCACCTTTGGGGACAGTGAAGTTGTAAAATTGTTTTATCAACTGTCTCCTTTTGGCCTTTCTTACTTGAGAAGTTCCTTCATGGATCATCTCAAGCTTTGTCCAAGCCTCATGTGCGGATTGGACACCTTGAATCTGAGCTCTCTCATTTGTGGAAAGAGAGCTATTTAAAATAGCAAGAGCCTTGCTATTTATGGCCAACTGGAACTCCTCCTCCGGGGAAGGATCATCAATATCAATGGGAATCATAGATCCTTTTGAGACCTCAACCCATATTCTGTGAGAACAAGAACGCAAGTACGTTTCCATGTTTGACTTCCACAGTGGGTAGTTTAAAGGGTCAAACATGGGAACTTTAACATGAACATTTGAGATAGAAGGGAATAGGGTTTCCTGCCTCCTTCTTCTGGAAAAATCAGCAGTAGGAGAACTCACATCCTCATCAACAGAGGCCTGCCTCCTTCTTCTGGAGGTTTCAGCAGTAGGAGAACCCAAATCATCAAAAACAAAGGGATCCATACTAGAAATGATCAAATCTTGTATTTGGACTCAAATAAGCAAGATGAGGCTCTGATACCAATTGTTAGGTCCCTTAGAACACACTAGAAGGGGGGGTTGAATAGTGTGTTCACCAAGTATGGATATTTTGTGGCTATTTTTCGTTTTAGAGTGCAACCGATACTTGGATGTGTTCTTTTGAAAGATAAAAACTTGAAAGACAAGAAAGAACACGATTATGTATAGAGGTTCAAGTCAAGAGACTCTACTCCTCTACCTTCTTGATGTTTCACAAGAAGGATTTTGAAATGGGGATTGTTATTTCTTTTGGGGGAAACAACAACCAAAACGAAATCAAAAGAATACAAACTAGGCACCTTGCCTAGACCACAACCAAGAGTTCTAACACTTTGAAGTTTTGCCTCCAAAGATCTTCTTTGCCCTCAAAGAAATCTTGTAGGGAGAATAGTGCACCACACACTATCAACAAACCCTTCAAAGTTTAGAAAACTTAAACAAAGAGCACCCTTGCTCCTTGACCAACAATCTACCAAAATCTCTCACAGAAAATCTCACCAAGAAGAAGACTCTTCTTCTTACAATAATCACTCTCAACAATAAAGTAAAAGTATACAAAGATTTACAACTATTTTGAGAGCTTGAGCTTGAGAGCACTTGAGAGCTTGTGAAGTAGAAAGTTGGAGAAGAAGAATGAACCAAACCCTTCTTTTATCAACCTTCAAGAAAACTTCCCGTTTGAAATCTTCTGCCCAGCCAATAATGGGATTTGGCAGCTTGTGAAGGACTGCAGCAGTCTTCAAAAACAGTTCTTGGCATGTAGCAACCATTTAGAAGAGGATTCAAAAACTTTGGCCAAGAATAGAAACCTGGGATCTCTGAGTGTGAGAGAAGACCTGCTGAAACAACACTAAAAGAAGAGGGAACAAAGAGTCAACTGGTTAGAAAATGAAGCAAAAAGACATTTGTCCCGTTGGTAACATGAAGCGCCTGAACTGTCAAAAGAACAAGCGTTCCATGTCACATGGAGCGCTTAATGTGAAACAGAACAAGCGTTCGAAGTCACATTAAGCGCCTCATGTAGGCAACAGAAGGCGTTCGAAGTGGCATGAAGCGCCTCATGTAACACTTCATGCTAGTTCGAACTGAAACTGACATTTTCTCAGAAACAGACCCTGGGAAAGCGTGTTTATTCAGAGAAAAGTACTTTTGACTTGGTGGAACACTTGAAGCGCTTCAAGTAGCGTTCGAAGTGTTCGTACATTTCATCAAGGCACATGAAGCGCTTGATGTAAGCGTTCGAAGTGCCCTGACTTTCATACACTTCACATGAAGCGCCTGAACAGGGCGTTCGAAGTGTACGTACATCCAGACACCTCACATAAAGCGCCTAAAGCAGGCGTTCGAAGTGTACTAGACTTCACCAAGATGCATTAAGCGCCTGAAGTGAGAGTTCAAAGTGTACAACTTCAAACCATCAACTTGAAGCGCCTAATCTAACAAATTCAAGTACCAACCTTGTGCAAATCATCAAAACTAAATCATATTCTAACATCTTATTCCTCCGAGCAGAGGTGCCATGCTTTGTCCTCCAAGTAAACTAGTAGAAAGCCTATTTAGGCCAGCAAGAAAAAATCAATGGAATGAAATAAGTATTCAGTATAAGCGGTAGACGATCGTTTTCTACTCCCGTTTGGTGGCGACTCCTATGAGTATTATAACATAGTCGGCCGCATGAGGATTATAGAAAACTTTACTCAATTTTAAACTCCTAGAATGATGAAATCTAAGAAATGAAAAAAAAAGAAAAAAGAAAATTTATAATTATGTGCTTATAAATAAAGATCTACCTACTAAAGTAAAATCCGCCCTCCCACAAAACCAACCCCCTCCCATTCTTTACTTGGTCTACTGCAATTCTTCGTGTGTTTTCCTCATATTTTCTCCCTTCCCTCCCCCTTATAAATACCACTTCATCTTCTCCATATTTTATCACAATCTTAACTTCAGATATGAAGAAAAACAAGAGCCCTTTTCAAAAATCATATTTTTCTTGAACTTTGAGCTCAAAGAATGAAACAGCAGTGGGAGATCTGCAAAGCTCAGGAGGGATAGCGCCATGATCATGATGGTGGTGGTGGAAGCTTGGAGACACGTGTGATGTACTCTTTTTCACATCATTGTTTGGCGCTATCTATCCTGAGTTTTTTGGGTCCCTCGTGCTATATCTTGTGGTGCAACAGCCCTCAATTATGCCATTTCATCCATATGGTTCTTGCTACCTGGTATGTTAACTGGTAGCATACTCATAGCATCTACAAACTTTGTTCCTTCCTATGTTTAGACAACATCATCATCTTCTCACGTCATGTTGTTTACTATTTTACTGTTTTCTGTTTTTTACTATTTACTTCAAAATCTCTCTGCTAACATGTCTTTGTAATATCTTGATGCAGAAGTATTCTGAACACTCAACTCTTGGCTTTTCTAAGGCATCATCATCTGTAACACCCCCCCCCCCCTTCTTTTTTTTTCTTCTCCATCTTTCTAGATTGATGACATGATGAGCTTTGAAGTCATCAAACCCTAGGTTATTCTTGTTTTTAACGTCACGTGCTCTGGCCCTTCATGTATCTTTTTTTTTAATTATTGGCAACGACGTCTGCTGTTTGGTCTACATATTTGAAGCCCTAAATATTCATTGTGTAGCTTTATATTTTGGCTCTTGATCTTCTTACACAAGATAAATCAATCAGGACATATTTTGATCATCGTCTCAGTTTGTGGGGATAGGATCCCTTTACCGTAAAGGGGTGCGGTGACGCGTGACCGTGCGACACGTGGCAGTAAAGGGGTGCGGTGACGCGTGACCGTGCGACACGTGGCAGTAAGGGAGAACGGTGATACTAGATGCGGATGACCCTCATCTAGCCTCACCGCCCCTCCTTGATGGCACGTGTCGCGTGGTCACAAAGGGGTGAAGAAAGTGATGTATTAAAGTCAATTACTAACTATTATTATATTCAATAGTTATATATCCACTTACCTAGACTTTACTTATTTCATATATACATAACATCATAGTCCATGACCAATCTCATCTGTAAATATTTTTGTTGATTATCACTTGCTCGAACGGTTAAGAAGTTCCATGGTTCCAATGTTGAGTAACACTAACGTTTGAGCTGCTAGTCTCCAAGCTTTCTTATGGGTAGTTGTCCCCGTCACATATCCCAAATGGTTTCAGGTAGAGGATTTCGAAAGGAACGTTAAGGTTCGAACTTTACCGAAGATAAAGATGTTTGAACCCCCTCCAGTCTTAGCTGCATAGTGTAGGAGCACTATTGACCCGTGGAATGACCTGATAGACTGAAAGACCAGCCTGTTGGTTGTTCATTCGGTGTCAATGGGATTCTTGTGTTGTCCCTGTGATATAGCAAACTTCTACTAATGGGTCTTGTAAATCTGATTTACATCCCTACACATCCTGTAAGACCGGAGATAACAAGAACTTTTAATGGTTGGAGTTAAACCTTTCTTATGCTAGTTATTTTCGCCTGCCAGGGTTAATAAATGTTCTGCACTTGATATGCAACATATGGACCAGAAAGTCAATAATTATGTGCTGCAAGCTTACTCTCTACTACTCTGTTATATTTTGGTTTGTTTTAAAAATATGTTCATTTTCTATTTTTGTCTTACAAAGTTTTCTAATATACCTTCACA
This sequence comes from Eustoma russellianum, assembly GCA_036186865.1. Lineage (NCBI taxonomy): Eukaryota > Viridiplantae > Streptophyta > Magnoliopsida > Gentianales > Gentianaceae > Eustoma > Eustoma russellianum. The sequence continues at coordinate 29,500,684 of AP025074.1, forward strand.
ATTAATAACAATAGTGAGATGAGGAAGGAAAAAAAAAGGAGAGAATAATGATAAATATAGAAAAAGACAATAAATATTAAGACAAATCATTAAGTTTACGTAACAATACTATCAAACATTTGACAACTTGTTGGCTATTTCTATTTTGAAAAGGAAAAGGAAAAAAGTAGCTACCTGATTATCATGCCACTTATTATCTTGGAGTGCACATGGTAGAGTTGCTTCACATATACTCTTGAAAATTCTTCATTCCAAAGAGGTTCATTTATGACATTCGTCTCTCTCTTATTTTATTTCCTAGGGGTTTGTGTATATGCTTGTGACTTTTCTCTTTCTTGGTGAGAATTTCAGAGAAAAATGAGTCAAAAGTGTGGTATAACATTTCTGCAGATGACATTAGAGGTTTATATGAAAGAAGGAATAAATGCCTTCTGATAAGGGCGAATTTATGAGTTATGGGATAGCTAGGGTTTTTATGGTCTTCAATTAAATTTTTCTGCAGCTTTTTCAATTATGGGCATCAGCAACAAAATAACTGTGGATGTTGACTCTTCCGTTCGGCTCCAACTCCAACTACCCCCCCAATCCCCATACCCTCAGCGGCTCAACTCACGCAACAAAAAAAATTAAAATTCTCGGGTTTTTCATTTCTCTCGTTAACACACCATCACATTATATTTATATTATTGTTTCATTTATGCAGGTACATATAGAGACGGAAGCAAACTTTCTATCACTTAGACCATCTCCAATGGGAGCACCAAAACACCTAATTGGTGCAAAATGTCACTCCAACCAAGCACCAAAGCTTGCACCAAATTGGTGAAAATGAATAGTATTGCACCAAATAGGTGCAACACTATTCACTGCAGCAAATCACTATTCATCCACCACATCATCATTTTAAGAATATTAATTTAATTTTAATTTCATTAATTTTGTTATAATAATTTTAATTTTGTTAATTTCGTTATAAAAATTTTTAATTTCGTTAATTTTTTTATAAAAATTTTAATTTCGTTAATTTTTTTATAAAAATTTTAATTTCATTAATTTCGTTATAAGAAAAAATTATATAACAAAAATATGGAATGAATACTTACATTAAATTTAAATGAATATTAAATTTGTGTTAAAATATTTATAATAATGAATTAAAAATAGAATGATATAAGAATCTTTGAGGGAATATTCTTATTTGGTGTTGGATTTGGTGTTTGTGGTTGGAGTATTTTTTACTGATTATTGCACCAAATAGGTGATTTGGTGCAAAATTTGGTGTTTTGGGTTGGAGATGGCCTTAGAATATATGTATTCTTTGCATGTCGTTCATCCTTTACATACCCTAACGATTGTTTTTGCTATCGTTGGGATATTATGGGTATGATTGATTGATTGATTGATTTGATGCCAATAGCTACTTCTTCATAACTCAAAATCTTTTACTCTTCTGGGTTCTTAATTTCAGATTAGAAAACGTAAATGTGTATTTAGATTTAACTGATTGTTTCCTCAGTTTGAAGTCTCTTGGTAATTGTTGGAAAAAGTACTTAAAAGTACTTTAAATCTTGTGATCCAACCTTGTATAATGTTATGTAACCTTTTGATAGGAGATTGGATGAAGTTTGGAGTGTTTTATGAACAATGGAATGAAATGGGGGTGTTCCAAACACTTTAAGCGCCTAATGTAGGCGTTCGAAGTGTTCTGGAACACTTCCAGAACACTTGAAGCGCCTCATGTGGCGTTCGAAGTGTTCGGGGACACTTCCAGAACACTTTGAACGCCTTGTAGGCGTTCACTGTCACATGAAGCGCCTAATGTGGTTTTGTACAGTCGTTCAATGTCACATGAAGCGCCTAATGTCATTTTGTACAGTCGTTCGAAGTGACATTAGGCGCCTAATGGGTCGTTCGATGTCACATGAAGCTCCTATGTCATTTTGTACAGTCGTTCGATGTCATTTTGTACAGTCGTTCGAAGTGACATTAGGCGCCTAATGTGACCCGACTGTTCACAAAAGATGCATCTTCTCCTCCAAATGACATCTCCTTTCAATTAGAATGATAACCAACGATTACCAACCAACTTGGAGGTTAAATTCTCTGCAGAAATATGTCTTTAAGGTGTTGATTAACCACTTGAAGCCTATATAAAGAAGGCTTTGACATGTTAAAGATTGAGAGGAAAAAAAACCACTTGAAGGTGATGAAACCTTAGAGAATTTCTGCAGGAAATTTATCCTCTCCCCTTCTTCTCTTCTTTCCTCTAACAACAATCACTTCTAAGGGCAAGTTCAAACTTTCTCTTGGAGAGCAACCAAAAGAAAGTAAGCCGTTATATGCTGGGAAGCATTTGTCTGAAGTTCACCTTGCTCAATGGTGAAGGCAAAATTGCTTTAAGTTCAGAGACATCTCGAGTCTCGTCTCGGCTTTATTCTTCTATTTGTCCTTCTGTCAAGCGTCATAATATTGTTGATTTCTTTATTCCAGCATCTTTGACTATCACATAGTTGCTGGTTGCATATGTTTATTGTCACTAAATTCATTCATATTCTTCAAATACCCGACCCCTGTTGTATGATGTTCTTAGTCATATTATTGAACGTCAAATTCATGTCATACAGAGATTTCATTTGAATATCTCTTGTTCATGTTTGGTACCTTATCGAGCCAAATTTTCCAACAGTAATCACTTGTTCAGATCTTCTCTCTGTTACTCAGTGTGCCTTGTTCCTGTAGTAGGTTGATATACAATTGCCACAGTTATATCTTAAAAATATTATCGTTTTGACATTTTTAAAATTGTATAAATTACATTAAGTGGAAAAGTAAACTAACTAGGAAACTATTTTTGGAAGAAAAAAGTGTGAAAGGAGGTTGTTACTAACATGTGAAGAGTTATATATGGTAGTCGTTTATGTTTGACGTGTCTCTTGATACACGAGATAATAATACTTACATATGAGAGATAATACTTATAGACAATACGAGACATGGAAGCTATATATTAAGTAACATGCAAACATAAATAAAAATAAAAATTAAAAAGAGAGAAGGTCAGGAGAGGACATTGATTTTGTTGCCAAAAGGTTGAACCCCAACCCAAAGGGTTCTCACTGCCCCAGCTCTAAGGAGCTACGTGGAGTAAGCAAATCAGGAGTCCAGCAATCTCCTAAATTGGGTGAGATCTTATATAGTTACCCACACAAGATGTCCCTCCACAAACCAGACCTTTGGCCTGACAGCAGAGGAACACCCACGCTGTACGCGTCCTTGGATTCGAACTCATGACCTCTTGTTGGCAATCCTTAACTCGAGTACCAACTGGACTATGTCCTGTGCGCGAGACTTCAAACGCACACTACAAATCTTTTGAACTATTCTCTCCTAAATCTTTTTCTAAACTAAAATACTCTTAAAAAATTACATATTTAGACGTTCAGTGCATTGACCCAACATGTATCATACTTTGATCCACATGCAACTAACCCAAGTGTGTGATTTTTATAGATTATTATTTTTGTAACGAGTTTAAGAAAAATACTTCAAGACATGATCTTGACCCATATCTATAGTCGTTCTCTGTTGCGGTGGATCATTGAGTTCGTCCACGTTGAGCTTTTGATTTCTCAGAAGGCCCACAGTCGGACATAGTCATTACTCCTTATGAAACTAATATCTGAGATAACAAATATTCTAACTTTTAAACCCGTGACACTTCATGCATGAAAGACATGCAGCGTTTTTGTTTTGTTTATATTTAAGCGTTTTTTTGTTTTGTTTTGGAGCAACGGGTAAGGTTAATGGTTTGTGAACTTGATGTTACGTGTTTGAACCGCGGAAACAGTGTCGGGTAAAGCTGTGTATATCAGATCAGGAAACGATCCAGCCCCTCTCCGGACCCTGCAAAAACGCGAGAGTCTAGTGCATGAAGAATGCCCTTCATATTTGAAAAAATGGCAGTTAAATATTCTACAAGATCTGTATCGACGTTTAGCTTTCTATTCTACGTTGACTTTTTGAAATGTGAAGATATAAAAGCCAAATTATTGACACGAACTAAGATAATCAGGATGCAAAGACGGTGAATATTTTTGTATCAAAATTTTGTCTTTCTGTTAATAGAAACAAAAAAGTAGATGTGAAAAGAGTTATTAACAACAAGCGAGACTGCCAAAGATAGTGGACTTGACTTCAAGAATATGGTTAAAGTGGGATTAGCTTTCAATTGGCTTCTTTTGAAGTTGGATTAGTCAGGCTTGTCATTACCCAGATGCTGGGAGAAAGCCGTCTATCCAACAAATCCCAAGCTCTTTCCCGTCCCACCATTTTGCTAAATCTCAGACAAATCAGATCCACTCTAAAAAAAGTAATGATTCTTAGATACTTTAAGACATTTTGTCCATAAAGAAAAACAGAGGGAGACTTCAAGATAAAAGAACTTCCCTGTGTTCTTGTTTCTGTGTAGTTATTTGTAGTGTGCGTAGTGCGAAATTAAGTGTGATTAACTAAGTTCCCATGCTCATGTTTAATGCCACGTGTATCAACTAGATGGACAAAAGGTTTGAGGTGAAACTATAAAGGGTGATGAAGAGATTAGTTTTACATCAAATCTCCAGTCAAAAATTGGTGGAATCGCCTTATTTTCTTTTTCTTCAATACATCTACACTTATAGTGTCTACCATATCAAATGATCAAGTGATCAAACGGAATCGCGGTGTTGGCTTTTAGGAGGGTTAACGAAACGAGTCGAACCGAATATTAGGTTTTTAAATTCGGATTCGTTTACCTAAACGAACTGTTTGGCTCAGTTCATTTAGTGTAACGAGTTTTAACATTGGCTCGATAATCCTATAACTGTTTAAACGAGCCAAACAGTTCGCAAACAGTTCGGCTCGTTTTAATAAACGAACTCAAATAGGTGTTCAAATTCGGCTTGTTTAACTAAAATTAACGAACAAATCGAACTCGAACAATTCGCGAACTATTCGGTTCGTTTAACATCTATATTCGCATTCAGTAATTTCTGTGGGTTTAAATTCTCTTTGTATGCCGAAATCTTGCTTTATATGATGGCTTGCGAATGTGTTATGAGCAAGGGTGCTCGGGACTCCTGGTAGAGACTGATTTTTATGCATTTGTCAGTGTTTTGTGTGCTAGGGAGACGCATTGGCAGTTGATATATATGCACAAAACTTTTCCAATTGCTGAGGGCTACATGTGTAATATAACTATAAAATCCATAACATGTACAAATAAAGCAGTATAGATGATTTCATAAAAACCAGTCAATCTATAGGGATCCCCGACTTGTGTATAATGATTTAATGGTTACTATGAATCATATAAAATCAAGAGAGTTACTATCTACTTGCCATGACTGTATCTTAAAATTGCCTATAAATTTAACAATAGTTGAGCTGACCAGAGGTATAATGTTACATGCTTGCTTTTTAGGTATCAGGAAAACAAAATAATTCTCCTCCATTTAAAGGTAAAAAAAAGGAAAAGCCAAAGTGCATCTCTAACTGTCTAGTACTTATTGCTGAATCAAAGATATTTAGATTGGAAAGAAGTGGTCCAAGAAGACCATAAAGTGGTGGGCTTAGTTTGAATGAGGCTGTCCTTAGGCCTGCAAAACTGCGAAGATGGCGGCTGCTTTGTCGCTGCACCGTCTTAAATCTTCTATTAATTATGGATAGATGGGGTGGGATTCCGATCCCCTCACCTGCAAAGGAAAGGTGAAAAAGGACCCTCGGCATGTAACAACATATTGAGATAGTAAAACTGGATGAGAGGTAACCAAGAAAGGGTATAAATACGGGTGATGGACACATAATCGACGGTGGTGTATGTGGTAAGGTGTAAAGGGATGAGGCGACCTCATCTGGATGGGTGAAATTTGAGAGCTCCAACAATTAACACATTGCCTTTTTGATTTCTTACCATGGTCATTTTGGTTATAAACATAATTTAGCAGATTTATTATATAAAAAAGACAGTAATATAAGACATACTAAAAAGGAATATTAGGCTTGACCAGCATTTAGTACCAAAAAAAAGCAAACGGACAAAGTAATTTGAAGTTTGAACAGTTACGTGCTCTGGGGCTGGAATGAAAAGTGGCCGAAACACTTCAAAAACTGATTCTGATATTTGATTCAACTGGTTTTGGTTAGCAATTTATACACATTTAACTGTTGGTGCTCAATTCACAAAGATTTCAAACCTTTTCCAAAATAAAATTGCAGGCTACATACATCAGGGTTGGGATCTCTTAACCCCACTTTCCTCACCCACTTTGTAACCACGCGACACGTGGCAACAAAGAAGGGTGGTAAGGCTAGATGCGGATGACCCTCATCTAGTCTCACCACCCCCTTGCTGCCACGTGTCGCGCAGTCACGCGTCATCGCACCCCATTTGCGGTGAGGGGATCATATCCCCATACATCAAGCCATTACAAACGGTATTTTATTCCTGGCAGCTTTTGTAAATCTAATTATTTGATTTTCTCAAGAGAACAAAGTTGATAAGCAAAATTTTAGCTTTGTACACTATATTTTAACCCATAAAATACAGCAGGAGTGGGTAACAGAAGAGAACTAGGCAACTCTCAACGTTGAAGCTGTGTTTTCTCTCATACCAAGCTTTAGAACTTCCAAGTAAATTAGGCCTACTGTGTTCATCCTGTCTAACAAAAAAATTGAGTGGACAAACCAGACTGTAACTTGGATATTGTGTAAAGCAAAAAAAAAAAAAAAAAAAAA
>AP025074.1:29507464-29554279 GCA_036186865.1 Eustoma russellianum
AAAAAAAAAAAAAAAAAAAAAAAAATCAGTAAAGCTTACAACACTCAAGTCCTATTATCACTATGCTCATTTTTGAAAAGGAAATCACACCATTAAAAAATATAACTGATTGGATCTTGAGGCAGGCACAAGAAGCTGTGCAGATTCTTAATGCAGATCCAAGCAGCAATGACAGAGAAACAGGAAGACAGGAAAGAAGCTGGCTGAAATGGACCACCCCTTCCTGGAGGATTTAAATTCAACACAGACGCAGGCAGAAGAGCAGCAGAAGCCCTGACTACGATTGCAGGAGTGTTGAGGGACAGTAATGGATTTTGGATCAAAGGGTTTATTGCACACTAGATTTTCAGTAGATTAACATAACCCCATACAATTGTGTGGAAATAGACATATTTTCATTATTTGCCTCTTCAGCTAAACTTCATTCAGCAATTACATTCTTTTCTTTCTCCCACTTGAGCAGAAAGATGATACAAAAGAGAATTTCACGTTGTTGCTTAACAGATGTTAAAGAACAATTAACACACAAACAGATCATTCGACGAAAGAATCAATCTCTTATCATGAGATTTTACAACCTTTTCTTGTTTTTGTACGACCAAAACATTATATTATGTTCCCCCTTCTGACTTCATTACTCAAGTCACTAGAAATAGGAGCTATATCATAAAGGGGAAGATCATAAAGATGCATAGCTCATCTTGGTCACAAAATCTTACATACAAAAGCATGCCAAAGAAATGTACATCTTAAGTCTTCGGATAGCCATTCGAGTAGGCACAATGCTTCCCCTTCAAATGGAATAAAGAGTTTTGAACTCATGGTTCATGATGCAGATAGATTCAAGCATATTTCAGCTCCATCTACTGCCCCGCTTTTTGGTTCATTTCAAAATTCCCCGTTTTTCTGAATTTAGAGAATCTGCAATACAGGGGGGAGGGAGACCAAGTGATCTTAAGGACTGAATATGTTCTTTGAGCTATTCACTAAAGCAATTAACTAATCATATCCTCTTCAGGATCTCCAGTATGATTCATCCGGGAACTATATGTTTGTTTGAAAGGTATAAAAATCATTATATGAGTTTCATTTGAGTTTCAACTTGTAGGTTTTACTCGGATATCAAAACTCATTCCTCCATTCTGGTGTGTCACGTGGCGCAATCGTACCGCCACCCGTCACCACCGAACTGCCATTGTGTCGCCACCCCGTCACCATCCCACCGCCACTACCGTTCCACCATCTCCCCACCGCCAAGCCACCACCACCGCTCCATCACCTTGCCACCACCGTGTGTGCTTTAATTTTCATTTCCTCTAAAATGTGTTCCAAACAGTATCTGGAATAATGATATCCATTATAGCTTCTATATCTATAACAAACGCATATACGTTTACAAGTCAAACCTATTCTGCTTAGAACATCTATCACTCCGATTCCAAAACTGATACCCAAATTCAAACCAAACATCCTTAAATAAAGAGATAAATGAATAAAATAAACAATGACATCATGTGATATACACTTCTGCATCAAGATCAAATCAGTTACAGAACGCAAATGAAACGATACTTTTGCGTGATAAAGCAAAATCTTCACCCTTTCTCTTAATGAACAATATTAGACAGCCACAAGAAAATATCATCTAAATCCAACTCACAAGTGCAAATCCTCAGGCTAGAGACACTTACTCGTGCCTTGCAATAAGAATGATGCAAATTTCTCGTCCTGGTTAAAATTGGAAATCCTAAATTAAACTTGGGAAACAACAAGGGGAGCGGCAGCGGCGGCAGCGGAGGAAGCAGCGCTATTAACAAACGAGAACAGTCCCGAACCAGGCACTTCTTGATCATCAAGGAACAAATCCTCCGGATCTCTAAAAGCGCCGTGGACGCACACGATCCCTAATCCGATCAAAGTAGCGCTAATCAGCAACGATCCAACATTGGTGAGAAATATCACGAACACAGTCACAAGGACGAGAATGCCTAGGGTTTCGCTATTCGAAAACGTTCGGTTCAACACAACAAGTGGCTGATCTGCAGGACGGAGGAGGTAGAGGAAAAGCCAGGCAGCGAAGAGACATAAAAGAGCGAGAAGAGAGAAAGGATGAGAGAGAAGCGAGAAGGCGAGTACGGAAGCAAGTACAGTAAGGTAGTTAACGCGGAAGTAGGAGAGGTTTTTGCGGATGCGTACGGTGGCATCGGAGAGAGAAATGGGGCGAGTGAAAGCGGAGCGGTCAACGAGTTCGAGCCAGGGGCGGCGGCGGGCGAATGTGCGACGGAGGGAGTCGGAGAGGCGGGTGAGAAAAGCTCCGATAGAAGGGCCGGCGGAGGTGGTGGAATCACTTGCAGTATGATTTTGGGCTTGGGCCATCGGACTGGACATAGGGAGGGCGGAAGTAGACATGGTTTAGTGGATTGGATCTCTGTGGACGGTTGGAGCCAGAAGAATTCCTTTTAACCGAAGAAGAAAGAGAGAGGATGCGTTTGGGTCTTATATCACAAAACGGCTTCTGTTGTATGGGTAAGTGTCAAGCAAAGGTGCCCAAGGGGCTAACATGGTACATCATGGAACGCGGTCACCGACAATGTATATGTTTTTTTTTTTTTTTTTTTTACTTTTTAAGTTTTCTGGAGATAAATACACACTATTTTTCGATATCATATACCACTTTATTTTGATCAATGATCATTGAATGATTAAATGAAATTAATAACATAAAAATAACAATAATATGTATTTATAATAGAAAATGTATGTGTTATCATGAGATTTAAGTTTTTGATTTTCACATTCACTGTGCCATATGTTTCCATTTCTAATAGAATTAATGACATATTTTTTTGATTTTGTAATATGATGGAATAAGGTAAAACAACTTATTAAATTGACTGTGCTTCTTATATTGTGAAGTAGTAGTTGATCGATACAACTTGACTCTATTTTTATTATGGGTCATTGGGAAACAATTCTGTGTGTTTATAATATATGGTATGGTTGCATAATCTAACTCCTTATATACTGTAATAGTGAAAGCATTTAAGACAATGAGATAATGTTGTTGTTGTTGTTGTGAGATTCAGTGCCATATATCCTTTGAGCCGAGAAATGAATCTACCTCGTTCAGAAAGGTCTGATTTCGAATGGATGACATCTAGCTTAAGATGCACAAATAAATGATAATATTGGTGGTTTTTTTATTGTTTCCTCAAACACCTCGAAGGGGTAACCTTGGTGGTTCTATGTTCTTAATTCTATTTTCCGCAACGACTCAAACAAGTATTTAATTTTATCTTCGCTTTCGACGTGTGTATATATATATATATACATATATGTATATATATATATATATGTATCTATATATATATATATGTATCTATATATATATATGTATATATATATATGTATGTATGTATCTAACACGTGGGTATGGTTTCGTACATCTGACCACCCATACCTTGCCATAAACGGGAGATTTTAAAGCAATGTGATAATGTTGTATTTGATTCTACATATACTTACATATTATTCTAGAGTATAGAATGTTAAAATGGTGTAAAATGAAAACGTAGTTTTTGTTTTTCTGTCTAAAAGGATACAGTAACTTAAGATCAACTGGTAATACATGCTCAAAAAAGTCTTTTAAAAATTGTGTGAAGATACTTCACTAAGAAAAACACTATTAATAATAATTAAATAAATCAATAAAATAAAAGGAGGAGATAGAGTTTGGAAATACAGTGCATTAAATTCCACGCGAACTTAAGATCTGCTCCAACCTAGTGCGTAGTTGTATTCATTTAATGGTAGGAAAGTGACAACGTGATTGGATTCAAGTGTTTATGTGAGTAAATTCTTATGTACAGGATTTGGTTTTACTTTTATAATACATCGTTCTAGTTACTTAAGACCGGATCAGGATTTGATAAGAAACAGAAAGATGCTGGTTGATTTACAAGCTTTCGACATGATCATCTGCAAATCTGTGGTGAAAATGTAATTAAAGTAAATCTTTCCAAGAACATGTTTAATCAAGTAGAACACCCCCTCAACAAAATAATATAAGAACAACAACAACAGTACATGAGTACAACATCCTCTCCATTTTTTGTTTTATCTAGTCGAAATCATAGGAACTAGGGTCTCATGTTTCAAAATAGTTGCTTACTAAGTGGATTTACGCAGATTCTCACTCAAGGATTTGGCAATTCTTGGAGAACAATTAAAAAAAGTAATACTCACACTGCCACCGTTTTAATGGCAAAGAACTTTGTAAAAATAACAGTTTAAACTAAGTCGGTTGCCTCAACAATGAAAATCGCATCGGATTGTGATGTAGCTTCCTCATCGAAGCCTGAGCCAGCAGACGCGAAGCAAACCCCTGTGAGTAAGTCATGGTCTGAGAGATTTGACTGCAAGAAAGGAGGGAGAGTTTCCTTTTGGCCTAATGCAGATGCAAAAAGGCCAGGAACTAGTTGTCCATTGGAAAATCTTCCAGTTGGGATACAATTTGGAAAACTTATGCCATATTCTTTTATCACCAAAAAAGAACACGGCCGGAATTTTGGGCAGATTTTGAGCATGGCATGCATCCACTAGGATTTTGTCCAACGTTTTAGTAAGATGAAGCACAAATGGCTCAAAAGTTCCATTTTTGTCATTAAGTCTTGTTACACACGATCAATAAGTTCTAAGCTTTCTGGAAATTCTGGATCTGTAAGCTTGCTTTGCTTTTCGTGCAATTGATCCGTAAAATATATGTTTGAGACTGAAGTTTTTGTGAAAACTTCTGCTTCCAAAAAATGATTCTTTGATATACTGGTGGGTTACTTCTAAAAACTTGAATATTTAATCACCATTTAGTAGCCATAGCCCACTGGTTTATTGCTGTTGCCTTTAATATCATATTTGCACTTTTGGAACTTAAGTGTTCAAGTTTCACAAGTGCTAAAAGGCTTATTGAATTGAAGGCTTTTATTCACAAAAATGAGATTTAAGTGCAAGAGTAACGGAAAGAAACAAGTGCAAGAGTTACGGAATCCGCACTATGCTGAAGGTGTTGGGAATAACGACCCGGTTCTAAGCGGAATAAAACAGTGAATAGTGATTTACTACTCACTAGAATCTTCGAGTATGACAGCGAGATAAATACCAGTAAAAGTGAAATAGAGACACCAAGATTTACGTGGAAACCCTCTCTCTGTGGAGGGAAAAAACCACGGGCAGTGAGAACAACTTCCACTATTCGAAATAATGGGAATACAAGAGACAACTCAAGTTTAGACTTAAACTTGAGAAATACAAGAGAATTGAAACACTCAATATTTTCTTATACCGGATTAGTATAATCTCACAACTCTCTTTTCCTCTCTCTATTTTCTTTCACTCACTCCTCTCTCAAGAAGCTCTCAAATTGCTTCTTCCTTTTATTTTGGTGTGTCTTCCTTTGAAGGATTACTTGCCAATTTATAGGCAAGAAAAGTGAATAAAACATGTGCCATTTACTATTCATATGGCTGCACCAACTTTGTCAAAGGTGTGCCACCAACCTTCCAAGAATTTCCAAGAAATGGTGCTGCCTAACCAATTGTCTGGACCCATCAAATCTCCCCCTCCAGACTAGAGGCATATTCCACTCTCATTGAGAATCCATCCCAGCTTGCCTGACGCACCAATTAAACTTCTCTTTTGTAATGACTTTTGTCAATACATCAGCAGGATTATTGTCTGTGTGGATCTTCTTGATTTGAAATTGTTCATCCTCAGTGGCATCCCGAATCCAATGATATCGCACATCAATATGTTTGGTTCTCGCATGATACATCGTATTTTTGCTCAAGTCAATAGCACTTTGACTATCGCAGTATACTATGTATTGTTGTTGTTTGAACCCCAACTCCTGTAAAAATCGTTTCATCCAAAGCATCTCCTTACCAGCTTCTGTAGCTGCGATGTATTCTGCTTCGGTAGTCGATAATGATACACACTTTTGAAGTTTCGACTGCCAAGATATAGCTCCCCCTGCAAATGTAAACAGATAGCCAGAAGTCGATTTTCTGCCATCTAGATCTCCAGCCATATCTGAATCTGTGTATCCATCAAGAGTTGGTCCGGAACCTCCAAAAATTAAGCATAATTTTGAAGTTCCTCTAAGATATCGAAAGATCCATTTCACTGCTTCCCAATGCGTCTTTCCTGGATTTGATAGAAACCTGCTCACTACTCCTACCGCATGAGCAATATCTGGTCTGGTGCAGACCATAGCATACATCAAGCTTCCTACTGCAGAAGAATATGGAATCAATGACATTTCTTCTTCTTCCTTCTCCGTTAAAGGACAATCTCTCTTGCTTAGCTTGAAATGATCAGCAAGTGGAGTTGTAACTGGCTTTGCTTTGTTCATATTGAACCGTTGAAGCACTCGTTCAATATATCCCTCCTGTGATAACCAAAGCTTTCTTGTTGCTCGATCTCGTATGATATCCATTCCCAAGATACGTTTTGCAACACCCAAATCTTTCATGTCGAATGTTTCTGACAATTTCTTTTTTAAGATATGGATCATGTTTCCATCTTCTCCAACAATCAGCATGTCATCAACATATAAGAGAAGAATGATAAATTTACCATCAGGGTACCTTTGAATATATACACAAGGATCAGCAACTGTTCTCTTGAATTTCTGACTCAGCATGAAAGAGTCAAACTTCTTGTACCATTGCCGTGGTGCTTGCTTCAATCCGTACAAACTCTTTTTCAACTTGCAGACCATGTCTTCTTTGCCTTTGCTTACGAAGCCTTCTGGTTGTTCCATGTAGATTTCCTCATCCAGATCTCCATGCAAGAATGCTGTTTTTACATCTAGTTGTTCTAGCTCTAAATTCAAACTAGCTGCCAAACCAAGTACAAGTCGAATAGAACTCATTTTAACAACTGGTGAGAAGATTTCAACAAAGTCGATACCTTTCTTTTGACCAAAACCTTTCACCACCAATCGAGCTTTGTACTTTAGCAACTTATCGCCGTCTTTCTTTAACTTGAAGACCCATTTGTTTTTCAGAGCTTTCTTTCCTTTTGGAAGTTGAACTAGATCATAAGTGAGATTCTTTTTCAGTGAGTCCATCTCTTCTTGCATGGCTTTTGTCCAACAATCTTTATCTCTATGAGATTGTACTTCTTGAAAATTCTCTGGTTCTCCATCATCTGTTATAAGAATGTATTGAGAACTAGGATACCTGGTAGAAGTTGCACGTTCTCTGACAGACCTTCTCGGTTGAGGATCCACATCTTCCAATTCAAGAGAATCAGGGGTTTGCTCCCCCTGCTCAACACCACTAGAATCCTCACCGGTTTCAGTTTCTTCTATATTTTCTCCAGTTGTGTCATTGTTCAAAGAAGGAACAAATGTTACCTCTGTAACATTTTCTGCAATAGACATTTTTTCTGCATCGTTGAACATTTCGTGTTCTTGGAACACGACATCTCTACTTCTGACGATTTTCTTCTTTTCTGGATCCCATAGCCTAAAGCCGTATTCCTCATTTCCGTACCCCACAAAGATACAAGGAATAGTTTTGTCATCCAATTTTGACCTCTGGTCTCTAGGAACATGCATGAAGGCTTTACATCCAAATACTTTTAGGTGAGCGTAGCTTACCTCTCTTCCGCTCCATACTACTTCTGGAACATCAAAGTTTAATGGAACCGAAGGTGACCGGTTGATCAAGTAGACAGCTGTGTTGACAGCCTCCCCCCAAAATGACTTAGACAGTTTAGCCATTTTGAGCATGCATCGCACTTTTTCTACAATGGTTCTATTCATCCGTTCTGCAACTCCGTTATGCTGTGGAGTACCAGGAACTGTCTTCTCATGTCTTATACCATGTTTTGTGCAGTACTCTTCAAATTCTATTGATATGTACTCGCCGCCATTGTCAGTGCGAAGGCATTTCAACTTTTCTCCAGTCTCTCTTTCCACCATTGCATGAAACTTTTGAAAACATTGGAATACTTGACTTTTATTTCTTATCAAGTAGATCCATGTTTTTCTAGAAGAATCATCAATGAAAGTAACAAAGTATTTGTTTCCACCTAGAGATTCTACCTCAATGGGACCACACACGTCAGAATGAACCAACTCCAATTTATTTTCTTTTATCTTGGAGTTTTTCTGAAAAGAGACACGGTGCTGTTTTCCAAATAAGCAGTAATCACATGGGTCTAGTGACTTACCTTTATCTAACGGTATCAAGGATTGCTTTGCCAGTAACTGCAACCCTTTCTGCCCAATGTGTCCCAAACGTCTGTGCCAGACGTTTGGGGAATCGCCGTCTTCTACTGCATTTATTTGACTTTCACACACCTTAAAGTGTGTCTTGTACAAATTACAACATAGCTTCCCTTTTGCTACCACCAGAGAACCTTTGGTAAGTTTCCATGTCGCATTACCAAAGAAATGCTCATAACCTTCCTTGTCCAGTGCACTTGCAGATAAAAGATTGAATCTCATATCTGGAACATGTCGCACATTTCGTAATGTAAATGTGCAACCAAGTGAAGTTTCCACAGTGATATCACCCATTCCCTCGATCAATGAGGTGCTTTTATTTCCCATTTTCAACACACCAAAGTCTCCAGCTTTGTATGTGGAGAAGTACTCCTTGCTAGCAGCACAATGATATGAAGCACCTGTATCCACGATCCATTCAATGTCTATGTCTGAGATATGACAACATTCATTTTGGTGACAAACCAATGTTGTCTCTTCGTCACTGCTTGAAGCTATTGCTGCTGTGTTATCTCCCACCTGCTTTTGACCTCGATCTTTGTCTTGCTTCAAAGATCTGCAATTCCTTTTGAGGTGGCCATTCTTACCACAGTTCCAACACTTCACTCCACTTCTCGATTTGGAACGACCTCTGGACTTGTCATAATCTTTTGATTTTTCATGACTGTTGAAGTTTCTATTTCGGCTCCTTCCTCTTTCTTGTGTAAGAAGAGCCTGTCCTTGCTTCTCTGGTTGCATCATCTTAATATGCAGCAACAAAGATGATGTGACCTCTTTCAATGTAATTGTTTCTTTACCATGAAGTAAAGTGGTCGTTAAACCATTGAATGAGGGTGGAAGTGAACTCAAGAGCATGATCGCCTTATCCTCGTCCTCTATAGTAACACCAAGACTCGCCATCTGGGATATGATGCCATTAAAATCATTCAGATGAGATAAAAAATTTGTACCTTCGCTCATTTGAAGTGTGTAGAGCTGCTTCTTAAGATACAATTTATTTGTCATCGTTTTGGACATATACAAGTTTTCTAGCTTTGTCCAAATCTCCTTAGCTGAGTCGTTTCCGTCTACATTGTTCAGGACTTCGTCGGACAAGTGCAAGCGGATTGCACTTGCGGCTTTATCATCCATGTCTTGCCAATCATCATCTTTCATGGCTTCTGGCTTTTTCTCTTTGCCATAAAGAACTTTGTGAACACCTTGTTGTATAAGGTAATCCTTCATCCTTTTCTGCCATGTGGAAAAACCATCATCTCCGTTGAATTTTGCCACATTGAATTTCATCTCTGCCATATCAAGAAAATCAAGAACCGAATAACCTCGCTCTGATACCACTTGTTGGGAATAACGACCCGGTTCTAAGCGGAATAAAACAGTGAATAGTGATTTACTACTCACTAGAATCTTCGAGTATGACAGCGAGATAAATACCAGTAAAAGTGAAATAGAGACACCAAGATTTACGTGGAAACCCTCTCTCTGTGGAGGGAAAAAACCACGGGCAGTGAGAACAACTTCCACTATTCGAAATAATGGGAATACAAGAGACAACTCAAGTTTAGACTTAAACTTGAGAAATACAAGAGAATTGAAACACTCAATATTTTCTTATACCGGATTAGTATAATCTCACAACTCTCTTTTCCTCTCTCTATTTTCTTTCACTCACTCCTCTCTCAAGAAGCTCTCAAATTGCTTCTTCCTTTTATTTTGGTGTGTCTTCCTTTGAAGGATTACTTGCCAATTTATAGGCAAGAAAAGTGAATAAAACATGTGCCATTTACTATTCATATGGCTGCACCAACTTTGTCAAAGGTGTGCCACCAACCTTCCAAGAATTTCCAAGAAATGGTGCTGCCTAACCAATTGTCTGGACCCATCAGAAGGTTCATCAGCCTCATTCATTTCCTTTTAAGCATTTTATGGTGTGAGTGCTTAATTCCCGATTCAGATCAGGAAAGGTAGAAAATGAAACAAAATATGAAGCATCTAATCACGCGCTGCTACGTGTACAAGCAACTCTTTTTTAAAAACAAAAAAATTTTAAACCTCTACCTTTTTTGTACGCGTGACAGCGCGCGATTGGAGGTCTTATATTTTGACTCACTTTCTGGCTCTCCTGATCCCAACCGGCTTAATTCCATAAATGTTACCGTTCCAAATTTTACATGGAAATATTTGTCACTGACGCAAAAATGAAAGATATTATCATGGTCCACTTGTATCAATAATTAACGTAGTTAAAGTTATCCTAATCAAAGTAGAATGCATCTGGTAGGGTTTGCAAGACAATATAGATCTATGCCCTGGATGTTCACATATGTGTTTGCGTTCAGTATAATACATATACACACACACATACATGCATACATATAAATATATATAAATAAACAAATATATATGTGTGTATGTTTGTGTATATGCATATATACATACATGTATGTGTGTGTATTTTCATTTCTTCTTTTAGTCCTTTTCATTTAAATTTACTTTTACCTCCCTTTTCTAGTTCCATAATATATTCTGTCATTGTCTGCCTGTAATCATTTGTTTGCAAGGATTGGGTCGTAGTAGTTTTATCTAAGTCACATCTGGTAATACTTGAAGAAAGTCTCTTCTGGAGGCTGAAAAAAGAGAAACGCTACATGAATACACTTGGACAGACTTAATATGCACTCAGCTCTAGCAAATGTTGTTCCATTGAATCCGTAATCACAACTAGCAGTTATCTATAAGAGCAAAAGCATATATATAGTTTAATTTTTACAAACACTTTCCATCAGCTAAAAGGGCGTGTTCATTCTCTTAAAATCTTTGTTGGAAGACATCTCCCTGTGATTTGGGCACAACATGCAGTTAGGCCTTTGATAAAACTTCCTCCATTACATCTTCAGAAAGTTTGCGATAAAACGTCTCAGTGGGATGAAAACTGTCCCAAAATAAGTGTTTCCCAGGAGCATCACATATTGGGGTAGCATCGTTGCAAAGTGGCCCTGCTTCTAGTGATCCAGTGCCACAACACCCTCTTCTTGTCTCCACAAATCCTGCAATAAATCAAAACCCTTTTAAATTAAAGAAATGGGATTCAGCTCAAGGTTCTTTTAGTGTGCTCTCTAGTTGAATTTCTTATAAAACTTGCCAAATTTTTGTGGGTTTTTGATAATCTCCAAGAAACCAGTGAACACATCCGCATAGACGATTTTGCTTCCCTTTAGTTTTTCTTGTATGTTTGACAGCAGCTTTACAAGCTCGTCATTGTAGGATTTAGCTATTGAGTTCTCAGTTTGTATGCAATTTCTCATGAAGGGAGATTTTAGACTTAGCTGGATTGGCAAACACCCAACTGGAGGAAGTCCTGCAACCACCATGTTCCGGCACCCTGAATCATACAGTTCCTGTTCATCATTTCTCCCAAAATTCAGCATCAGGTTGATATATTTCACTAAATTCAATAAACATAAAAGACTTAATGATGGTACAACCCTGACCCGTCTAAAGAACAAGTGACATGTAAGAGAAGATTGTCTACCTGAATCAAGTTCTGAAGTTTGTTTTGCAAGAACTCTTGGTACTTAGTGGCAGTATATTGAAGCCTCCTAGTTGGTAAGTCAAAGAAATTAAACACCCAATCGTTAGTGCCTGCACTGATAATCACCAAAGCTCCTTCAATAATTTGTACGGCTCTTTTATCTCCCACAATCCCTGCTAGCCTCTCTTTGTAATCCTTAAAGTAATGTGGTTGCCTTGAAACAGGGATCACGCCAGAGAGAATAGTGGTTGCCTCATCGAAACCGGACCCAGCCGACGCGAAGCTGACCCCAGTAACCAACTCATTGTCTGATAGATTAGGCTGTAGAAAAGGAGGAACCAATTCCTTTAGGCCAAGAGCTGAAGCTATCAAGTCTGGAACAAGTTTTCCATTTGAAAACCGGCCGGTCGGGACGCGGTTTGGGAAGTCATGTCCATAGGGGAGATGATTTCCTCTGAAAATAGTCTGAATGTAATTGTTGTTTCCTGTGTCAACAGTTGAGTCACCAAAGATTAGGATTGCAGGAAACTTTGGCAAGGTTTTGTTGCTAAATGTTGGGGTAATGTTGTTGCACAAATGTATGAAGATGAACATTGAGAGACTTAAGGCCATGTCCAATTGGGATTTTTTGTTTATGTTTCTTGCGAATTTAAGTTACATATAATGTTAAGATTCAAAGTTATATAGGAGATGATTACATGAAATTGTTGCTTGAAATGGGAACCTGACAAGTGATCTTGAAACCAGTGTGGAGGCTGGAGGAGGCAAAATTTCTCTCTGTTTCTATGAATTCAATTTAATGCTTATTTCCATTTGCAGATGGTTTCAAAACTTGGTTTCAGAAGCTGAGTTGTGCTGCATATGATGGAAAGGTGCAATATCTTTCTTTGCATTTAGAAGGCCTAATTAATTCACCAATGGGGCTAATTAGTTAACTTAATAGAACTAGAATGAAGACATCTCAGAGTTTATTGAGGGGTTTAACAAGTAACACCCCATGAATTACTGCTAATAGGACTAGAGTTAAAAATGTTCTTTCTTGGTTTCTGTGTCGTTTTGTTTTCCTTTTCTTTCATTACTCTATTAGCTAATTAAATCATGGGTCTTTTTCACTTCACTGGTACATTATTGGTGTCTTGAATTTTCTTCCCCATAATGTTGCCTCTATTTCACCTATTTCTTCTTTTTCTTTGTAAAGACCCATGCCCTGAGTTTAGGGTCTCCACCGTCTCAGGCCCAAAGAGCATTGTGGAGTATGCAATTCAGGAACTCAGCAGTCTCCTGATTTGGTGAGGATTTTACGCAAGAAACCACATTAGGTGTTCCCCCGCAGCAGTGAAACACCCATAATGTGCGTGTCCTTGGAATCGAACTCTGAACTTTTTAGTGGCATATCCAACCTGAATATCAATTGAGCTATCCTCTTTACTATTTCTTCTTTTTCTAATAAGATGTAGATGTGAAGATCCAAGCAATATGTCAATCTGTGACAGGTCTAATTGAATTCAAACAAGGATTGTCAGTATAGGCGTTTTAGATTCTATTCTAAATCAAAATTTGTGCTTCATGCAAATTCAAATTTAATGTATACTAAAAATTCCATTAACACAACCAAAAAGAAGAGCAGAATAGGCCTATGTTGCATCCAGGTCACAATTCAGTTAGTACTCGGGTTGAGAGTTGCTCCAAAAGATATAAGATTCGATTCTGGGGACACGCACAGTGAGTGTTTCACTGTTATTTGAGTCAAATGTCTAGTTTGCAGTGCACACCTTACGTGAGCTCCCTGTGTATGACCTTCCTAACTTAGGAAGCCGCTGAACTCTTAATTTGTATCTTACATAATACTTCTTGGGACTGGAGCGGTGCAGACCCTCAGAGCGATGATATGGTCTTTTGCTCCAAAAATAAACCTATGTTTTGGTCTCGTTAAAGGAAGAAAAGGGAAAGAAAAATAAGGTCTTACTATCTTAATTGAAGATGTGACACTACAATCACCATAAGAGAGAGGGAAATCTGAATTTGAGCTTTTTCTTGTACTTGTGCGCTGGTTTATGCACCAATACTATTATTTATTGGGGGTTTGGTTCTACTTCGATTAATGGACTTCTGGAAAAGCAGGTAAGAAATGTTCATCCAACATGTTCTTATAGAAACAATTCACTAACTTCATTCATGACATAATTCAGTTATTATTCGGATTAGATTTGACACCGAACTACCAATTCAGTGAACTCCACTATTTACTGACCATATAAAATATGTGTGCCCTATAAACTAACGGTCAATACACATTAAGGCAGAAAATCGTCATTGCCATAAACTTTTGTAGAATTGAAAATATATTAGCAAGTATTTGATATGATATCATCGTTGCATTAAAGACTTCCTATTTGCGTGGAGCATGAAACCAACTCATGTCTCATTTGTGATCCCATTGATGCCTTCATAATAAAATGAAGATTTGGACACGTGTTGGCAAACTAAATGGGTTGAGAGCTGCACCAGCTGGTCTCGTAGATCCAGAATATATAAAAAATTGTTAATATTTTAAAACACTCCATTGAAAATACTATTTTAGAACACAACTTAGTGAAGTGATAAAAAAAGAGAGAACAAGATGTTATGACACGCATTTTCTACGTATTCTTTCCTTTTTCTATTGGTCCATTTAAGATGTGTTCTAAAATAATGTTCAAATTCTATGTGATTTAGCAACAATTGTAAAAAAGGTTTTCAGGGCATAACTCAGTTGGTAATCGGGTAGAAAAATTGATCCAAGACACACGCAGTGTGGGTATTTACTGCTGTCTAGGCCAGTAATAGCTATGCCATTGTAACTGACCCAAATGGGTTAAAAAGTTGTTGGCCTAATTTGCATTAGGCAACTTGTGTTGCTTCCTGACAATGTCTTGCCAACCTAAAAGGCGCTGAGCTCTTGATTTGAATCCTCCACGAAACTTTTTGGGGCTAAAACGATAGAGTCTCACATAACCGGAGGTATTGGTCTTTTACTTCATAACAATTGTAAAAAAAAAAAGGCTTGTTGAAAGAGGATATATAGAAATAGAGTGTGTTTGCAGCAACTTAGTACTGCAGCAAAGTTTTTGCCATATTACTAAAAACGTTGTAAACAAAGGGAATGCCCTCAGCCTTTCAGCTCTCAATAACTCAGTGGTGGTCGCCCATATCTAGATCCATACCACACCTCCAGCTTGCAGGCTGTACCTGTATTACGAGATGTAATACTGTATATCACCCATCCACATCTCCAGGACATAGCCTAACTGGTCTGAATAGGAGTTCTCGAAATAGAGGTTAGGGATTTAATTTTTGTCAAAGACAAGAGATTCCCTTCCCAGTAAGTGCATAGTGTGGGAGCTTCACTGGCCTGTAAGCTTGCTTACAGTGCTGGAGACTCCTTATGCAGACTACTGTGTAAATGACCAAGCTCCTGCTAACGGGCCGTTGGGTAATTGATTTACATCCCAACACTACCTCTGAGACTGAATGTGGCAGAGACCCTTACTAGTTGGGGTTCAAACTTTTTTTATCTCCCCATCCACGTCGAGAAAAATGAAAGAAAGGACACTATATATAAATATGTAAAAGTCAATTGTGTTAACTATTTTAGATAACTGTATAGTGTATACATCATATTAAACCATCAGTTACTCATAGTTATCCTTTTCTCTCTAAAAGCACGTCGCCATTCTTCTAGTCTCATATTCATGATATGTTCACTCTCCGCAACTAATACAATATCGTCAGCAAAAGCATACACCATGAGATTGTCTCTTGGATCGGCGTCTGTCAGAGCAGTCGAAAGACTCACTGTAGAGGGGAAGATGAGTAAAGATATGTCCAAACTGACTTGGGATGAGCAGATTAGGCATGACTTACTAGATTTGCACCTCTCTGAGGACATGGTCCAGGATAGAAGTTCATTAAGTAGAGGATTAAGGTTAAGGAGTTGTAGGCAGGATATAGGGACACCTTAGGGATACTTAGAGGATTACATATTTTCTACACTTTAGGTTGACGTTGCATTTTTTGTTTTGTGTTTTTGTCTTTGTCTATCAATTATTTGCGCATATCCACTATTATGACTATTGTAATATTAGAAGTTTTCTATTTGTGTTTACTAAAATCCCTACATTAGCACATCATATTCCTATTATTGTGATATCTATGCACGTACATATAAAGCCGAAAGTCTCACTAGAATCAAACTATGTATCCCTTGAGATGGAGGTATTGTTTGCATGCCTCTCACCCTCCACAGACTCTAGTGATAGCTTTTGTCCTCCACAGACTCTAGCGATAACTTTTGATGTGGTTGGATATATTAGGTATGATTGTTGTTGTTGTAGTTACTCATAGTTATTTTAATAATAAAACAAGTTTGTAATTCAAATCAAATGGTGAAAATAGTCTACAAACTATTTTAATAGTCTCATCATAGTCCGCAAATTATCCTTTTCACAAAAAGAGAGCGAAATATTTTTGTTCTTATTTCCATTTTCATGTGATTAATGGGTAAATTTATAAATTCAAGATATAAATTAATCTTCTCTACGACCATCTTCATCACAACCACCTTCATCTTCACCATCAGCACTTTTGCTCCCAAACAAGGGGGGAAAAACCATGCAGAGACATCCTTTGGCTAATGAATAAGCAAGACTGGTCCTTTTTTGGTGCTACACTAGGTAACACCCAGTATGCGATTCTACAACAGCTTCTAGCTTCTACTTACATATCAACCTCAACTCTAACAAACATGATCAGACAATCTGAATTCCTATATATTCTGCATTAAGATAACCAATTGATTTCAACCTACAACTACTTGGAAAGCAAAAAAACATTCATTTCATCTGAATTTCATGACAACTTCCACTTGCTTGAATAGGATCAGTAGCATCCTAATATCTGAGTGCAGAATGACAAGATTCTCTTCTCTGAGAATGAATAGCATCCAACGATACAAGTGACTTCCACTTACTGCCATCTATTAAAACGACTTCTATATTCGCTTATAAACACAGATCAGCAATATGAGAAACCACTCCATTATTTGAATAACGTCTGATGAGTTGCATACATTATGACATAACAATAATACTCAAGCCTTTTTCCACTATATGAGGCCGACTATGTGAAGCCGGCTTGAGAGAGAGAGGGGGAGAATTGAATGAATATGCTACAAGAATTGAGTAATAGAAAAGATCTCTTGATCCTTTTCCAAAGTTTAAGGAAATCAGACACCAAGAGACATGTTGGATACCATTCGCAGTACGTGTTCTGTCTTTCACTACTCAGCATGTCCAAAGGATAGGCTTCTAACGTATTATCTTCCAATATTTGAGAAACACCTTAAAATGGAAGCAAATGGCTGAGTAGTATCATAACTTTCAAGGAAGTAACTAAAAGAGCAACACGAAAATTGAAATTAATGGCAGTAAAATGGTAACCTTAATCATGCTGTACACTTTTGCTTGTAAACTCTGTAGAATCCAGACAAAAATGGAAAGGGAAATGACAAAGAATGAATGTATATAAAGATTCAAAAAAGAAAAATTAAAGCACGAAATATAGGGATCCGGAGCTGATGATCAACTGCTGCTTCATGTCACAACCATTGATGCACTAACACTCCATTCTCCCTAAGGTAATGAAATAACTCCAAGCATTCATTATATGTCTTCTGATATTTCGAGTTTCTTAAACCAGGGCAGCACCTTTGCCATCTATTGTAATGGCACTCAAGAAACATCTCATCAATCAGACATATTGCACCAGTCTCAACTAGTCTTGGTATCAAATGAAACTCTGTTCCTTCCACATCCATTTTCACCACAACATAATCGTGCTTCGAGACACTACTCTTCAACCAACTTGAAAAATCAAACCCTTGAATCTTATCATAATCCCCCACAAAATCACTTGAAGACTGCACCGCTTGTATCCTACCCATTCCTCTACCTTTCTCCATATTCTTCCTATTGGGCTCTCGATTTATCTCGAAAAACAGTGTCTCATTTCTCAACCAGGCTGCATATGGAATTAGTGTGACACTCTTTTTCAGCTTATACTCATCATGAAATGCCTTATCTGCCTCGATAGCATAAACTTCAAACGTCTTATTCTGTTTTGGATAAATCTTCCTAAACCAACCCCCAATGCTTGAACCATAGTTCCTAGCTCCAACATCTACATAAACATACCTATTCCTGAAGCTAATATCCACCATGGAAGACAAATATTTTACAGTTACAAGATTCTTTTTCAGCACAATCCAAGGTTTTAATGGCTCTTCCTGGATAAATGGTTCTGCATTTCTTATCAATTCCTTCTTGTACTCTGGGACATGGCAGTGCTTCTTCCCAATGCTTCCATTAATAATCTGTTCTTTACCATCACTGGCAACTTTTCCACTCTCTTTTCTCAAAACAATTTCACGAACAGGTGCGGATGAGGGATCTACACCGTCAATCAAGCGCGATCGAATCAGTCTACAAGAATTGAATAACTCTAATAAAGAATTCAGACTGTACTGATCTTTTGAAATTGTATGTACCACAAAGAAGCCTCCAAGCTTGAGAGTTCTAGAAACTTCGGAAGCAAACTCCACCGGTCTATTTGTTCGGTCAAGACCGGAAACTCCAGAAAATTCAAAATCAAACGTGTCGTCATCGAACGGCTGAAAAGAAGAGCTACCTTTCTTTACCAACGGCGGCGATGACTTTTTCGAGATTCCAATTGAATTCGTCACGCCGATATCTCTCAATGCGGCGACGTCTTGGCCGGTTAGGGTGTCGATACAGAGAGACTTGGAGTCCGGGGAGAGAAAACCCTCATCAGTCAAATCTTGGAACACGGTGGAGTAATAATCTCGGAAACGAGAATCAGTTGTCGAAATTATTGAAGAGGAGGAGAGGAACGGAGAGGAAGGCGGAGCGAGTATTAGAGTTTCCGGAAAGAAACAGAAGTTTCCGGTGGTATCACAAGTATTTCCTCTGACGGTGATGACGTAAGCAAATCGAGCGAGGATGACGAGAACGCCGAAGGAAAGTAAACGCACAAAAACATTGCTCAGGGGGTTAGGCTTGGGCGCCGTTAATTCCATGGAGGCATTTCTTTCAGGAGAGAAAATAAAAGAAAAAATGATGGATTATCTGCAAGAAATTACAGAGATTGTTACGATTGTAGTGATCAATGGGGGGACGGCAAAGGTAGAGATCGGAAATTGAAACCGGAGTTGAGGGCAAATATGGAAGTTTGAAGAATGACGGTTAAAAGATGTCCATAGCCGTTAGGACTGGGGGCCCAGAATGCAATTGCCTTTGACGCTTAAAATTAGGGAGAATTGTCCTCATGAAAGAAAAATAAAACAGAGGGAGGATTTCGCGGTTGTAATAACTCATAATCACACGGTACCTTTGATTGAGTTAACATATCCTATGATTATACATAATCTAATATTACTTTATATGTTCGAAAATTATTTGAAATTAAATTGTTAAAATTTTGTCATAAATGATGTGAGTTAATATTTTGACGAATCATAATATCAAAATTTTAAAAGTTTAGTCTTAATTGTATTTGATCAGATGATTATTTGATTAAGCGTAATAATATTTTTGAGCTCGAGGAAGTATTCTTTTAGGGGCATAATTTTGTATCACAAAAATTTGAGATTTGAACTTTGCAATTACAAGGTTTTTCTAAGTCCTTGAAATCCAATGACTTCTTCGCTTAACAGTATGAGAGTGAAACACACAACTCCATTCCACCACCTCTAGTTTGCCTTAAAAAGCCTATTCACTCCTCTTTGAACCTTAGTATCTTAAAGGGAAGACAACTCCCACCTTTTTCCCCCCTTTCTTCAGAGAATGAAGCCTCCAACTTAGTAAAATTGGATGAAGATAAGGATATTTGCTTGAAGAAAAAAGAATGTCATTGGTCAATCATTATGTTATCACTATCATATTCTTTTCTTGTATTTCCATCGTATCTATATTGCAATCTGGAAAAACTCAAATCATAACTTTCTTATGTGACAACAATCTAAAAACTTGATACGAATAATGAAATAAAGAGCGAAACAAAATATTTGATATATATATATATACTGATTTGGTTTATTGTTGAGTACAATTTGTATTTGCTTGCAAACTCATAATTCAATTAGGACAAAAATCTGAAGATTTTATTTTTATAACGGTTTATCTACATCTTTAGAATGTGCGCGCGTGCGTTATTCATGTATTAAAGTTAGAAATGAATCAAATTATATAAATGACCAATCCATCATTTTTCGTTTTAGAGTTCGATATGCTCAAGAGATTAATTGGTCCAAGTATAATATTGATATCGAAGATATGATGACATTGTCATTGCTTTCTCTTCTCACGCTATACATTTTTTTCTTTAGTTCCAACGAACGGAATAAGCTAATCTAAAGAACGAGTGTAATACTTGAAAAGTTTGATTTAAAAAAGGTAAAATTCAACTTGTTCATCAAATTAGTGAAGTTATTTCCTTATAATTAGAACTAACAAGAATGGAATCATGTCACCTTTTTGTTTAGTATTATTGGAATATCTCTCACTATTTTACTAAAAATTGAACGAATTGATCTTGTTTTTTCTCAGTTGAAAAGAGATGTCTTGAGCAATCATAGAAGTATTTTGATAAACAAAATTTGCTCAAACGAATGTATTGAATCAATTTTAAGATATGTAAATAGAACTAAATAAGAAATAAAGTGAGTTTCCTGGAAGGAGCTCAAAAAATGGAGTGATTTTATCATTGGTAACACTAATATTGTGTTGGAAGAAATTTTAGAAATGAGTTTGTCTAAAGTTGGTGAACAACATACTTTGAGCTTAATTATGATTAATGTCCTTAATCAAAAATGGAAACTAATTAGTCTTAAATTATCTACATAATGAGTAGATGATTTTAGACTTTTGAATCACTCAATTCCGATACCGGGTGAATAAGAAATTAATACTCAAAGTAGGAGTTAAAAATAGTTGAAAAACAGAGAAATGATTATGTGACCTCATGAGAATTGAACACATCATCATTTTTCAAACATACCACATTGGTCAATTGAAGGAAAGTTGCCACCAAATATAGTACTAGGAGAGGCACTTTAGATGTGCCCTTAGGACAAGAGAATTTTTGACCGGAGGGAAGATGCAGATGGCTGCCCCACATGCGCGCGTGCGCCACCGCCGTATGCTCGCCCGTCTGGCTGGCTCGGCTCGGCTCAGGCTTGGGCTCATGGCTTGCCCGCCTGATTCTTATCTTTTTGGACAAATTTTCTTTTAAATTTTTCCAGAAAATAAGTTACATGATCTTATGGTTATGATTTAATCCTACGATCTAACGGCTCGGATTAAGCTGACAGTTTCAATTGACTGATTCCTACCAGTCGCGGGTTACTGGCCGATCAGAGGAGGTCGTGAGGTGCATGATGATCGTGGGGGTTACTGGCCGATCAGTGCGGTCGTAGGTTGCCGTAACCTCCAAGATTTCCCTCTATAAATGGAAGCAGTGCTCTGCTTCTGAGATATACTGAAAAAATTTCTTCCCTTCTCCTGTTGCATACGAGCATTCTGCATAAACTACTGTTGCATACTGCATACACTGCTGCTGTATTTCATCAATCCGAGAAGTCAGAACATTTGTCAGGTTTGTGGAGTTCTTATGTAGTAGTTCCACTCGTTGGAACTGGTAGCCGTTGTATCCTGGAGACGCTTGCAATTTCTTGTTGGGCACAGTATACCGAAACAATTCGTCTTAAGAACAGAGTCCTGGACTCGCCTCGGTTTGTGTGGAGCTCTTCTCTGTGTTGAGCTCTTTCTTGTGTTTGAGCTATTCCATGTGTTGAGCTCTTCTCCGTGTTTGAGCTCTTCCCTGTGTTGAGCTCTTTCCTGTGTTTGAGCTCTTCACTCTGTTGAGCTCTTCTCTGTGTTGGGCTCTTCGCCGTGTTGAGCTCATCTTTGTGCTGAGCTCTTCTGTGCTGAGCTTAGTTCTTCCTATGGTGACTCAGCTCTTTCTATGTTGAGCTCTGCTCATCCTGTGTTGAGCTCGCCTCTTCATATGTTAAGCTCAGCTCATCCTGTGTTGAGCTTAGCTCTTCCTTGTGCCGAGCTCTGCTCATCCCTGTGCTGTACAGAATGTTAGTTTCTAATCTGTATAGAATCTGAGTTTCGTATATGAGAAAGTTAACATATTGCATGATGAGCCAAAAATATTCAGTTAGTCAACTAACAGTCAACGTAGTTTAGGTTCAGCTACTTAGTGGCCTCAACCAGAAGACCTCGGTCTCTGCCACTATTAGTTACAGTCAAAGCGACAAAGGTAGTTTCAAGTGTAGTTCTTGGTCAGCTCGGCCGTACACCTGAGTAAGGTTGGCCATTATTCAACATGGTCAGAAGTAAATAAAGAATGTATTAAGTCTTCAGAGATCATCTCAGAGACAGCATATATCCAATGGTTCATGAAGCATTACAGCTTGGCATATTACTCCTCGGCTCGGCATATTACACCTCGGCTCGGCAATGCCCTAATCAAAGCAACTGCTCATAGTCAACCTCAGCGAATAAAAGGAATCAGCAATGCGCTACTTCTATAAAAGTATACTCAGCTCGGCCTCGGCACAACTCTGGCCTCAGCTTCATATTAGCATCAAGCTCTGACCACGGCCCTGCTCTCACGAATATTTAGTCTCTTGGAAAAGATCAGAAAAGACCTTATCAACTGCCATCTGGGACCCACCAAGACAGCTTTTGCAAAGCACTTTCCAGGTGTCAAGCATCGGTTGGTTCAGTACAAAGTCATCATTGCAGGCCGACCTACAATTTATAGAGTTAGCCACTGACACAGTTGCAGTCACATACATGTCCCATCAGACTACGCACTCGCAGCAGACAAGACAACCATCTCAGACACATCACAACCCTATCATCGGGCAGAAGGTCAGACCTCCTCAACCTGGAGTATAAATATACCTCATTCCAGACGGGGAGGGGGACGATGCAATTTCAAAAACTCCAACTACAACTAAACAACATCTCGGCTCACTCTTAAGCAGCCTCATTCTCATTGAGATACTGATTCAGGTTCATTCTAAACCTGTGTTCCAGTGTGAAATACCTACTAAAAACATCATAACTGACTTAAGCGTCGGAGAGTTATCTCAGAGCAGCGCTCTGGGCCTCTAACGTTTTCTCTTTCTTCACATGTTTCGTTCTTGGGTTCAAACCGAAAGTTAACGACCATCTACAAGGATCACCTCTGATCCATTAGGTGAAGATATCTGCTTCATCATTGCAGGAAGCCCATGGACGTTTATAACATTACACATTAATGTTAATACAAATACCAATGAAAAAATAATTACAAATAAAACACGTCACCTACCTTACGGAAGCGTGAACCGCCACAAGAAGTTGACTTTGACTAATCCTTAACCAAGTAGTATCAGGCTACGACTTTGACAAGTTCAAAACCAAGGAATGATGTCATCATGCAATGCTAATCAGTGACGCACTCTTCCTCATAAGATTCCATAAAAATCAGAAAATATCCTCCCCTCCCCCGATTTTTAGGACTCTAGTAAAACCAAATCATTTCCGGAGCCCATCTGGTTTAGTAATTATTTGATTAATCAAATTAAAAGTATCAAATCGTGTTTGGATATGATTGGATTCAATAACTTAGATATAATATGTTTGACATAGACATTATCTACGGTTTAGGTTGGCTTTGCACTTGTTTGTTTATGTTTTACCGTTGTTTTGCGTTACATGTACATATACATGTTATGTGTATTTTTAATATCAAAAGGCACTTCTTTGTATTTCCTGAATTCCCTCACTAACACAATAGCACATCATATCTCTATTATTATGTCATTTATGCAGGTACATATAGAGTTGTGGATCTCAATGGAAGCAAACTCTATATCCATTGGGATTGGGGCATATGTATTGTTTACTTACTACTTACCCTCCCCAGACTCTAACTATAGCTTTTGCTATCGTTGGGATATGACGGATACGGATGATAATGAAGATATAATATGTTGCCGATATAAATTATTATTCATTTTAATCAGTCTAATACACTTTTTTATATAGGCCATATTACTTTTTTTGGGTTGAAAAGTATAAGAAAACGAACGATTTAAAATTTATCAAGTCGTTTCTTACTGAACTCAAAGTTGGCATATTAGAAAAAAATTAATTTAGGCTGAGTAGTAAAGAGGCACTTATTGGTATTAATCAGGGCTTAAATACCTATCTCCCTTTCGCCTGCGTGAGTTTCAAACAATAAAAGGGACATCTTAGCACTTGGCAGATAATTGCATTGTTTTTGGTGCTATTAACTCCTCTCTCTCGTCTACTTGTAATCGTGTTATTGATCGGTTATATTCAACAAAATATAGATAAGTAAATCAAATAATATACATGAAGCTCTTATTCAACTTACAATTACCTTGTCTGTGTAGCAATTACTCCTAATTATCTCTTGTCTATAAAATTAAACTATTGAAATAATTAGTCATGACATTAGAACATAACCAAATTATGTGGCAAGTTTGGCAGAAAATATTCTGACTTGTGCATGAAAAGACTTGTAAAGAAAAACATGACATGTTTAAGTGGTAAAGATCCTTTAATATATTCTTGTACAACAATATCATCCACTAATCAAGACAAACTTGATGAATGTACAATTAGCTATGCAGAAAAATTCATTATGAAGCTAAAGTATTAGCCAAATTTGTAACTATTTCTATCGTCTGAGTTATTAAAAAAAAAAAAGAATCTCTATCAGAAAGCAAACAAACACATGTAACAAACAAACCAAAACGAACAAACGAATAAGATGAAGTAGATTAATGTACTCCAAGGACCAGCTATATGTAGCAACCCGAACTCAATATAGGAGAGACTCCACAAACATGTCCTCTCTTGGCTCCTCCTTTGTCTTGGAGTAGATTTCCTGCAAAGAACTGCTCCGACCATTCATGTTTTCATACATCTTCGGACTCGGCAACATCTGTAGAGTATATGGTACTTGATTTTCAGTGTATAATGGCCTTAGGCTGTGAGGCTGAACACTAGAGAAAGTCGTAGGCCGAGCAGCCATTGGCACTGCGTTATTGTTGTTAGTATTGTTAGGTGAAGGCTTGTTATGACCACTGCCACGACCTGCCGGAAGACCATGGATATGCTTGCCCTCGTATGTTGTTATAACCGACCTCATATCATGTGATGCTCTTTCTACATGCTTCCTAACTGAACAACCTAAAAATGTACACTTGTAGTAGCTCCTGCAACACAGACCATAATTTGTTAAGACTAATGAAATCAATCAACTTTATCACTAAATCTACCATTAAATCACCACTCAAAAGCGCATTCTTGGTGGGATTTTTCTTAGTTTCAGTACACCGTACTATTCATATATTGAATGGTTTAGTTATTTATACCTTGGATTAGGATTTCCTTTGACAACTTTTTGGCCATATTTTCTCCATCTATATCCATCATCAAGAATATCAATATCACTAGTAGTTTGAACAACTACTCTAGGTTCTCTAACTGTTCTGCTTCCTGGAGCTGAAATGCCTTCGCTTTCACTCTCTCCCTTCCTGAAGTTACAATACAAATATGATGTATCAGCAACAACTAAACAGGCCTTAAAGTTTTTTGGTAAAAAATATTTCCACTTATAGAATAGAAGCATACCATCTTTTTGCTTCAGGTTCTTCGTCATCAAATTCTTCTCCAACAGATTTACTCTCTTGAAGACTCTGCTCAAAACCCCCATCTCCAACAGAAACCGACGAGTTCTCAGGTGTCGCATTCGAATCTGGTTGCCCATTTGTATTAGGACCATAACTCTGATCCGTTGTATCATTAAGTTGACCATTATAAGGGTGAAGTACAACAGAAGAAATGGAGGAAGATGATGATGATCTTCTTGTAGATTGTGGCTTTGGATGGTTGTGATTCCCTTTGTAAACAATCTCAGTAATCTGCCCATCTACAGTTTTTTCTACTTTCTTTTTAGTTGGGCAATTGGGGAAAGTGCACTTGTAATAACTTCTCGGATATCCGCTCCCTTTCACACTTTTCTGCCCATATTTCCTCCAATTATACCCGTCTTCAGATCTTTTCCGTTCACTTACAGTTTGTGAAGATTGGTTGTGTTGATTATTTGAAAACTGATATTCGTTGGTCGATTGAGAATTGTTTTGAAGAGTTGCAGTTTCAGGAGAAAAGCTCTGTACATAATCGTACTCTGATTTTGCAATAGCACTCTTCTCTGCCAAAAAACTTTCTTGCTTGTTGGACTCTTGCATATTCCAATAATTATTTTGTTGCCCCTGAAATTATGAGATGATATCCATTATGAATCAGCTGCTTTTGGAGGACTAATTTTATGTAAAAGAATAAACGGACTCATTCAAAACATCCAGAAGATATGATATTATGTTTAAGAAATTAGTTTCTTCGGCCGAAAATCCGCAGGTTTATCTGGAAAAATCTACCCTTCCCCCCTTTTGAACAAATGAAAAAATTATGCAACTCAAAGCACTCCAGACTCTAAAAGCAAAAAAAGGGATCTGAAATTGACATATCAATATACTACTTCTCTCCCAAAGATATACTTGATCATAATTTAAAGACTATTATGGCCATTGTTTTCATTCTACTCTTACTTGGTTGATTGATGTCAACTAGAGAAAATTGAAAGGATAATATAGAAACTTTCAAGTACTAATCATAATTTTAGAAGGTAATCAGACAAACCTAAATAGAAACTATCAAATTTTTTTGAACGCAGAGGATATTATTCAAAACTTACTGTTGGGATTGTGCTAGCCTGAGATTCAGAATTTGATGGCTGAGGCTGAAAAGAGAAGTCTAATTGGCGATGGTCTTCTTGCTTGACACCCTGATGGAAGTTGGTAGAATCATTTCTCCAATTGAAGGCTCCAGCAAAGAAACCTCCAGTGGTAGGAGAAGGAAGAACCTGGAAACAAATTGAATCATGAATACAAAAATATACACAAAAATTAATTAAAATGATAAAGGGAAATGGTATAGAACATACATTAGAGCCATAAACAAGAACAGGGGAATCCAAGAGTTCAGCAGGGCTCAAACCAGGAGGAATAGCAAAGTAAGAAGAAGGAGAAAAAGGAGGTGGAGAAAGGGGCAAAGAAGGTGGGGGAAATGACTTGAATTTAGGCACCCCAGCTCCTGTTCTTTCAGTTATACGATCACCAAGGCCTTTGGTGGCGGTGGAGGAGGTGGTGGGGTAATCATCGGAGGAAAGAAGGTCGGTGAAGGAAGTATGGAAGGAGAAGTTGAGAGTAGAGGGCTGTATACTTGGTGAAGATGAAGCCATAAGGAGGAAATGAACAGAGCTAAGAGAAAGAAAATCTCTGTATGGAATCTGAGAATTTGTGTGAAACAATCTTCTAGTTATTTAGAAGGGGAAGTTGTACAAGTAAAGTAAGGTGGGTAATTTCCTTTTATATGTATTTCAATTTGAAAAAGAGCTTCTCAAAGTAGACAGGGAAGAACACGAAAGGGGTGGGGTGGGATCTGGGAAGGAGAGAGGAAATAGGGGGCGGGTCTGCTGCCTATGTAACCATAAGTGTTTTCTAATATATGAATATAATGCATCCAGGACATAGCTCAGTTAGTACTCAGTTGGATTTGTTTCAAGAGTTTAAGAGTTCGAGTTCAAATACACGCATAGGGTGGGTGTTTCTCTGCTGCTATGCTGAAAACCTAGTTAGCGGAGAGTCACCTTGTGTGGATTCTTGTTTAAAGTCCTCATCGAACTAGGAAACTACTGAGTTTATTATTTGTATTCTCCACAATGCTGACCCTCATGGCCTTTTGCTCTAATCTATGGCTATTTTCGGTCGTCTATGTTCCCATGACATATTCCACTGGTTCCAGATAAGGGGTTTTGAAAGAAACGTCAGGGATTCAAACCTTGCCGAAGGCAAGAATGTTTATTTGAACTCCTTCCAAGCTAGCTGCATAGTGTGGGAGCACTATTGGCCCGTGGAATGACCTGATATCCTAACAGGCCAGTCCGTCGGTTGTTTCTTCGGTGTCAATAGGCTCCTTATGTTGTCTCTGTGCCATGACAAACTTCTACTAGTGAGCTCTGAAAACCTAATTTACATCTCTACACACCTTATGAGACCGGACAAACTTCTACTTGTAAGTCCTGGGAATCTGATTTACATCCCTACACACCAGAGATCGGAGATAAGACACCAGAAACCGGAGATGGTAAAGACCCTTACTGGTTGGAGTTAAACATTTTCGGTCGCCTATCTATTATGCAGTCGTATCGTCACTTTTACTTTCGGTCAACCGATCCAAACCTATAAATTGTGGGGTGATATGGGGTAGGGGCTCACCCAATTGGATCATGAGCCAACAATGCAAGTGGATGGTATGTATTATATAATGTAAAATTATATTATACACATTTTTTGAAACTTAGAAGAGGGACACTTACGTCATCCGTGAGGATACAAGTTTATGATACGGTTACGGTATTAAATGACATGTTAATTTGATAACTTAATGTTCGCAGAAACATTAGTTGAGACGACCAGTGAGTAATATCTCACCAATTAGAGCCACACCACATATTTCCATGAACAAAAAAAACTTTATTGATTATTTATGTTATTTGAAAATTGTCGAGTTATGAAATGTATACTGTAACAAAAACTTTATACAATCATCCTATTAGTGATATGCTTATTAAATAAAACCTTGCGTAGACATATATGCGAGTAAACTACAATAAATTGTAAAGTAAAAATATCAAACAAATACAAAAAGATAGTACTTGGAACAAAACTTATAATATAAAGTTTGTGGTTAATGAAATAACTTCAGTAACTAACGTCTTGTGAGTTAAGTAACTATATTCCGCCTCTGGTTACTTTGAGACTCATGCAACATATATAACTTTTCGTCATTCATCTTTGATCTTTATAATGAAGAACCAAATCTTATTATATCATATTAAAACTTATATATCTTTATTAAAACACCAACAACAATGAGACTTAACCACAAAATATAATTTATGTAGAACTCATAATATCCACATTCAGTAAAATAAATTTTGAAGGAACAAATGAAAGACAAACAAGTGAAAACTTGGGTTACTTGATATTAGTTGTTCTTGAAGCTATTTTAGTCATTTATGGTCAACCGGGTCTATGTTTGAATTGGATTCTCTTGCTGTGTTTGTTGAGAGTCACCGTTTTCGTATCCGGTCTTACAATTTCTTGCCGGTCACCTGTTACCTTGTGTCAGAACTTCACAACTTTCTTTGCTGCTAAGTCTCACACGATCGCAGCGTCACTGTTTCTTATAGAAATAGAATCTGGACCGGTTTAGATTAATAACTATCACAATAAAATAAAGTAGGTAATTTCAATGAAAGAGTATTTCCGGATGAGTAGCTGTTATAAGTTGTGCAAAGTTTTAGTGAGATGATGCTAAAGGAGTTACGGCGAATGTTTTCTATTTTTACATTAAATAAATTAAAAATGTGTTTTATTGAACAGTTTTTAAAAAAATTATTTTATTCAATATATATTGACATAATTATGTTACAATTTAACCAAAAAAAATATGTCAATATAAAATTATAGTAGTATTTATCACTGCCCTGCTGCCCGTCCTTTGTTTATGCATGTTGAGGTGCCTCTTCTGGGAAGCTAACTTGACCCTGAAAATCATTAATAAAATAAAAGGAGAATATCTTATTTTTGGTCAAACCGCAGCCTTTGACTGTGGCGAGCTACCACGTTTGCTAATAGTTGCTTACAAATTTTATTATTATCGTGAAATGCCGATCTCAACTAGGAGAATATTTCTTCCAAAAAAAAATTATCGTCCTTTTCTTTTTAAGAAACTTCCAAAATTTTTCCTTTTATGAGAAAAATAAGAAATAAAAATAGCCTATTGATAAGTATACATCCGTTTTTATAAATACACGTCTTTGCCTTTTTTACACAATTAATTTTATCTCATCATTTATTATTCAAATAAGATATATTCTCATACTCAGGTCGGACATCTACTCGACCTCAGGTCAGACATGTTCAATGTACATATAATAAATAAATAATACAATAGAAATATGAATATAAATATCAATATATGTATATTTATTTATTTAATGTGTATATATGTATTCGTGTATATGAGTATACGTGTGTGTATATAAGTGTGTGTATGTATATATACACATACATATGAGAGGACTTGATGATGGAGTACTTCCTCCATTTTGGTGCCTCTGATGGTGTGCTTCAATATTTGTGATGACTCCTAATGTATGCCAACATATTAGAGGCTCGAGTAGTAAGACTTATGTAGCGTTTTAATATAATGAATGAGAGGTTTGAGTAGGAGTGTTTTAAAATAGTTTTTTGAGGAGAGTATTGTTCATCAGTCAAAAGCTGAGATATAAGTATAAACTAATATGTTAAGGCAAAAGCTGAATAGTGTTTGTTCAAACATTGACATAATTAATAAATTATCAAACTCCTTACGTTTGTGGTTACTTAACTCTCGACATATAAAGTCTTTTTCTTCATGTTACAGTTTCTTGGGGAATGGATATATATTTTTTATTGTTGTATTTTCTCTGTTTCAAAATAAAGGTTCACTTTGACTTTTTAATATAGTGCAATTTAGATTATGTTAAAAAATTAAATTAAACTTTTTGGCTCTGACGTTGTAGCACCATCCATAATCAAGAATACCTGGCCAGAAGTAAAGACTAATTGGAAGGAGCGCAACTACAAGCATGTGTCAGCTGTTTAGAAGTACAATTCCACAAAACTTACCCCTTGGCAACCAAAAGTTCAAGTCATTTGTGAAGTCCTCCCTCTGAGGAATTCCACATTTTAGTTTCCTACCAAGTACCTGTTAAACATTTGTCATCCTTCCATGGGAGGTAGGAAAAGTTGCATCATTTTTTGGCATATGTGATTGCCATGGGATTCTGAGGAGTGATTTTGAAATCTTGAAGAGCTTGCATGGCAACAGAGGACTGGATGTCGTCTTCAAATTCCACAAAAGCTATACCTGGTTTTGCTTCGACCATTCGAACTTCCCTGAATCCAGGATATTGTTTGAATAGCACTTCCAACATCATACTTGTTGCCTCGTATGGTAGATTCTCTATAAACAGTATGCTGTTTGGCTCTGCAGCAGCTTCTTGGACACCAGTCTTTCCATGACGAGAGGAAGCCTGCAAAATTTTTAGAAAATATCTAATGTAATCTATGGAACAGTTCATGTTTCTTCATAGGATATCAGAAAATAACTAGAACCCGATAGCATCTTAGCTCCTTCAGAAACCTTCTCCTCGTTTCATATATTGAAGTTCTATAAATGGGTCCAAACTGTATATGTTCGAAATTTCTTTGTGCCACGTTTTCTCTCTAATTTATCTTCCCTGCATCAATTATTCCACATGATCCTCCTCTTATTTCTACGACTCAAGCTATGAAATGATAAAATCAAACAGCTCCAGTAATAGATCTGATAAAGGTATGAATTTGAATGATATAATCAAGCAAGAATATAATGTTTCTTAACAAGCAAATGCAGCAACTTACAGCTGGCCCGCCATTGCTGTCACCTCTTCGACCATTGGCTGTACCATCTTGCATTGTTTCATCAGCATGCCTCTTTTTTTCACCTGGTATACAGGTGCATCAAAATTATGCACAAAAGGTCAGTGAACCAATAGAAACGAACACCATTCTGTTTTTACTCCCACCAGGTGGTCTCCAGTGATACTTAAGAATTAACAAAACTGCAATCCACAGTTTGAACCTAATGCTATACTGTTAAACAAACAAAGAAGATAAGCATACAATAAGATGCAATAGCTGTCTTTCCCCCACCCACCAATGAAAACCAAAAAATAAATCAAATAAAATTAACAAAGTTAATGCTAACTTTGGAACGGTTTGTTTTACTATGGCAAGGGTACTTCTTATAAAAGCTAAAACAGTATCTCAGATTCTGTCAGTATTAAACCGACAGTAAAGATTAGCTTGTTTTATTCCAGACCCAAGTTTGCATCAAGAAATGAAATTAGAGAATGCAAAGAGCAGCACTGAAATTCAAGGGCATGATTGTCATACCTTTCTCCTCCGGCTTCTTTTTCTTTTCATAGGAACCCTCTGCTTTGGCTATACAATCGGACTTTGTTTTTGCATATTGTACCCTCTGAAATGCAAACCCAAGATAGAAAAATAAGCTCAACAGGTCTTTTATTGTCACCTCAGACAGATACAAATTCACGGAGCATCACAGGACTTCAAGAGAAAATAAAACACTGAAATTTAGAAAATCTAAAAAATTCATCTACATTCTACAATGAATTTCTCTCTTTTAATTCATACTTGTGTCACTCATACCACTATCTTCTACTTCATCTAGTAATTATGGAAAGCCACATCAGGTGCATAAAGTTAAAAAACCGTCCTAACATTCCCAGGATTTAAAACTATCACCCCACTCACCATAGATTTATCATAAAACGAGAAACCCTGCATCTGTCGAACTGCATTGCTGGCAGCAGTAATTTCACTAAAGACAACCCATGCCTGCCCCCGTAGCTTAGGCGTTTTCAGTGCTACAATGTCCAAAATCCTCCCATACTGCGACAACAGAGCATACAGAGATCTCTTCAGCTCTGTCCATGAAATATAAGGTAAATATTCCAAGATTTCAGAATCATCAAAATCTCAGAACACAATCAGATATCGCAAATGTGACACTCTCCAACAGAAAGCTGCATTTGCTATAATACATACTAATCCATCCATCAGAAACTAGTCATAAAGAC
The DNA here is from genome assembly GCA_036186865.1 of Eustoma russellianum. NCBI lineage: Eukaryota > Viridiplantae > Streptophyta > Magnoliopsida > Gentianales > Gentianaceae > Eustoma > Eustoma russellianum. Next base: position 29,540,245 of record AP025074.1, read on the forward strand.
CTTATGGACATAACTACGAAACAAGATAAGCAAAAAAAAGTGCCTTCACAGGTATATCATAACCAACTTCGTATGAGTGATTAAAATTCAGGTTTTTTTTCCTGTTTTTAGTCCGGGATGATGAGGGATAAAGATTTATTCTAAAGGCACTTCTACATGCAGGGATTCTCTGTACAATCCAAAGCAACAATTGTTTATCCCTCGATCTTATATAGGCATCATTGCACAAGAACATAGCTGAAGAATCTGGAGAGCCAGCATTGATACATTAACAAAGAAAACATAAAATGTTGTTGCAAAAAGTTGAGGCATTTTGCTGGGGCAAAGAAATGCAGAATGTCCATCGGATGAGAGGGTTACCTTCCTTTCTAACCTTCTCGTTGAGATTCTTAATGTAAATCGTCTGGTTGGGAGGGATATCGCCGGTCAACATGGCTACACCGCTCCGACACTGAGAATGTTGTATACGACGGAGAAGATGTGGGGAAAAAGTAATTTCTGCCCTAGAAATTAGGGCTCCGCCGCCTTAGATTGTTAGGATTCCCTGTCCTGGCTGTCATGGGTCATCTAACGACCACCTCAAACTTCTCAGGCCCAACCTGGCTATCTGCCGGTTTAGTATGTTGGTTGATTTGTTAAACCATTGGTTGAACCGGTCCAACCACGGATTAATTGGGGTCACTGCGCCAAGAGCAAGTTAAACTCGAGCCGAACCGCGTCAAATTGGTATGACTTGGTTTTGTTCTTAAATAGTTTTACAGGAGCATTAGCAAGTCAATCAGTTGATCTATTATTCTCTAATTCTGTATCGTGTGAAGCACAACATAGAAAACATCAATATTTGATGGTAAAATAATCATGTTTAAACAAGATGGTCACTTGATGATTATCCAATTAACACTTATGACCTTTTTTGGGTTAAAAAGGAAAAAGTAAAAGTAAAACCCATACACACATACATATATATGTATGTGTGTGTGTGTATATATATGTATATGTGTGTGTGTGTGTGTGTGGGAGGGGGGGGGGGTTGTATGTGTGTGTGTGTGTATAAATGGAAAGAGGTAGGGGGAACGGGGTTGGTCATTTCTTTTAACCAAGGGAAATTCCAAAGTACACACGTCTCTGATTCACGTAATGTATAGTTACCTGCTAAGGCTGCTATTCAAAACTTCACTCTCTCCTTGCAGATGGTACTGGTTTATGCTCATCTAAACCGCTTTGGGGGGGGGGGGGGGACAATGGGTTATAAGGCCAAACTCGGGCATACACACAATATGAGGGGGAAAAACAACCCACTGAAAAATTTAAGCAAGAGAATCTTATGTGGTTCAGATCTGTCTAATGTCATCTCCAATCTTCATGCCCCTCGTCGTAATCTTGACATCCAACACAATCACCATCATAATCCTCATAAGAGTAACCTACATCATCTTCATATGAAAAGTCAGCAGCATTGTCAAAAGAGTCATTTCTCACAAATTCCCGGGCTTGGAAAGATCCTTTGATGTCAGTATCATCTTCTTCAGATTCAGCACCAGAGGATTTCCCCTCAGTTTCCGATTTGTCATCCGAGGACCCGTTTCCCCGTTTATCTTCACTCTCAGACGGTTCCTCATCAGGATACTCATTCAATGGATTGTTCTCGGCTAACATGGAACAACGTAATTTGAAAAAACACCATACGAAGATCTTTATTTGAACAGAGAAGGGGAGAAGACTAGAAACAATCAAAAGAAAGCGTGAATACCATTGGAATCATCAGTTTCATAATCAGAATCCTCTGGGCCATCATAGTAGGAATCATCATCATCAACTTGCACCCTACATATTAAAGAGAATTGATTTTAGCAACTGAAGGAATCTAATCCCTTCTCCAAAATGACACATCCTTACAAGGGAAATGGACTTCCAGCATCTTCCTCGCTAATCTCCATGCTGTCCTCCACAGCATAGTAGTCGTAAACATAGTTATCAGGCATTGCTGAAGATGGACAAAGAAATGGATTAACATACAGTCGCACAAGCAAGGATGTAGGAGAAAAGCTCCCTGCCTGCCAACAGCCAACCACCAACCTCCTTGCCCCGCCCGTGAGGAGTGGAGGGGGCTGAGGAGGAGGGGGGGGTAGAGAGATGGAAAAAAGAAATACTAGAGATATGAATGGGAAAAAAGAACGTAAAAGAGACAAAAGGAAGAATGGGCAATACATGCATCACCTCTTTCAGGCAAGCTACCATGGATATCTGCTTCAACCTCCACAGCAGCGCTAGGAAGGAATTCCCTCAGGAGAGGCAAAAATTGGGACATCATCCTGTCATCCTGCAATTTTGACGATCTGCATCCAAATCGAACGACCTCAGTGATCATCAAAAGAATCAGCACTGCAGAGAGATCCTTGTCCAAGAAATTACCTATCAGCTTGCACCTTAATACTTTTCTCTTCTTCTATGCGGGCAATATCATAGAGACGGCATATGTCATCCAGCCCATCGTCCGAAAAATCCTTCTTTTCCTGCCGGCTTCTCCAGATTTGCTCAAAACGAGCATTTCTGGCATAATTCTAGAGGAGAAAAAATGCATCAATTACCACAGCAGCACCTTTATATTGTGAATGAGTGCATAGAAACAAATCAGTATAAGACTTGATAATCAAATAATTGTATCATGCACACTCTTAAAAGCTACATATTCTTGTTGCCCATCTACAACGTATATTCTTGGATTTTTTATTTGTTTATTATGATTTTTTTTTTCTATGTGGCTTCCATAATAGAATCAATTAGAAGCACTACAAAGCTGAACCAGGAAACCACCAGGCGATGCTTCTCCCTGAAAGTTCAATACTCATGGAAAGAGAAATCAGAGAATTTCACAGAAGGTACTGAGGAGGTTTTGGAGAAAAAGATCTTAACAAGATTGCAAATACGTATCGATAGACAGACAAAGGTGGTAAACTGCAGAACGACTTTGCTGCTGTTTCTTAGCTGCAATTTTGACCAGCAAGTTTATAGTGTAGTGGCACAAACAATGTCTATGTAAGAGTTGGTGAAGATTACATGTGGATGATTTGCAAAACTTTGTGAATCTTTAACATTCATTTGATTCAGCACCAAAGGAAAAAAAAGGCGGAAACAAACAGCAACGACCATGAACACAAAGTAGCAAATAAGGGAAGAGGTAGGAGTGGTTTCACTTAATGAGAGCAATTACCACGACATACTATTAATTTGGTACAGAACTCGACTAATTTGGAAAACGACCAGGAAACTTAGGGAACACATAACAGAAACCACAGACAGAATCTGAGCAGAAAAATAAATATAAGATATGTTAACATTATACTACCAACTAAACATATGATCTCCTTTCATAGCTTCAGAACCACCACCACCACCACCCCCCCCCCCCCCCCCAAAAAAAAAAAAAAATTTTAAGTTAGAACTAACTGGTGAGTTTTGTTTGAGCAATGTATTGAGGCAGAAAAGCAAGCTGCTAGAAATACTATCATTCACCCAGTTAAAAAAGACAAAAGAAAATGAAAGAAAAAAGGAGAGCAAAAAAGATTTTGTACACAAAAAGCAAGAGGTAAAAGGAATAACATGATAGTTCACACCTACTAGAGTAATTATCTCAACCGGCATAATAGTAAAATAGCATGAGAGGGACTCAGTTCACCTAGCAGAATAACTCTCTCAACCAAAAGAATGAACAAAAATCTATTCAAGGATGATGATACAATTGGTTAAAGGATAAGTCACTTCAGTGAACACATACCTCTTGCTTTTCTCTAGCTTTGAGCAGCAATTGATGTTGTTTCTGCAGTCAACAAGGAAATATAAAGCATCAGCTGTGCCCAATGAGGGAAGCAATACATACTTCCTAGGGTACCAAGCAGTTCCATTTATCTTATGTGATATAAGGCACAATGCAACAAGCTACAGAGTATCGAAATATATAGTATATAAGATATTCAGAAATAAGCATCCACAACTTCGAACGGAACATATAAGTATATGTACACAAAAGACTTTTGTGACCCATGAAAGATTGAGGATTTCAAAGTTTCAGATCGAACTACATAAAGATGGCACTGAGAGGTGCTTAAGATACCTGAGTATCATCCCGTTTCATAAAAATCATGCATTAACTAGGTTCAGGCTTTAAATATCAACATCAGAAGGAGACACAAATTGGCAAGTGTACAAATCCATACCACACAAGTGTTACATATATGCTTGCTGCAAAATAGCTAGAGACAAAAGGGACGAGATCTTACATTCTCTGTCCTTGAGGAACGTTTGACTTGAGCACTTTTCTCTTTAGATGGAAATGCACCGGGAGAATTGGACTGTTAAAAAGTAAGCAAATAATCATGGATTAGTAATTATTTCTTCCAAATTTAGAATTTAGTAAATGGCTGCTACAAGATCAATTCAGAATGACAGCATTATACACAATGCAACCTTTGAATAGAGACACTATCTGCAAAAAGATCCATCCAAGCAAACACATAGAATAGCGACTACACTGACCACAAATGATTGCAAAATGTCGGCTGAAACATCTGAAGTAGTAATTGTCTCCACGTGTCTCACAAAAACCTTTCTGCTTTTTAACTCTTGATCTGCCAAATGTCAAAACAGAACCAGAGCAAAGAAAAACTCAAATTAGTTTGAAACAATGACCAGATGCTTAAATCTCAAACCATATCCTCGTCGCTCCTGTTTGACCGAATCTTATATCAACATGAACACATACATTCAATAGTTCTTCATAATTACTGGTGTTTAATGTACCTTTCTTTTTTTAGTAATTGATGTACCTTTCTTTGAGGAATCAGATATTGAAAGCTTGTCAAAATCAACCAACGCCCGCTTCAATGGCGGTTCATTGATTTCAAGCCCTGCATCACCACATTGATACTAACTTAAGATATATAAAACATACATAGCAAAGGACCACGTAATTCAGTGATTGTGTAACATCCGCGCACGATATAGTTCCTTAATTATAGGACGTAATTTGCAAAAGGCCTCATAATCCAGTGACCGGGTGACATTTCACGCAACGAAAATCTAGAGTTCGAGAAACATTATTAATTTTCAAAAGATTACATATTATAGTCGGGTAACATGTCGCTCAACCGAAAATCTCAGGTTCGAGGAAGATTACACTATAATCAAGAAGACAAGTATCTGGACATAGTTTCTGGGGGAAAAAATTAGAGGAAGAAGAGCGGAGATTTTAAACTTACAGAAAGCATCCAGGCAGTATTGTGAGACTTTTCTTTTAACCCTAACAATAACAGGCTTGTCATTCATCAATTGCGCTGAGGAGCTCTCAACGACTCCTGCCATTTGAATCACTGGCTACAAAAGGAAAAATATTGTCTTCAATCTATGAACTTCTAATACTCTTTTTCCCTTCAAATTCAGGGTTCTTGAAGGTTCAATTTTCGTCTGCCGTTTACTCCTGTCCATCGTTACCGGTTTCCTAATGTGGGCCAGCTGGCAGAATAAAAGGTCTCTAATCCTTTGCCTCGAAATACTTTTTTCCCCTTGCTTTTTCATTTATATAGTTTTAACCACGGTAATAAAAAGAATTGCAATACTTTTGTTTTTTTTACTAAGGGATTGAAGCGTCGTTAAAATGGTTAAAACACTTGATTGTTTGTTACTTTTACGAATTTCACCCTGAAAGTGTAGAAAATAGTATGATCTAAAATCCATTTTTTTATAAAAAGAAGCATCCAAAATAACTATTCAAGAAATATGTCAACAGCAAGATTTTATCACACACAAAAAATAAAGGAAGAATTTTGGGCAAAGAATAAATGATGAAATGATGCAGTATAACCATGTTGGTATAGATTGTGAATTAATACTATAACATTTTGTAACGCTATCTCCAATCATATGCATTAAATTTTGCACTATCTCACAAAATTTAGTGAGAATCTCAAATCCATCTTCAACCACCATATACTAAATTATGAACTAAAAATATTTCAACCATATTCTTTATTATTTCATTTTTTTATCTATCATAACTATTTATTTTATAACAACTTATTAAGATATTTAATGTGATTTTATTTAAAATTTTTATAAAATGTAATATAAATTATTTTAAAGTGCAACTAAATATTTAATAATACGGATTTAACTAAAATGTAATTTACATATTCAGATAGGATCACAGTCTCACGAATCTACACCGTCTCAAATATTATACATATAAGATCACAATCTTATAAATCTACGCCGTCAAATGGATTATATTGAATCTACGCAGTCTAAACTAGGGGTGTTAACGAACCGAGCCGAACCGAATATCGCTTGTTCGAATTCGGATTCGTTAAGGCTACCGAACTATTCGGTTCGGCTCGTTTAGCATAACGAGCCTAAAACTCTGTTCGAGTTCGGTTCGATAAAATTATCAAATATTCGTATTCGGTTCGTTAGAGTTCGATAGTGGCTCGATAAGGTCGTGTTCGGTTCGATATGTTCGAGTTCGATAAGTTCGAGTTCGATAAGTTCGAGTTCGATAAACACTAACGAGCTTCTGTGTTGGAAATTGCCAGTTTGAGCTCGATAACATAAAAACCCTCAACTAAAAATACAGCGTAGCAACAAATATAACATATTTGTGTTTGGGTATCATTTCAGCAATTTGTTTAAGAAAAAACAAGTAGGAGCACCAATGCACAATTCAGCAGTTGAACCAAGATAACATTTGAATCACTTCTTCCATCCTCCACTTGCATATCGGACCTTAAAAAGAAACAAAGATATGCATGCTAAAAAAGTTTGAACATAGAATTGTTAACTCCAGTAAAAAAAACGCTACAACATTTCTAATATCAGCACTATATGATTTGCATATTCGGGTTCCCACGTAAACTAGAAATGTATAAAATGTGATGCAACCCTTTGAAGTATATTTAAAGATATGCACGTTAAAGAAACTCACATATTCCTCCATCTTTCTTTGTCTTCTCCCTTCTCATTTAGCTTCAATCATTAAGATGAATGTCTTGAAATAATTGCTCTTCCTCCTGTTCACAGAAAACAAGAATTGTATAATTAAAGTATACGTAATAAGAAGAATAAACATATAAACAAAAGCAAAGAATTGTATAAGAATAATAAACATATAAACAAAAACAAGAATTGTATAATTAAAGTATACGTAATATTTACCTGAATATTCTTTTTCAAACCATAAATGTCACGTACCCAATCACCGGTACACATTAACATCTCCACGGTGTCAACCGATAGAGATGCACGATAATCATCAATTACTCTTCCACCGGCGCTAAACGTCGACTCAGAAGCAACAGTACTGATCGGAGTAGACAAAATATCACATGCAAGCTTCGATAAAATATTAAACCTCCCACTAGACATTTTCCACCATCCCAAAACATCCAGCTTTGCATGATATGCACCTGTAAGCCTCTTCTCCCCTAAATAAGTTTCCAATTCTGAAGCTATATGCTGTGTTGTATCAACCTGACTCATCAGCATATCAATTTCTTGAAAACCTTCCCACATCTCATCACTTTTCCCTCCACTAGAAGAAGCAACTTCCGAACCTCCTTCAGACATTCTCGTCCGTTCAGTTTCGATTGCATTTGAATCATATTCAAAAACGTATTCGTCATACAAATCATGCAAAATCTTCATAATCTCATCCACATGCATTTGAGCATTAGATTCTCCATACATAACAACAAACGCATGTCTGATTAGATCCATCTTCAACCTCGGATCCAAAATAGCAGCTAAAGAAAGCAACACATTACACTCACCCCAGTATTTGTCAAACTTTCTTGACATGCTTTCAGCCATGCACCTAATACTATCTGAAGAATGGTTCTTTTTATCATTCAATAATTTTTTGATTCGACGTAATTCAACGAGAAAAAGATTGGCAGTTGGATATTTCGAACCAGAAATCATGTTTGTTATGCCATAAAAAACATGCAAAAACTCACACACTTCCCCAACTTGCATCCACTCAAATGTAGTTGGTACATAACAAAACCCAGGATCAATATCAGCATATCTTTGAAAGACGTCTTTAACTGGTAAAGCTGCAGCAAGCATCATATAGGTGCTATTCCATCTTGTGGGACAATCCAAAATCAATTTTTTTGTAGGCAGTTGAAGTTGCTTCTTGATGTTACTGAACTGAATAAGACGAGACTCAGAACTGTTCAAGTATTTAACTGCTTCTCTAACAGTCTCAATTATGTTTCCAATTTCAGCTAAGCCGTCTTGAACTAGCAGATTCAGTATGTGGGCACAACAACGTACATGGAATAATTTCCCTCCAACACTTAATGATTTCCTTAGCATGAAATCTTCCCTTAGCCTCCTAATGCAAACATCATTGTAGCTAGCATTATCAACAGTAATGCTAGAAACCTTATTATGGATTCCCCAATCAGTGAAACATTTACCTAGCGCATCAGCAATAATGACCCCAGTATGTGGTGGTGGGACATTGCAAAAATTTAACACTCGTTTTTGAAGATTCCAATTAGAATCAACAAAATGCCCAGTAACAACCATATACTGTGTCTTTTGTCCAGATTTCCACAAATCAATTGTGATGTTGATTTTACTAACATCCTTTAAACAACCCCTTAACTTCTTCTTCTCCAGCTCATAGGTCACCCAACAATCACTCTTAACTGTGTGCCTACTAATTTTTTCATAAAAAGGAGAAATAGTCTTGCAGAATTTATTAAACACGGCATGCTCCATCATCTTAAAAGGATACTCATGAACAAGAATCATATGAGATGCGATTTCACGAACCTTAGCATGATCGTATTTAAAAGAGCTTACCGATGCAGTATCCTCTGTACCTGATCCTTCGGTCACGGATAAAAATTGTTGCTTCAATCTCCCTTGCTCCCCTAAACGAAGTCTTCTTTGAGCGCAAGTATCCAAATGGCGTTTATAATGCGAGGTCGTGCCACCAGACATCTTTTTCATGGTTTCTTTGCAATGCTTGCATTGAACTCTTGTTACACCAGCAATTGTCACCTCCACCATGTCCTCCCACACTTTAGAAGTCTTCTTCCTTCTCTTCTTTTGGTACTCATCCTTATTTGCTTCCTCACCCTCCGGAAAATTATCAATTTCTTCCATAAGCGGATCATGTTCACCTGCCATATCCACCCTAGGTAGATTTTGAGATGAATTGTAGCGCCCCGCTCCCGAACACTAACATCGGGAACGGTGCACCCGCCGTATCTCGCTGAGGAGAATACAAAGCGTCGAATCAATTTCCAACATGTCCAAAAAGACATAGAAATTTTTCGCGCGGAAACGAAATACCATAACATAAAACTTCCTTGATAAATAACAATTCTTTAATACAATAATAAACCAAATCCTGACAGCGACATAAGCCTGAAAATCTACCAAGGTAATGTCTGGTGAGATCCCAATAAAATAAAGACAAACAGTCGCAGGGTCTTCTTATATCCTAAGCGCGACCATCAGTCTGTCCACTCCACTGTATCAGCCCCGTCCTCAACAAAGACGTAGTCATAAGTCCCTTCCTGCTCATCTGGTGGGGGGGGGGGGAGAGTAGGGGTGAGTGACTGGGAAATCACTCAGTAGGCACCCGCCTCCGAGTAGTACAAGCCAAACATACAATAATGATATAGCACATAGCACATAGGACATATTATCACATAAGCATATGAACGCGGAAAAGTAATTCACTCCAGATAAAGAATGCGCAACGTCGTGATGCATGTCCTACTATGCATGTCACACGCAACAAGGTCATGACACACCAAAATGCCAATATCTCCGCCATGCAATGCATGATCCCGGGACCTAACTGAGCGGCTGTGAGTCGTACCCACCCACAGTCACCATCCTGAGTGTACTTGGCCCCGCCACCGTACACCATCCTGAGCGCCCGTGACCCGTACGTCACGACCCACCATCATGCAAATGCACGTGCCATGAATGCAAACAATACAATCGCCTGAGGCCTCTGGCCCATCCTTACCATCCTCCGGCACTCAAATCTATGTTCATTTATTCTTCAATTAATGAGTTAATGTTGTTTGAGGTTAAAATTCGTATTCTATGGCTTATATGTATTTATTGTGCTTTTTCTATATTTTTCCCTATTTTTCCTTAATTTATTTCTATTTATTACCTAATTATCCAAATTAAATAAATTATCATAATTACTGAATTTTAGTGGAAATAATTTAAATTCAGCATTTTATATTTTCTGGAATTTATTTATAATTTTCTAATATTTATTTACATTTTACTTATAATTATTACTATTTATTTATTTATTTATTTTTAATTAACTAACAATAAATAAAGGAAATAACAAAAATAAACAAAGCCCCATTCCAAACTTGGGCTGGCCTCTCGCCAGCCCTGTTTCTCTCCTTGCCAGGCCCGGACTCGCCCAGCGGTCCGGCCTGCTGTTAACTTATTTTTTTTTTTTATTTAATCGAGTTATTGGGCCGGCTAGTGACTGGCCCGGTCCGTTGGCCATTCGGCCCGGTCCGCCACACAGCCTGACCCTTTTTTTTTTTTTTTTTTTAAACTGAAGACTAAATGGGCTGGTCCTGCAGCAGCAGACCGCGGCCCACTAAGGGCAGGCCTGGTCTGCGCGCTGGCAGGCCGGCCCTAACCCTTTTGTTTGTTTTTTTTTTTTTTTTTACTATTGTGTGTATATCGCGCTGCAATTTCAGCAGGCGCGTGCAGCCCACGCGCTGCCGCTTCCGGTGGCGCGTGTGGCGGTCCGGCGACCTCCGGCGACCGTTTTTCGACCCCGATCTATATCCCCACATATTTCCAGTCTATGGGAACCTATTCTAAGGCCAAAACAAATTGAAAATCTCTCAAGATACTAAAATTTTACTATTTTGATTATCAAAGTTTTCCCTAAAATCAAAACTGATCACGCAATACACAGTAAGCGCATACCACAGTCTCCAACTTTCATGCTTTTCACGGATTAACAATCATGCTATTAAACTCACAATCAACACAACAAAAACACATAAAATACCACTAGAGCATGCTTGGAATTGCACCAAATGGAGGGGGAAAAGGAACCTACCTGGATTGCAGAAACACTACGCGCTAAAACAACCCTTGTTGGCTTCTCCTTCTCTTTCTTCTCCTTCCCCTTCCTTCTCTTTCTTCCAGCCAGCGTCCCCTCCCTTCTTTTGCTTTTCTTTTATTATTATTATTATTTTTTTTTCCTCCCTTCGATTCTTTATGTTACCAGAATTTTCCCCCCTCTGGCTATTAATCAGTACCCAGCGCAATTAGGGGGAGCGGTTTCTCCCCCTCACGCACGTTCCCATGATTTGAGTTTTTTTTTATTTATTTATTATTTTTTTTAATCCTTATCCTCACTTTATCTTTCTTTATTGTTATCACTTATTATCATTACTATTTATCTTATTATTTATAAATTTTTTTTTTCTTCAACCTACGACAAACTTACCCCCTTTTTTTTATCTCTTATTTCTACTTGATATATATATATATACAACAGTCTTCCAATAGTTATGAACTTACTTAACACAACGATAAGATACAAAATTAATTTAATTCCGAAGGGTCGTTACTCTCACGGCTACGTTAATTTTAAACTAACGTATAACGGCTAGTTCGAAAATTCCTGGGTGTAACATCCTACCCTCCTTACAAGAAGTTTCGTCCTCGAAACTTGTCGTACCTAATTTTGAAGCGTTAAAGGTAGTATTCACGTAGCTGATTCTCTATCGCACCTTGACTTACGGACTGATTTTTTTTTTTTTTTCTTCAGCTCCTGATCTTTACGGTATATGATTTGAACCGAAGTCTCTTCATATGACGCGTCCGATCTACTTTTGAAGAGGCGGCGTATCCATTACATGACTCGGATTAGAGACAGATCTCCTCAGTTGAGAAACATGGGATACATTGTGTTCTTAGGCTAGCACCGGAGATACGTCAATCAGTAAGCTAACGACTCGATCTTTTCGAGTATCTCATAAGTCGCAATGTGCCGCGGCCTCAGCTTACCCTTCAGACCAAAACGTGGCCCACCTCTGTATAGGCGACACATTCAAATAACCTTGTCTCTGACAGTAAACTCCAAGGGATGCTTCTTCGAATTTGTCCAACTCTCGCTTCTGTCTTGACCAACTTTGAGTCTTTCCCGAATCACTTTATCTTCTATTTGGTCTGCTCAACCAGTCTTGGACCGGTAATAGTACGCTTTTCAACTTCGTCCCAATGGACATGGGACATACACTTCCGTCCCTGGAACGGCTCAATTGTTGTCATGCCGGTGGTGTTATAGCAGTTGTTGTTGTTAACAAACTTGATCAACTGCGCGCAAACCCTTAGCATGTTCTCAATAGTTTACATCGTCATCTCAGACTACTCATCGGGTTGCAGATGAAATGCAATACTCAACGTGGCTCCGTCTACTATATATCCACATACACGAGTTTTAACGGTGTTGTCGTTTTAATGGTTAAGTGTGTTTTTTTTTTTAACATGTTTGGTATAGATATATACGTATAATGTGTTGTGTGTGCTTATGTCATACCCAAGTATGACTTATGTATCAAATGTAGCTAATGAATTTACAGTCGTTATATGTAACCTGCCACGTATCTTATATTATATTGTATATTAGTTGAGTTTTAAGCGATACATATGCTGTGCGCGTTCATTTTATCTATTTATTCATCGATTTATGATATATCTCTCACTCTCTCTCTCTCTTTTTTTTTTTTTTGTACTTATGTTAGTCGTCGATACTCTTTTGTTACCTATACTCTATATTTCTGTACTAGCTTGTCTTATTATTGTACAAATATCGTATAAATACCATTATATATTATTCTGAGGAAAATATATATAACTGCATAGGTTTTACTGACATTCAGATATCTAATTTATTTGTGTGTTCAGGTATGACAATAATAATTCTCTTCTTTTTTTTTTTTGTCATACTATTAAGTTATTTACTCTTTAACTAATTACTACGCTGTCATGCAATATTGTGTTGTCCTTAACTCTTAAGTAGCATGCTTACTTCAGCTGTGTATGTTAATGGTTCGTTTTGGAAACTTGTAATCATTTGTCTATATCATAACCCATGCCTCGTATGAAAATGTCTGTGTTACTGTATTGTGTTGTTTGTTGTCGTTGCATGTTATGATATTTATTACCGTTTTGTTGTATTAGCTATACGGCGGTGTTATTGAAATAGTTGTGTGTATACTAGTGCATATTCACTTAGCATCGTTTAGTTACTTTTGTTTCGTGTATCTTTTTGTATGTCCTTTTGTTTTGTTTTTTTTTTTTGTTTTTTTTTTGTTTTTTTTTTTTTGGTTTTGCTTTATGTACGTTATATCATTTATGTTGTAACAAATTATGTTTGTCTACTTTCTTCTTTATTGTAGCAAAAGATTAGGGTTCTTTTTTTTTTTTAGGTGATCATTTAGCATATATAATCGTGACTTATCGTATAACTTTTGTACGTTTGCTAATTCTACGTTATTATCTTATCCTATGTTGTTATCTTATATGTATTGTGAGCTCTTTTTTTTTTTTTATCTATTGCTTTGTAGTTTCATATTGGTCACTTTGTATGTATAAGTATATCTGTAAACATTTATTGTTTGTCTTTCGCACTTTGTGGTGTTTATTGTTCATGTTGTACTTGAGTTAGTAAATTTTATTAAGCATGTAGTGGTGTATGTGTGGGTGGGGTAAGCTGTTAGTTTTGCAGCCGTGACTGCAATTTGACTATTAACAACTTAAGTTGTTTTGTTTATATGATACGGTAGGTTATGTAGTTGTTTGTGTCGTGCATGCGTGGGGTGTGCATTTATTTGTGTTTGTGAGCCTGATTGTTATGTGATATATATATATGTATATGTATCATTTGTTGAATTACGTTGTTGTATATCCGTAATTCATTATGTCATATGATATCTCTCTCTTTTTTTTTTTTTTTTTT